>BTHU01000008.1:35314478-35786978 GCA_036184795.1 Tokudaia tokunoshimensis | reverse complement strand
ATAATAGAGTCCTTTAAGGAAAATATAAATAACTCACTGGAAGGAATACAAGAAAACATGGTACACAGGTAGAAGCACTTAAAGAGGAAACAAATAAATCCCTTAAAGAAATACAGGAAAACACAATAAAAAGGGAGAAGAAATTGAATAAAGCAGTCCAAGACCTAAAAAGTGGAAAAAGAAACAATAAAGAAAACACAAATGGAGGCAAACGTGGAAATGAAAACATAGGAAAGAAGTCAGGAATTACAGATGTAAGTATCACCAACAGAATACAAGAAATAGTAGAATCTCAGATGTAGAAGATACCATAAACAAGGTTGACACATCTGTCAAAGAAAATTCAAAACATAAAAAACTCCTAACCCAAAGCATCCAGGAAATTCGGGATACAATGCAAAGACCAAATCTAAGAATAATTGGAATAGAGGAGAATGATGATTCCCAGCTCAAAGGACCCAAAAAGTCTTCAATAAAATCATAGAAGAAAACTTCCCAACACTAAAGAAAGAGGAGGTATAAGACTCTCAGAATACCCTAGACACAATTCACATATCAATAGATTTCCAAGAAGATGGAAGGAGAGACCCCTGGTCCTGGAAAGACTAGATGTAGGGGAATGCCAGGACAGAGAAGTGAGAGGGGGTTGAATGGGGAACAGAGGGAAGGAAGGGGGCTTATGGGACTTTTGGGGAGTGAGGAAACAGGAAAGGGGACATCATTTGGAATGTAAATAAAAACACTTAGAGAATATCCGACAGAGGGCTAATATCCAATATATACAAAGAACTCAAGAAGTTAAACTCCAGAGAGGCAAGTAACCCTATTAAAAAATGGGGTACAGAGCTACACAAAGAGTTCTCACCTGAAGAATATCTAATGGCTGAGAAGCACCTAAAGAGATGTTCATCATCCTTAGTCATTAGGGAAATGCAAATCAAAACAACCCTGAGATTCCATCTCACACCAGTCAGGATGGCTAAGATCAAAAACACAGGAGACAGCAGTTGTTGGCGAGGATGTGGAGAAAGAGGAACACTCCTCCACTGCTGGTGGAATTGCAAGCTGGTACAACCACTCTGGAAAGCAGTCTGGCGGTTCCTCAGAAAACTGGGCATGACACTCCCGGAGGATCCGGCTATACCATTCCTGGGCATATACCCAGAGACTTTACCTGCATGCAATAAGGACACATGCTCCACTATGTTCATAGCAGCCTTATTTATAATAGCCAGAAGCTGGAAAGAACCCAGATGTCCCTCAACGGAGGAATGGATTCAGAAGATGTGGTATATCTACACAATGGAATACTACTCTGCAATTAAAAACAATGAATTCACGAAATTCCTAGGCAAATGGTCAGATCTTGAAAATATCATCCTTAGTGAGGTAACCCAATCACAAAAGAACACACATGGTATGCAGTCACTGATAAGGGGATCTTGACCCAGAATCTCGGAATACCCTAGACACAATCCGCATATCAATAGATTTCTAAAAAGATGGAAGGAGAGACCCCTGGTCCTGGAAAGACTGGATGTAGGGGAACGCCAGGACAGAGTAAGGAGAGGGGGTTGAATGGAGAAAAGAGGGAGGGAAGGGGGCTTATGGGACTTTCGGGGAGGGAGGAAACGGGAAAGGGGGAGTGATTTGGAATGTAAATTAAAAAAATAAAATAAAAAAAACCTTTTCAAACAAACCAACAAAAATAATAACAATAAAGGTACAAGAAGTCTATAGAACACCAAATAAATGAGACCAGAAAAGAAAATCCTCTTGTCACATAATAATCAAAATATTAAATGCAGAGAACAAAGAAAGAATATTAAAAACTGCAAGGGAAAAGGCCCAAGTACAATACAAAGGTAGACCAATTAGAATTACACCAGACTTCTCAACAGAGACAATGAAAGCCAGAAGAGCCTGGTCAGAGGTCATTCAGATTCTAAGAGAACACAAATGCCAGCCTAGGCTACTATACCCAGCAAAACTCTCAATTAACATAGATGGAGAAAACAAAATATTCCAGGACAAACCAAATTCAAACAGTATCTTTCTACCAATCCAGCCCTATAGAGGATCCTAGAAGAAAAACACCAATTCAAGGAAGATACTTACATCAAAGAATAGATAAGGTATTAAGATTCTCACAACAAAGTCAAAAGGAGAGAACCACAAGCACACAAAGCCACCTACGAAAACAAATATATCAGGAACCAGCAGTCATCTGTCAGTAATATCTCTCAATATTATTAGACTGAACTCACCTATAAAAAGACATAAGCTAACAGACGATATGTAAACAAGATCCAGTGCTCTGTTGCATACAAGAAACACACCTCAATAACAAATACAGTCACTATCTCAGAGTAAAAGGATGGGAAAAGATCTTCTGAGCAAGTGGTCCCAGGAAAAAAGCTGGCATTACCATGCTAATATTCAATAAAATAGACTTTCAACCAAAATTTATCAAGTATGATGAGGAAGGACACTTCATATTCATCAAGGGGAAAATACACCAAGAGAAAGTCTCAATTCTGAACAAATGCAAGGGCACCCACATTCATAAAAGAAACTTTACTAAAGCTCAGAACACACATTGAACCCCACAGAAGAATAGTGGGAGATATCAACACCCGACTATCACCAGTGGGCAGGTCACAAAAACAGAAACTAAACAGAGACACAATAAAACTAATAGAGGTTATGAACCAAATGGATTTGACAGATATCTACAGGACATTTCACCCGAAAACAAAAGAATCCCAACTCATTGTACCTTCTTCAAAATCAACCATATAATCTGTCACAAAACAACCCTCACCTGAAACAAGGAGACTGAAATAATCTCATGCATCCTATCAGATCACCATGGACTAAGGCTGGTCTTCAATAACAGCAAAAACAACAGAAAGCCCACATACACGTAGAAATTGAACAACTCTCTACTCAATAACTTGGTCAGGGAAGGAAGGAAGGAAGGAAGGAAGGAAGGAAGGAAGGAAGGAAGGAAGGAAGGAAGGATGAGAAATTAAAGTCTTCCTGGAATTTAATGAAAATGACATATCATACCCAACCTTATAGGACACAATGAAAGCAGGGCTGAGGAAAACTCATAGCACTAAATGTCCTGGTAAAGAAAGTAGAAAGATCTTACACTAGCAACTTAACAGCACACTTGAGAGCTATAGAATAAAAAGAAGTAAACTCACCCAAGAGGAATAGATTGCAAAAAATAGTCAAACTCAGGACCAAATTCAACCTAATAGACACAAAGAGAAGGATACAAAACCAAGAATCAAGAAAACCAAAAGCTGGTTATTTGAGAGAATCACCACAATAAATAAACCCCTAGCCAAACTAACTAAAGGGCTGAGAGACAGTAACCAAATTAACAAAATCTGAAATGAAAAGGGAGACATAACAACAGAAATGGAGGGAATTCAAAAAATCATCAGATCCTATGATAAAAGCCTATACTCAACAAAACTGGAAAATCTAGATGAAATGGACAGTTTTCTAGACAGATACCACACACCAAAGTGAAATCAAAAGCAGGTAATCTATCTAAACAGGCCCATATTTCACAAGGAAATAGATGCCATTAAAAGCTTTCCAACCAATAAAAGCCCAGGGCCAGATGGATTTAGTGCAGTATTCTACCACAGCAGCGAAGAAGACCTGATACCAATATTTCTCAAATTATTCCATGAAATAGAAACAGAAGGAACACTACCTGACTGGATCTATGCAGTCACAATTACACTGATCCTAAACCACACAAGGGCCCAAGCAAAAAAGAGAACTTCAGACCCATCTCACTTATGAATATCGATGCAAAAATACTCAATAAAATGCTTGCAAACTGAATCCAAGAACACATCAAAACCATCATTCACCACCATCAAGTAGGCTTCATCCAAGGGATGCAAGGTTGGTTCAATATATGAAAATCCATTAATGTAATCCACTACATAAAAAACTCAAAGGAAAAAAATCACATTATCATATCCTTAGATGCAAAAAAAAAAAGCATCTGACACAATACCACACCCCTTCATGTTTAAAGTATTGGAGAAAACAGAATATTCAAGGCCCATAGCTAAACATAATAAAAGCAATTTACAGCAAACCAACAGCTAATATCAAATTAAATGGAGAGATAATTGAGACAATCCCACTAAAATCTGGGACAATTCAAGGACAATCACTTTCCACATATGTATTCAATATAGTACTTGAAGTGCTAGCTAGAACAATAACACAAGAAAAAGCTATCAATGGAATAAAAATTGGCAAAGAAGAAATAAAGGTACCACAATTTGCAGATGATATGATAGTATATACAAGCAACTAAAAATTCTAAGAGCACTTCTCCAGCTGATAAACAACAAAAAAAATGGCTGGGTATAAAATTAACTCAAATAAATCAGTAGTCTTCCTTTATACAAATGATAAACAGGCTGAGAAAGAAATTAGGGAAACAACTCACTTCACAATAGCCACAAATAATATAAAATATCTTGGGGTAACTCTAGCCAAACAAGTGAAAGACCTGTATGACAATAACTTCAAATCTCTCAAGAAGAAATTGAAGATCTCAGAAAATATAGAGATTTCCCATGCACGTGGATCGGCAGAATTACTATAGTAAAAATGGCCATCCTACAAAAGGCAATTTATAGATTCAATGAAATCTCCATCAAAATTCCAACACAAGTCTTCAAAGACATGGAAAGAGTAACTCTCAAATTCATCTGGAAAAGCAATAAAAAAAAAAAAGAACTGCAAAACCAATTTTTTTATTTACATTCCAAATGATTTCCCCTTTCCCTTTTCCTCCCCCCCAAAAGGCAAAACCAATTCTTAACAATAAAATAATTGGTGGGGAAATCACAATCCCTGACCTCAAGCTTTACTACAAAGCAATAGTGATAGAAATTGCATGGTATTGGTACAGAGACAGACACGCTGATCAATGATATAGAATTGAAGACCCAGAAAGAAAACCATATATTTAAGCACACTTGATCTTTTACAAAGAAGCCAAAAATATACAATGGAAAAAAGTATCTTTAATAAATGGTGCTGATCTAACTGGCTGTCTGTATGTAGAAAAATGAAAATATATCCATATTTGTCACCTTGCACAAAGCTTAATTCCAAGTGGATCAAAGATCCCAACACAAAACCAGATATATTGCATCTAATTGAAAAGAAAGTGGGAAAAAGCCTTGAACTCATTGGCACAAGGTGAAATTTTCTAAACAGATCTCCAATGGCTTATGAGCTAAGATCAAGAATTGATAAATGAGACCTCATGAAACTGGAAAGCTTTTGTAAGGCAAAGGACATAGTCAATAAGACAAATTGAAAGCCAACAGATAGGGAAAAAATCTTCACTAATCCCACATCCCATGGAGGGCTAATATCCAAAATATATAAAGAACTCAAGAAACTAACCAACAAAAACCAAACCCAAACAACCCAATCAAAAATGGGGTATAGAACTAAACCGAGATTTCACAAGTGAGAAATCTCAAAGAAGCACCTAAAGAAATGTTCATCATTTCAACAAAGAAATGCAAATAAAACAACCCTGAGATTCCACCTTTCACCAATCTGAATGTCTAAGATCAAAACCACAGATGAAAACCCTGTTGGAGAGAATGTGGAGAAAGAGGAATATTTTTTCATTGCTGATGGGATTGAAAACTGGTACAACTGTTCTGGAAATCAATCTGGAGGTTCCTCAGAAAACTGGAAAGAGATCTACCTGAAGACCCAGCTATACCACCCTTGGAAATATACACAAAGATACCCTACCATGCCACAGGAGCAGGTGTTCCACTATATTCATAGGGAACTTATTTGTGATTGCCAGAAGGTGGAAACAACCCAGATGTCCCACGACTGAAGAATGGATACAGAAAATGTGGTTCATTTACACAAGGTAATATTACTCAGCTATTAAGAATGAGGATATCCTGAGTTTTGTAGGCAAATGCACAGAACTAGAAAATATCATCCTGAATGAGGTAATTCAGACCCCAAAGGACATGCATGTTATGTACTCACTAATAAGTGGATGTTAGCCAGAAACAAAGTGTAGAGAGCACCCCAGATACAGTCCACCGAACTCAAAAAGGTCAAAAAACTGAAGTGCCCAAGTGAGCATGCTTCAGTCCCACTTCAGAGGGAGAAGAAAGCAGTCACAAGTGGGGAGGGATGGAGGGAGGGACCTGGGAGGGAACATGGATAGGAGAAAGGGAATGGGAGGGAAAGGGGAACATGATCTGGTAATGGGTGAGGGAAACAGAATGAAGCCCTGAGAACCAGCAGAAAGAATGGAAACAGGCAAACTAAGGAGATAGGAGGTTGGAAGAACCCTCCAGAATGCACCAGAGACCTGGGAAGTGAAAGACTCTCAGAACTCAAAGGGAGGAACCTTAGATGAAATGCCTGATAGTAGGAAGAAGGAACTTATAGAATCCACCTCCAGTAAAAAGACAGGTCAACAAGTGAGGGTTGGGGTTGCCACCCCACAGCTGTAACTCTGACCCATAATTGTTCCTGTCTGAAAGAACTTCAGGGATGGACATGGAGAGGAGCCTGACCAAAAGAAGGTCCAATGACAGAGCCAAAGTGGTATCCAGCTCAAGAGGAGGTCCCAAGGTCTGACACTATTACTGAGGCTATGGAACACTCAAAAAAAGGGACCTAGCATGACTACACTCTGAAAGACCCAACAAGCAGCTGAAAGAATCAGATGCAGATATTGTATCCAGCCAATGGACAGAAGCTGATGACCCCTGTGGTTGAATCAAGGAAAGGCTGGAAGAAGCTGAGGAGGAGGGTGATCCCGTAGGAGGACCAACAGTCTCAATTAACCTGGACCCCTGAGATTTCTCAAACACTGGACCACTAACAAAACAGTATACACCAGCTGATACCTACAACCAGACATTATACAGAGAGTCAGAATCCTTGAAAGAATCATCATACCTAAATGGAAAATCTTATCATTTTCCTACCCTCAGGGCTTAGAGAACCCTACAGAGGAGACAGAAAAAAGTGTTGGAGCCAGCAGAGATAGAGGACAATAAAAAAAACAACATAATCAAACCTCGTATGAACTCACAGACTGAGTCAACATACCCAGGGCATGAACAAGTCTCTAGTATGTTATCTGCATATATATTCAATGACTAAACAATGAGTCAAACCAAGTATCTGTGATGATAGAGACAGCAGTTACAAAGTGGTCAAAATAAAATTGCTACTTCTCAACAATGCCAAAGAAACACTTGACACAACTGTCTTCTGAATTCACAATAATTCAACTCCCTGATAGTATAATTTTCCCAGAGTACTTAGACCATATATAAATGGGAACCTGAGGATGCTGAGAAACTTTTACCCTAGAAAGGATGCTATTGGAATTGTGGGAACACATTCCTCATCTTTACTTCTTTAGTGATTCTCCAAATACAAGAAATGCATGGTGCTAGAAAAAAGTTCATCTTCACAAGGTGTTTTATCCAATTCAACAATGAAACATTCTGAAGGCATTATATGAAGGACTCTGTGTTAACTACTCAGTTGTCACAGGGGCGAACAGTACAGATAAGACATTAAAGCTTCAGGATGAGACAGGTGTTTCAAGGTTTGAAAAAACAGTGATGGATTAGGGAATCAGAACTTGTTGGCAACCTCACAGCAGAAATAAGATGTTGAAATCTCTTATCTCACTACTATCCTCATTGTAGAACAACATAACCCCACATTTTCCTGTCAACTTCAGAAAAGACTGCAATGGAACCTTTGAGATGTATTTGAACGTGGCTTTGAGCAGAAAGAATACTTCTTCTCGTATAGCTTATATCAAGGGTTTGAAATTTTTACTCAATAATATGGGCCCAAATTGGAAGGCAACAGAATTTGTGAATTGCTGAGACTGTCATTTCTCCCTGAAGTATGATATTCAAGCCCATTTATTCTCAAAGAACGCTGGATCCCAATGAAACACTGCCTTCATTTTTTAAATGGTACCATTGTTAAAGCCTAGTTAAGACTTCATGTATTAAATCCCCTGTGACATTGAATATGGAGTCTCTGGTGGCAGCAGTTCACCTCATGGTCACTTTCCACTTTCTTCTTTCTGGGTGATCACTCCTTTCTGTGATTGGGAAAAGGGATTATTTACATATCTCTTCACTAAGACCCATACAGACTGGGACTTGTGAGCTACATATTTTATATGCTATACATGAAAGTCTCTGTGATGAGATTGCTTTTTTTTTGGTTATTTTACAGTATTGGCAATCTTACATCTGAGGAGGAACAAGGGAAAAATTCGTCACAGAAGAAAGATCTGGATAATTGCCAGGTTATGATGACTTAGATTGGCATCTAATTTTGCCTTTCATGTTCATATTGGCCAATGAAGAGAGTTATAAAATAGTTGGCTACTTATCAGTCCGTGCTAGAATAGTATCTAGTTCCATTTCTTTTCCACACCTGCTGCAAGAGTTAGCAGATCCTCAATGGGAAATGTACAGGAGTTGGGCATCATTCTGCTACTCTGTATGCAAACTGGTAAATATTGAAACATTGATTTCATAGGAGCTAAGGAATCAACTTAGCTTGAACCCTGTCATATTCTTAATAAACCCTTTGTTTGGGGAGGTGATCTGTGGGCATAAAGTGGAATAATGTTCAGTTTCACCAAGAGAGACACTTTAATCTTGGCCATCAGACTTCTGTTTTTACTTGCACGGATCTTTCCTTAACTTATTCTTCACTAGAGACTTGACATAGCCTTGTGTTTTCTATATTTGCTAAATTATGACTTAATCTGTAGAGTGAGAAATTCACAGCCACCATAGTACTGCTACCTAACTGAACCTTGAATTTTGCCCCAACTCTGAGGAAATGTCTCTTCATTCTACCTACAGTAAATGTGGAAATGTAGAAAACGAATTAAGGGCAATGTGGTGCTGTAGAGAATCCCCAGTCTCCCTGACTACCAGTTTTGTCCTTGGCTTCTATAGGGAGAGGATTAGATCATCCATTTCTTTAAGATGTGCTCTTACCTGAAATATATCTCTATAAGGCAAAGACTTGATGAGGTCAAGCAGCCTGGGAGTTTGGGTGTTTCCCTTTTCTTCCAGCACAGTCTTTCTCTTTATTTCTTGCAGCTTTAGCTCTCGTGTGTAGAGAATGTAAATCCTACTCACACCATAAATGTATACATGAAATGAGAACATGCACTGCCGAAGATGGTGAATCTTGTCTGACTGTTAGATTGTGGATTCCACCTTACAACGGTAAGTAGTGTGTGCAGTTAATGGGGCAGGGGGCGGCAATGCCTCTTTCTCTTCAAGGTTCAAATTCATTCTTACAATATGGGACCCCTAAGAATAGAATCAGTTGAGTTCAATATCTCCACAGAGCCTGGAACACCACAAATGTTTACCAAGTACTTCGTGTGGGCCTTCCTGCCTGAGAGAGAGTAGCCACAGTTTGCTTCAATATCGACAGTATAAGCCAGTGTAGGATTAATTGATATTATAGAGAAATAGTTTGTCATTTAACATAATCTCAGTTCATTCTTTCTTTACTTGGTTGTTTGCTTCATTCAAAACAATATATTAACTCTATTTTTATCTCCCTCAGCATATATGCCAAGTGATGCATACTCTAGGTGCCAGAAAAACTGTATAATGGATGACTATGACTATGGTGATTATAAAGTATTGATAAAATGTTGTAACAAATTTGACTTTTGCAATGATATTACTGTGCCAATTGATGAATGGTCCTGAAGAACCTTCAGATTATCTTAAGACTTCCTCCAGTCTTTCTCGTCTTATTTTTTCAAATAAATTCAAATAAATGTTTTATCCTGCTGAAAGAGTGATATGATATGATCAAAGTGGAAAATATGCTGGATATACACTCATTCTACAGATTTTTTTCCTTACTTTCTCCTTCCTCAATACATCTATGTCATTACAGAGAGATCACATTTTATTCCAGACACTTGGTGGGTACTCAAAGCACAACTGAGTCAAATAGCTGACATTTGGTTAATAGTTTTGTATAGAGATTTTCTAAAGCTGTCCTGAGGGGAATAAATGATTATAATTTGCAAGAGGCATTTTTTATAAATGAAGTTTTCTCGCCCTTGAAAGTGAGAAATTTAAATTTAAATTTAAATTAAAGGTCTAGAAATGCTCACTCCTTTTCTTACCACAAATGTAGAGGGGCAACTGTATGACCTTTCCCTGAGTGAAAGCAAGATTTTAAAAACCCACAGGTACAAGAATAGAGATTGAAGATTCATCTAAATGGAAGACTATTCATGCATACATGTATTGTTTTTTGTCTACATTAATAGTAGACAATACATCAACTAAATGAATTGTTGAGTTGTGGATCTTCTTTACTGAGCAATTTCTCATCATGGCTAGACAGTAATGCTCTCATCTCTCCTGGCATCCTCACTGTTTTAAATAATTTATTGTTCTTCTATACAGGCTGCAACTAATTTCTATAATCTTTGCTGAAGTCATATTCCAGAAACCTGACCTGGCCTTTGAAAGTAGCACTCTAATCCATACAGGACGCAACACCCTGTTTATGCCACAGTTATTTTCTTATACCAAAGAAGAAGTATCCTGTTATTATCATAGAGAATAGCAAGAAAGGACAGAAAAGGCATGAAAAAAGTCAGTCTTTATTTTTTCTTTTCAAGTGTCAGTAATTGAAATCTCATGATTTTAGATTTTTATGGCATCCTGAATTTATTCAACTTCTTTGATCCTGCACTTCACTGACAAAATTCTATCACTAGATTTTATATTAATAATTTCAATGAATATATTTTAGCATGCTTTCAATATATTGATTTTCATGTCATTGATTTATAGCATAATGTGTGATTAATACACATACTACACATATATATATACACAGAGTATGTATATATGTTTTTATATTACATATTATTTTATTCATTAGAGGCAATCAATTATAATTTGAGCAGTTAGAATCAGACACATCAAATTTCAAATATTCAAATCTAACCCACAAAGACTATGAATTGTAGAGGAATTGCCTCTATTAGACTGCCCCATGGTCATGTCTGTAAGGTATTATCTTGTTTAATGATTGATATGAAAGGGAGTCACATTGGGTGGTGTTATCCATGGGCAGGTGGCCCTAAGAAAGCTGTCTGAATAAGCCATGGGAAGCAAGCCAAAAACAAAATCCCTTCATGTTTGCTTTTTCTGTCTTTACTTGAGTTCCTGCCATGCCTTCTCTCAGTGATGGACAGTGACTGGGACATGTAAGACAAACAAACCCTCATCTTATCTCTGATCCTACTTTAAGTTTCATTTTTTGCTCAAGACTAGAGACTTCCCAAGCATCAGAAATTTATGTCACTGAATCTGATCACAGAGGCTACCTGGTCTAATGATAATCTAAGTGATCATACAAGTCACTATTATTCTTACTGTTTCCCATTAAATCAATATAATCATAGATGACCCTAGCTTTCAATAAATTCTTTCATTATCCCAGAAGAGATGGTCCTATGGATGGATGATGAGAGAAAGGAACCTTCAATTGTGCAGAACATGAGAACAGCTGCAGACTAGAATAAGCACATTCATTTTATGTGTTTAGGGACCAAAGACTTACCATACAGTGTGCCCATTAAATAGAAGAAAATAGAATGCAAAAGGAAATGTGAAACAGATGGCAACGAAAGTAAAGAATATTATCACTTGTGTTCATTATCTGGGGAACAGGTCCCAGAGAATGTATTCACATGTAAGTTTTTTTCACTTTCTTTCTCTTTCAAGTAGTTCTTTTGATGCTTGCACAGCTGTAAAACACTTCCTACAGTTGAGAGAGTAGGCATCAAAACATATGTTTCTGAATCCTAAAGCATTCATACAAACTTTGACATGTTTGTTATACTGTAATTAAAGCTCATTTCTAATTAATGGTTATGGCTTGGGGGTATACAATATCAATCCCAGTATGAAAATCAGCAAAGAATGATGAGTTGGTTATCTCCTATATGAAATTTCTTTGTCTAAAGGCAACCAGGTGTGACACCAGCAGAGCCAGAATCTGCTCCATTCTTTCTTTCAAATCTATTGACTAGAAAGTGTTTTTTCCACTTTGCCCCAGGGGAGACTGGACTTCTAGGAAACCCCGTGTCTGTATTACTCCAAGTTCAGAAACTGTCATATAGTTTCATGTCAACTTGACACGAGCTAGAGTCCTTTGGGAAGAGGGAACCTCGATTGAGAAGATATCCCCCAACATTGGCCTGTCAGCAAGCCTTTGGAGCATTTTCTTGATTGATGGTTGATGTGAAAATTTCCTGCTCACTATGGGTGGTGCCACTCCTGGGCAAGTTGTACTGATATAAGAAAGGAGGCTGAGCAATCCACTGGGAGCTGTGCAGTGAGCAGCTCTCCTCTCTGGCCTCTGCATCAGTCTCTGTCTCTAAATTCCTACCCTGATTTTCTGAATGATGGTGACCTGATAGTTGTAAGCTGAAAAAAAAATAAATCCTTCTCTTAAGTAAAAGAAAGAAAGAAAGCTTAGCAACCATAGAGATAATACTTATATATCTCTGATTACAAGTACAAAAAACTTTACATCTGAAAATTGCTATGTAGTTGAGACTGGATATGAATTCATAGTGATTAAAGGCATTCTCTCCCATGTCTTTCCACTTATCCACTTATCATATGATGGAGAACATACAAGCTCCTTACATAATGAAGAAATATTAAAGGCAGACTTTTTTTTTGCTAAGGGTGATCACGATTAGTAATAAGAAACACAATGGGCTCAGTGAAGAAATTTACTTCCCATCCAGTCTGATGACATGAGTTTGATCACTGGGATCCATGTGGTAGAAAGAAACAAGTCTTTTCAGTTGCCCTCAGACCTCCTCCACTTAGGCACTATGCAAATGGGCAGATACGTGTGCATGACACACACACACACACACACACACACACACACACACACACCATTTTGATAGTTTTTAAAAGTAAAACACTATGATAAATATTATTTCAATATAAATCTTGACATTTGTTTTCCTATTAGAGTTCCATATGTTAGAAAGGCTCCATGGGTAAGTTTTGGTACATGGCATAGCAAGACATGTGTATTTTACAAAAATCTAGTAAATGTTATGTCAACAATCCAAAGACAGATGCTTGGACATTGTAAGCAAAAATAGATGTTGAAGTTTGTGAAGCACTAAGATTTTGATTTGGTCTGTACATATTGTATTCATGTCTTGAACTGTCACAGCATTTTTATTAATACATTAATAAAAGTTAACAAAAGGAGGCATATGGTACACCATCATTTCTATACATTTCTATCAAATCAACATGTTGATAGTCTATATTTAATTACTTCTAATCCTTCTAATTATCAAGGAAGAAAATGAATCCATTTTCAATACTAGTAGGACTTATTATATGTGTATTATATTTAGTTTTACTTTATCAATGGTAGTATCATATATCTCTCTGCTATTTATACATACTTTGTTCTGATTTTAAAGGAATCTACCTTTTAATAATTAGTTAGTTTAACTTTTAGCACATTTGACTTATAAATAGATGTTTAGTTTGCTCATTCTAAGAATGAGTAATTTATAGTGACTGCTTATTACATTCATTTTTAAATGTAAATGCCAGAAAATCTTCACACCAAACACCACATTGCTTCTCATGTTATCATCAAAAAGACAAATTGGATTGCTCTAAAAAAGGAACATAAATTTCCATCAAGAGTCACTACCATATCTTTTTATTAAAAATATTTTCATATGATATCTTCTATGATTTCCACTCCCTCCAACTCCTCCCAGACCCTCCCCACCTGCCTATTGACCTGACTTCATGGTCAGACTCTCTCTGTCTCTCTGTTTCCCTCTCTTTCTCACTCTCTTTCTCTCTTACTCTTTCAAAAACAAAAGCAAAAAGCACAGTGGAATTTTATTCAGCCTTAAGGAAACATGAAATTTATAGGAAGGTGATAAGCCTGAACATGGAATGTGTTGTAGTAACTCACTGATAAGGAGGAGAAAGATAAATACTGCATGCTTTCTCTCTTATGCAGGCCCTAGCTTTTAATTTAAATGTATATGCAATGAATCAGCTACCCATGGTTTTTTGTGATACTGTGACAGGACTTAGAGTGGATCAATGAGCCAATCTCAAGATCAGGATTATCAAACTGAATCATTATTCTCATCTCTGAAGATGTTTGCACCCAGAAACCATGGGTAGTGCTACACTTCCTTATATAGGTCACTGCTTGAGTCTGGTCTCTTGCCACTTTCACATTTTTGCTTGTCACATCCAGCCCTCCTGCTTTCCACAACTTCTTCCTAGTCAGTCTCCCACCCTGGATATATAGCAGGATAAATCCAGGACCCTTTACCTGTAGTTTGTCCCTGTCCTTGAGCACCTATAGGAGCTTAGGATTTTTTAATAGGTTTCCTCTTGAGATAAGGTCAAGTTGGTGCCCTTGGAGACATATAGATTAGCAAAAAGAGTTGTCTAATGCCAACCATTCAAGGGAGGAATCACTATGACATCAACACTTGCAACCCATTTGTTTCTTCTGACATCAGACTCACAGGAGGACAAAGGTTCAAGTGCCCTGCCCTACAGATCTTGTGAATTCATCAGAGCCTGAAAGAAGAGGCTAGCAAAAATATAATCTGTTCTGAGTCTATTGCTTTCTAGAATTGAGTGATCCAGCAGACTGGACACATTGAACTCTGCTTTGATCTCAACATCAAAGAAATCCACCTACATTTGGTCTCTGCTTTCCAAACTTGAACTATCAATTTTAAACTACAGCATTTTTTATGCTTCATGTAAAAGCCTGCACTTCCTCCCACATAAGATTTCTCATACATTTGTTTCAAATGAGAGTCAATTCTCTAGGCCTACTCTAACTCTCATTGTGCCCACACACTGATCCAGCAAGACAGGGGGCTCTAAATCATAAAGACACAAGAAAGCAGAAGCCTCTGATCTGACAGAAAAGTTAGATGCTTAGATTCTTCCTAAGATGAGACCCAGATAAGACATTATAGGCATAAGATCTAAGATATAGGGAGCCTACTCTCTGGGACCAGTTTGCTAGACAGATCCAAAGTCTTATGTGTGCTTAGAATAAAAATGTGTGCAGTGCTAGATTCTGCACCAGTGATAACACTGAGACCACATTTCTCTGTTTACCTGTAGCCCCACTGACAAGCTTCTTTCCATCGCACTGCCCCTATACCTGTGCAGCAGCATGTTTTCTCTTAGTTCTTTGTTTTCTCTGTCATTTCTAAAATTAATGTTTATGGATTTCACATGGTCCAACTCTACTGGTGTTTCTAACTGTCTTCTGTAAAGCTTGATTCAATATATAGCTGCATATGTTCGTTGGTGTCAATCTAATAGAAGTATAAGAGAGTATAGGGTATCCTTGCTATCTTCCAGACCATTAAGTGATCCAGTATCAAGAAATATATAAAAAGTGTATAAAAGGATAGAAAAAGAAATTATAAAATTTAAATGTAGATTTAAAATGATTATTTATTTTGGAATATGGCAACATACTTAATACAACATGTATCAAAATCCTGGTCTCCAGAAATACAAGAAAGGATAATATATGGGCAGAATTCTTCTTTGTATTGAATTGAATAGACTACAAGTAGACTTATAGCATGGAAAACTGTAACACTTTCTATGAAAAATAAGTGCCCTTAAATTGGGCAAACAGTGCAATAGGAAAGGCACAAGAATGTTTGATGAGTAAAGGGACTAAGAGGAGAAAGTTGTGGGATAAAGACAAGGATGTCTGAGGAGCAAGCATGAGGAAAGTTTGGTAGTGCACACATACAATTAATCTCTTGTCTCAATTCATAGCAAAAGACACAAGAGGAACCACACAACCACTGGTCAAGATAGCTTGACTAATGAGTGTTTTGGAACTGGTCATCCAAATCACTACCTTGACAGTGAGTCAAAATGCAAGAAGCTACAATGGTACAAATGTGGGCAAGTTGATGGTCCCTATAGTATGGCTGCATCTCATCAAATCTGATCAAGCACCCAATGCTACACAGTACCATTCTATACATCTTTTTAAAAAAATCCTTTCTCTAACTCCACCATTGACTGAAGAAGCTGAAGGGGTTTTCAACCCAATAGGAAGAACAAAAGCATCAACCAACCAGACCAGCCCCCATGGCTCCCAGGGACTAAACCACCAACCAAAGAATACACATGGAGGGACCCACAGCTCTAGCCAAGTATGTAGCAGAGAACGGCCTTGTCAGGAATCAATGGGAGAAGAAGTCCTTGGTACTGCAAATGTTCAATGCCTTAGTGGAGGGGAATGCCAGGGCAAGGAAGCAGGAGTGGGTGGGTGGGTGGGTTGGGGAACACTCTCATAAAAGCAGGAGGAAAGGGTAGGATAGGGGGTTTCTGGGGGGAAACCGTGAAAGGGGATGTAAATGAAGAAAATGTCCAATAAAAATTCTACATTACTTGAATCTGTTGTAAGATGAAAAGTTGGTGGCACTGGATCACTTTTTCCCTAAAATGAGTGGTAATCAAGATTTTGCTATGGAGATCTGCTTATGCAGAAGATAGATCACTAGGCTAAAAATTCACAGTGGTGTCTTAGCTTTGTGGACATCAAATAAATAGGTATGTGTAATATTAACTAATTCTCCTTATAGCAGTAAGGAATATAGATATAAATGAAAATTGAGGGAAACAGAAACTACCTCAGGAATTGACAGCATCAGGGGACAGAAGAGAATGAGGATACAAGAAGCTGTTGTCAATCACTGGAGGACCATGGATGTGTGAAATTTCTTTTTTTTTTTGTTTTGTTTTGTTTTTTTATTTTCTAAGGTTTTTTTATTTACATTCCAAATCATTTCCCGTTCCCCGTTTCCTCCCTCCCCGAAAGTCCCATAAGCCCCCTTCCCTCCCTCTTTTCTCCATTCAACCCCCTCTCGTTTCTCTGTCCTAGCGTTCCCCTACATCCAGACTTTCCAGGACCAGGGGTCTCTCCTTCCATATTCTTAGAAATTTATTGATATGCTAATTGTGTCTAGGGTATTCCGAGATTCTGGGTTAATATCCCCTTATCAGTGACTGCATACCATGTGTGTTCTTTTGTGATTGGGTAACCTCACTAAGGATGATATTTTCAAGTTCTGACCATTTGCCTAGGAATTTCGTGAATTCATTGTTTTTAATTGCAGAGTAGTATTCCATTGTGTAGATATACCACATCTTCTGAATCCATTCCTCCGTTGAGGGACATCTGGTTTCTTTCCAACTTCTGGCTATTATAAATAAGGCTGCTATGAACATAGTGGAGCATGTGTCCTTATTGCATGCAGGTAAAGGCTCTGGTTATATGCCCAGGAGTGGTATAGCCTGATCCTCCGGGAGTGTCATGCACAGTTTTCTGAGGAAACACCAGACTGCTTTCCAGAGTGGTTGTACCAGCTTGCAATTCCACCAGCAGTGGAGGAGTGTTCCTCTTTCTCCACATCCTCGCCAACAACTGCTGTCTCCTGTGTTTTTGATCTTAGCCATTCTGACTGGTGTGAGATGGAATCTCAGGGTTGTTTTGATTTGCATTTCCGTAATGACTAAGGATAATGAACATCTCTTTAGGTGCTTCTCAGCCATTAGATATTCTTCAGGTGAGAACTCTTTGCTTAGCTCTGTACCCAATTTTTTTAATAGGGTTACTTGCCTCTCTGGAGTTTAACTTCTTGAGTTCTTTGTATATATTGGATAATATCCCTCTGTCGGATGTAGGGTTGGTAAAGATCATTTCCCAATTAGTTGGTTGCTGCTTTGTCTTTTTGACAATGTCTTTTGCCTTGCAAAAACTTTGTAATTTAATGAGGTCCCATTAGTCTATTCTTGATCTTAGAGCATAAGCTATTGGAGTTCTGTTCAGGAAATTCTCCCCTGTGCCCATATGTTCAAGGTTCTTCCCTAGTTTCCTTTCTATTAGTTTCAGTGTGTCTGGTTTTATGTGGAGGTCCTTGATCCACTTGGAATTCAGCTTAGTGCAAGGAGATAAGAATGGGTCAATTTACATTCTTCTGCATGTTGACCTCCAGTTGAGCCAGCACCATTTGTTGAAAAGGCTATTGTTTTTCCACTGGATGGTTTTAGCTCCTTTGTCAAAGATCAAGTGACCATAGGAGTGTGGATTCATTTCTGGGTCTTCAATTCTGTTCCATTGATCTACATGTCTGTCACTGTACCAATACCATGCGGTTTTTAACACTATTGCTCTGTAGTACAGCTTGAGGTCCGGAATACTGATTCCCCCAGAGGTTCTTTTACTCTTGAGAATAGTTTTAGCTATTCTGGGTTTTCTGTTATTCAAGATGAATTTTTGAATTGCTCTTTCTAAGTCTATGAAGAATTGAGTTGGGATTTTGATGGGGATTGCATTGAATCTGTATATTACTTTTGGTAAGATTGTCATTTTTACTATATTAATTCTGCCAATCCATGAGCATGGCAGATTTTTCCATCTTCTGAGGACTTCTTCAATTTCTTTCTTCAGAGACTTGAAGTTCTTGTCATACAGATCTTTCATTTGTTTGGTTAGAGTCACGCCAAGATATTTTACATGGTTTGTGGCTATCGTGAAGGGTATCATTTCTCTTACTTCTTTCTCAGCCTGCTTATCCTTTGAGTATAGGAAGGCTACTGACTTGCTTGAGTTGATGTTATACCCGACCACTTTGCTGAAGTTGTTTTTCAGCTGTAGGAGTTCTCTGGTGGAGTTCTTTGGGTCGCTTAAGTATACTATCATATCGTCTGCAAATAGTGATAGTTTGACTTCTTCCTTTCCGATTTGCATCCTTTGACCCCCTTTTGTTGTCTAATTGCTCTAGCTAGAACTTCAAGTACTATATTGAAAAGATATGGAGAGAGAGGGCAGCCTTGTCTAGTCCCTGATTTCAGTGGGATTGCTTCAAGTTTCTCTCCATTTAGATTGATGCTGGCTACCGGTTTGCTGTAAATTGCTTTTACTATGTTTAGATATGGGCCTCGAATTCCTGATCTTTCCGAGACCTTTAGCATGAAAGGATGCTGAATTTTGTCAAATGATTTCTCAGCATCTAATGAGATGACCATGTGGTTTTTTTATTTGAGATTGTTTATATAGTGGATTACGTTGATGGATTTCCTTATATTGAACCATCCCTGCATCCCTGGGATGAAGCCTACTTGATCATGGTGGGTGATCGTTTTGATGTGTTCTTGGATTCGGTTGGCAAGAAATTTATTCATTATTTTTGCATCGATACTCATAAGAGAGATTGGCCTGAGATTCTCTTTCTTTGTCGGATCTTTGTGTACTTTTGGTATTAGTGTAATTTTGGCTTCATAGAACGAGTTGGGTAGTGTTCCTTCTGTTTCTATTTTGTGGAACAGTTTGAAGAGTATTGCTTTTAGGTCTTCTTTGAAGGTCTGATAGAATTCTGCACTAAAACCATCTGGATCTGTGCTTTTTTTGGTTGGAAGACTTCCAATGACAACTTCTATTTCTTCAGGGGTTATAGGACAGTTTAGATGGTCTATTTGATCCTGATTTAATTTTGGTATTTGGTACCTGTCAAGGAAATTGTCCATTTCCTCAAGATTTTCTAGTTGTGTTCAATACAGGTTTTTGTAGTAGGATCTGATGATTTTTTGAATTTCCTCAGTTTCTGTTGTTATCTCTCCCTTTCGTTTCTGATTTTATTAATTTGGATACTATCTCTGTGCCCTCTGGCTAGTCTGGCTAAGGGCTTATCTATCTTGTTGATTTTCTCAAAGAACCAACTCCTCATTTTGTTGATTCTTTGTATGGTTTTATTTGTTTCGACTTGAATGATTTCAGCCCTGAGTTTGATGATTTCCTGCCTTCTACTCCTCTTTGGTGTATTTGCTTCTTTTTGTTCCAGGGCTTTCAGGTGTGCCATTAAGCTGTTAGTGTATGCTGTCTCCCATTTCTCTTTAGCAGCAGTCAGGGCTATGAATTTTCCTCTTAGCACTGCTTTCATTGTGTCCCATAAATTAGGGTATGTTGTGCCTTCATTTTCATTAAATTTCAAAAAGTCTTAATTTCTTTCTTTATTTCCATCTTGACCAAGTTATCATTGAGTAGAGCATTGTTCAGCCTCTATGTGTATGTGGGTTTTCTGTTGTTTTTGTTGCCATTGAAGACCACCCTTATTCCATAGTGATCTGATAGGAGGCATGGGATTAGTTCTACTTATATCTGTTGAGGTCTGATTTGTGACCAATTATATGGTCAATTTTGGAGAAGGTACCATGAGGTGCAGAGAAGAAGGTGTATTCTTTAGCTCTAGGATGAAATGTTCTATATATATATCTGTTAGTTCCATTGGGTCCAAGGCTTCAATTAGATTCACTGTGTCCCTGTTTAGTTTCTTCTTTCCTGAACGATCCATTTCAGAGAGCGGGGTGTTGAAGTCACCCACTATTATTGTGTGAGGTGCGATGTGTGCTTTGAGCTTTAGTAAAGTTTCTTTTACGAATGAGGGTGCCCTTGCATTTGGAGCATAGATATTCAGAATTGAGAGTTCTTGTTGGTGGATTTTTCCCTTGATCAGTACATAGTTTCCTTCTGTGTCTTTTTTGATGACTTTAGGTTGAAAATCAATTTTATCTGATATTAGGATGGCTACTCCGGCTCGTTTCTTGGGGCCATTTGCTTGTAAAATTGTTTTCCAGCCTTTTACTCTGAGGTAGTGTTTGTCTTTGACACTGAGGTGCATTTCCTGCATGCAGCAAAATGCTGGGTCCTGTTTACTTATCCACTCTGCTAGTCTATGTCTTTTTATTGGGGAATTGAGACCATTGATATTAAGAGAGATTAAGGCATAGTGATTATTGCCACCTGCCATTCTTGACGCTATCTTTATGTTTGAGTGGTTATCTACTTTTGGGTTTGATTCAAGAAGGTTATTATCTCATTTTTTCCAGGATGTTGTTTCTCTCCTGTTGTTGTTCATCTTATATACTTATATACATGTGTGAAATTTCTAACCTCATTCTGAGACCACACTTGGGGGATCAACACAATCTCAAATTCTTAGACCAAAGTAAAAGAAAATACAATAGCTGAGATAGAAAATGTATTCATAATGTGCTAATTGCGTTTTGGAACTATGAATAGAAAGAAATGTGTCTGTTTGCAGCCTAGTATGTGGGCCATGCTTAAGTATCTAGTACTTGGGAGGCTGAGGCAGAAAAATTTCTGAGCTCTAAGTCAGCTTGGGCTACAACATAAACTATAGATCAGCCTGTGCTACCCTGAGACTCTGTCTTTAAGGAGAGAGGAGGCTGGGAAGGGAGGTGGAAACAAAGAAGATACTTACTTCTAAGAACCCTGATCACAAACAAAAAAGAATTGATTTAAACAGTGCCATGTTTCCATGTACCAAGAGGGCACATTTGTAATGCAAATATTTCTGTGTCCTCTAATGGTCACTGTATGTACAAGTTGCTGTAATTTCCACCTCCTGCTTAGTTCTTGGTGAAATGCAGATACTGTGGGAACACTGTCTTCTGCTCTTTAATCTTGACCATATCCATGGCTCAGTCCATGCCCACTGTATCAAGAAAGAACACAATGGTATGTCTAGTCAGCCACCAGGGTTCCCTGGAGTGAGCCTTTTACTCTTTGTCCCCCATTGACTTCCTTAAGATTATTCTATTCTCTGAAGAAAGTTGTTATACATATTTCTTCTAGAGCTTATATCCAACTTGAAAAAGTGAAGTACAAATTTTATGTTGTGTCCAAAATGCTTTTTGAAATTGATATTTTCGTTTTGGTCATCTATATTTAAGTTCATCTAAATAAAGTCAGCAACCTGAAGGTGAGAGACAAGCAGGTCATGTAAGAGATATATGGAGTATTGATAGTACTGACGGATATGTTTCTGGCCATTCTTGTAGCTCCTGTCTAGTGCCCTTTCCTGAGTACATTAAAGAAATAACTTGCAGTCTCCTTCTGCTCTACACAGAAATTGATAAATATTTGGATGTTAATTTGATGATAGTTAAATTATCAGCTGGGAATAAACATTGGTATATTTTTTCAAACAAGATTTTCATTCTTCTATGCTTTTAGGTCTGTGACTTCAAACTGAATTTATGAAGAACATAGTCCAATGTAATGTAAATAGAGGTCCCATACCTGGCTACCTGATTTCTTGCATTTTTTTATTCTCCTGGATTCTTTCTAAATACTGTCCACTGAAAACACAACAAAAAAGCTTTATATTCCCTAAACTATGATGTAATAAGTGTGTGAAGAATAGGAAACTGCTGTTCAACTTGAGGGGACTTTCCCTCATATCACACTCCTCAATATTTATCTCAGGTTCTTGAAATGCAAGGGATTTTCTCTGTTGTCCATTCAACATGTGGTCACTGCAATAAACTATGAAACCCACAGACCAGTGGATCTAAGCAGAGTGGTTAGTTCTCCTGCCTGCCAATCTATTACAAGGATGATACTGCATAATCCTCTGCTTCCTTCTTTTTCTATTATTTGGAATATGTATCTATCTTTGAAGTGTGAAACAAATGTTCCCTTCCTCCTTTAAACACAGTCTCAGCTTTTCATATAACCTTCACTCTGCATAGATAGTGTAGTGTTTGCAAAAATAAAATTTGTGTGCATAGGCTCATAAGAATCTTATAGATCTTCCAGAAGTCCTCAGTTCAGCTCTTCCAGAGGTCCTGATTTCAATTACCAGCAACCACATGATGGCTCACAACCATCTGTAATGGGATTCGATGTCCTCTTCTGTTGTGTCTAAAGACAGTAACAGTGTACTTATATACATAAAATAAATAAATAAATCTTGAAACAAGAATCTTCTGGAGTCTGGATTGGGCCAGGAAGGAAGGAAGGAAGGAAGGAAGGAAGGAAGGAAGGAAGGAAAGGGAAAGAAAGAGAAAGAAAAGAAGAGAAAGAAATAAAAGGCTGTCAAGTATATTCAGTGATCTAGTGATCCATGTAGACAAGGAGAAAGTTTTAAGAACACATGATTCTGAACTGAGACCGAAGTAGGTTAGTATTAGAATCGTGAAAGAGGACAGAGTATGAAGAATATCATGTTTAGAGCCAATGACTTAGACACATTGCACTCTGAACAATTGGTTGTAGCTGGGGATACCCATAAAAAGATCATGAATACGATAAAGGGAAAATCTCCTATCAATTCAATATCCACTTCTTATTAGAATTTTCTAATCTATGAAGGAGAGATGGCTCAGTGCTTAATGGTCCCTACTGCTCTATCAGAAAATCCAGGTTCCATTCCCATAATGCCCTTGGCAGTTTGCAACTATCTATGAATTCAATTCCACAGGATTTCATGTCCTCTTCTGACCTCTGTAGGCACCAGGTATGCATAGGCTACAGATACAAATATACAGGCAAAATATCACATGTAATCAAAACATTAAAAAATAATTGTCCAGTCAAGATATTACCATAGCAGAAGACATCCTCAAGCATGGCCCTTATTTACATTTTGGGGGGGAGTATATGACTTTTTAATTAATTAAAAATATTAACTTATTTATGTGTATGCATGTACACAGAGACACATGCAAATATGCTTGTGTAGATCAGAGGACATTTTTTTTTAAGTTTTCTCTTTTTTAATTCATTTATTAATTTATTTTTTTTGCAGTCACATTTTATCCCCCCCAATCCACCCTACAGCTGTTCCACATCACATACCTCCTCCTTTCTCTCCTGTCTTCATGTGGAGGTCCCTAACCCCTACCACTGGGGCTTCCAGTCTCTTGAGGGTTAGGTGCATCATCTCTGAATGAACACAGACCTGGCAGGCCTCTGCTGTATGTGTATTGAGAGCCTCATATCAGCTGATGTATGTTGCCTGTTCATATGGTCCAGTGTTTGAGATACCTCAGGGGTCCAGATAAATTGAGACTGCTGGTCCTCCTACAGGGTTGCCCTACTCCTCAGGTTCTTTCAGCCTTCCCTAATGCAACAAGGGTCAGCTGCTTCTGTCCATTGTTTGGGTACAAATATCTGCATCTGACTCTTTCAGCTGCTTGTTTGGTCTTCCAGAGTATGGTCATGCTAGGTCTCTTTGTGAAAACTCCATAGCCTCAGAAATAGTGTCAAGCCTTGGAACCTTCCCGACAGCTAGATCCCAATTTAGGCCTGTCACTGGACCTTCTTTTTCTCAGGCTCCTCTCCATTTCTATCCCTGAATTTCTTTCAGACAGGAACAATTATGGGTCAGAGTTATAGCTGTGGGATGGCAACCCCATCCCTCACTTGTTGCCCTGTCTTTTTACTGGAGCTGGACTCTATAAGTTCACTCTCCCAAGTGTCAGGCATTTCTTCTAAGGTTCCAACCTTTGAGTCCTGAAAGTCTCTCACCTCACAGGTCTCTAGTGCATTCAGGAGGGACCCCTAACCTCCTATCTCCTGAGGTTGCCTGTTTACATCCCTTCTGCTGGCCCTTAGGACATCAGTCCTTTTCCCTGGCCCAGTACCAGAACAGGTTTCCCTTTCAACCCCACTCCCTGTCCCCCGTCCACTTTCTCTCCTAGGTGTCTCCCTCTTTCTCAACATGTGATTGCTTGCTTCTCCCTCCCAAGTGGGACTGAGGCATCCTCTCTTGGGCACTTCAGCTTCTTGACCTATTTGAGTTCTGTGGAATATATCTTGGGTACTCTGTACTTTTTTGAGGGTGGACACCAACTTCTTAGTGAGTACATACTGTGCATGTCCTTTTGGGTCTGAGTTACCTCACTCAGAATGATCTAGTTCCATCCATTTGCCTGAAAAACTCATCATGTCCTTGTTCTTAATAGCTGAGTAGTATTCCATTGTGTAAATGAATCACATTTTCTGAATCCATTCTTCTGTCATGGGACATCTGTGTTTTCCCAGTTTCTGTAAATCACAAATAAGGCTGCTATAAAGAAAGTGGAACATGTGGCCCTGTGGCATGGTGGGACATCTTTTGGGTATACTCACAAGAGTGGTATATCTGGGACTTCAGGTAGATCTATTTCCTATTTTCTGAGGAACCTTCAGATTGATTTCCAGACTGGTTGTACCAGTTTGCAATTCCACCAGCAATGGAGGAGTGTTCCTCTTTCTCCACAATCTCTCCAACATGTATTGTCACCAGAGGTTTTGGTCTTAGCCATTCTGATTGGTGAAAAGTGGAATCTCAGGGTCATTTTGATTTGCATTTCTCTGATGACTAAGGACTTTGAACATTTCTTTAGGTGCTTCTCAGCCCTTTGAGATTCCCCACATGTGAAATCTCTGTTTAGTTCTGTACCCCATTTTTTGATTGGGTTGTTTGGGATTTTGGTGATTAGTTTCTTTAGGTTCTTTATATATTTTGGATATTAGCCCTCTATTAGATGTGGGGTTAGTAAAGATTTTTTCCCAATCTGTAGGTTCCTGATTTGTTTTATTGACTATTTCCTTGCCTTACAGAAGCTTTCCAGTTTTATGAAGTCTCATTTATCAATTCTTGATCTTAGAGCATGAGCTATTCTAGTTCTGTTTAGGAAATTTCCCCATGTGCCAAAGAGTTCAAGGCTCTCTCCCAATTTCTCTTCTATTAGATTCATTATATCTGGTTTTATGGTGAGGTCATTGATCCACTTCAACTTGAGCTTTGTACAAGGTGACAAATGTGACCCTATTTTCATTTTTTCTACATACAGTCATCCAATTAGACCAGCACCATTTATTGAAGATGCTTTCTTTTTCTATGGTATATTTTTGGCTTCTTTATCACAGATCAAGTGTGTGTAAGTGTGTGGTTTTATTTCTGGGTCTTCAATTCTATTCCATTGATCAACTGCCTCTCTGTACTAATATACAGGTGTTTTTTTTTTTATCACTATTGCTCGATAGTAAATCTTGAGGACAGGAATGGTGATTCTCCCTGAAGTTCTTTTATTGTTAAGAATTGTTTTTGCTATTCTGGATTTTTTGACTTTCCATATGAATTTGAGTATTGCTTTTTCCACATCTTTGAAGAAGTGTGATGGGATTTTGATGGAGACTGCATTGAATCTGTAGATTCCCTTTGGTAGGATGGCCATTTTTACTATGGTAATTCTGCCAATCCATGATCATAGGAGTTCTCTGCACTTTCTGAGAGCTTCTTCAATTTCTTCTTGAGAGGCTTGAAGTTACTGTCAAACAGGTATTTCACTTGTTTGTTAGAGTTACCCCAAGATATGCCATATTATTTGTTGCTATTGTGAAGAGAGTTATTTCCCTAACTTCTTTCTCAGCCTGTTTATCATTTGTATAAAGGAAGACTACTGATTTATTTGAGTTAATTTTATATTTGGCCACTTTGCTAAAGTTGTTTATCAACTGGAGAAATTCTCTGGCAGAATTTTGGGGTCACTTCTGTTTACTATATCATATCATCTGGAAGTAGTGATACCTTGACTTCTTCTTTGCCAATTTGTATCCATTTGATCTCTTTTGTTGTCTTATTGTTCTAGAACTTCAAGTATGACATTGAATAGATATGGGTAGAGTGTGCATCCTTGTCTTCTCCCTGATTTTCGTGGCATTGCTTCAAGAATGTCTCCATTTAATTTGATATAGGCTGTTGGTTTGCAGCAAATTGCTTTTATTCTATCTAGGTATGAGCCTTGAGTTCCTGATCTCTCTGATACTTTTAACATGTAGGAGTGTTGTGTTTTATCAAATGCTTTTTCTGCATCTAAGGAAATGATCATGTGATCTTTTTCTTTGTGTTTGTTTATATAGTGGATTGTATTAATGGATTTTCATGCATTGAACCAACTTTGCTTCCTTAGGATGAGGCCTACTTGATCATTGTGAATGATCAAGTTTTGATGTGTTCTTGGATTCCATTTGCAAGAATTTTATTGAGTATTTTTGCATCAATATTCATAAGCAAGATTGGTCTGAAGTTCTCTTTTTTGGTTAGGTCCTTGTATGGTTTAGGTATCAGAGCAATTTTGCCTTCATGGAACATGTTAGGTAGTGTTCCTTCTCTTTCTATTTTATGGAATAGTTTGTGGAAATTGGTATGAGGTTTTCTGTGAAGGTCTTGTAGAATTCTGCACTAAATCCAGCTGGCCCTGAGTTTTTTTTTTTTGGTTGAAAGGTTTTTAATGACTTCTATTTCCTTGTGAGATGTGGTCCGATTTATATAGTTTACCCACTCTTGATTTAACTTTGATATGCGATATCTGTCTAGAAAACCATCCATTTAATCTAGATTTTCTAGTTTTGTTGAGTATGGGATTTTATAGTAAGATCTGATGATTTTTTAAATTTCTTTCATTTCTGTTGTTATGTCTCCCTTTTCATTTCTGATTTTGTTAATATGGATACTGCCTCTGGGCACTTTAGTTAGTTTGGCTAGGGTTTATCTGTCTATCTTGTTGATTCCCTCAAGCAACCAACTTCTGATTTTGTTAATTCTTTGCATTGTTTTCTTTGTTTCTAGTTGGTTGATTTCTGCCCTGAGATGGGTGAGTTGATTTTTTTGTTCTAGAGCTCTCAGGTGGGTTGTTAAGTTGTTAGTGTAAGATCTCTCCTGTTCCTTTACCAGGACAATTAGTGCTATGAACTTTTCTCTTAGCACTGCTTTCATTGTGTCCCATAATTTTTGGCATGTTGTGTCAATATTTTTATTAAATTCCAGGAAGTCTATAATTTCTTTCCTGACCAAGTTATCATTGAGAAAAGGGTTGTTCAGTTTCTACATGTATGTGGTCTTTCTGTAATTTTTAGTGTTTATTGAAGACCAGCCTTAGGCCATGGTGATCTTATAGGATGCACAGGATTATTTTAATCTTCTTGTATAGGTAGAGGGTTGTTTTGTGACCAATTATATGATCAATTTTAGAGAAGGTACCTTGAGGTGCTGAGACAAATGTGTATTCTCTTGTTTTTGAGTGAAATATTCTGTAGATATTTGTTAAATCCATTTGGTTCATAATCTCTATTAGTTTCACTGTCTCTGTTAAGTTTCTGTTTCAATGAACTGTCATTGGGTGTTGCAGTCTCCCACTATTTTTGGGTGGGTTTCAATGTGTGTTTTGAGCTTTAATAAAGTTTCATTCATGAATGTGTGTGCCCTTACATTTGGAGCATAGCTGTTGAGAACTGAGACTTTCTCTTGGTGAATTTTCCCCTTTATGAATATGAAGTGTCCTTCTTCATCATGCTTGATAAATTTTGGTTGAAAGTCTATTTTATTGGATATTCAGATGACAACTCCTGCTTGTTTCCTGGGACCATTTGCTTAGAAGACCTTTTTCCATTCTTTTACTCTGAGATAGTGTCTGTCTGTCTTTGTTATTGAAGTGTGTTTCTTGTATGCAGCAAAATGCTGGATCTTGTCTGTTAGCTTATGTCTTTTATAGCTGAGTTGACTCTATTAATATTGAGAGCTATTATAGACCTCTGACTCTTGTTTCCTGATATGTTTGTTTTTGTAGGTGGCTTTATGTGCTTGTGGTTCTCTCCTTTTGGCTTTGTTGTGAGATAATTAATATCATGTCTTTTCTTTTGTGTAAGTACCTACCTTTTGTTGGAGTTTTTCTTCTAGAATCCTCTGTAGGGATGGATTGGTAGATAGTCTTTGAATTTGGTTTTCTCCTGGAATATTTTGTTTTCTCCATCTATGTTGATTAAGAGTTTTGCTGGGTATAGTAGCCTAGGCTGGCATTTGTGTTCTCTTAGAATCTGCATGACCTCTGACTAGGCTCTTCTGGCTTTTATAGTCTCTGTTGAGAAGTCTGGTATAATTCTAATTGGGCATAATTCTAACATACCTTTGTATGCTACATGGACCTTTTCCCTTGCAGCTTTTAATATTCTTTCTTTGTTCTATGCATTTAATGTTTTGATTATTATGTGATGAGAGGATTTTCTTTTCTGATCTTTTAACTGTTATTCTATAGGATTCTTTTGCCTTTACAGTCATTTCTTTCTTTAGGTTGGTGAACTTTTCTTCTATGATTTTGTTGAAGACATTTTCCTTTCCTTTGAGCTGTGAATCTTCGTTCTTCTCTCTTCCAATTATTCTTAGATTTGATATCTTCACTGTGTCCTGAATTTCCTGGATGCTTTGAGTTAGGAGTTTTTTATGTTTTGAACTTCCACATTTAGGTCTTCAATCACTTTATTCAATTCCTTCACCTGTTTACCTGTGTTTTCCTGTATTTCTTTCAGTGAGCTATTGATATCCTCTATTACCTTCATGAGATAGGATTTTAGGACAGATTACTGATTTTTTAGGTGTGTTGTTGTATTCAGGCCTTGCTGTGGTGGGAGAACAGAGTTCTGATGATGCCCACATATTTTGGCTTCTGTTGTTTATGGTCTTACACTTGCCTTTTACCATCTGGATATCCCTGGTGCTTGTTGGTTTGTGTGACTGTCTGGAGTCTGCCTCTTTGTCCCTTGGTTGCTTCATGTGTCCTGGTAGGCCTGCAGCATTGACTGTAGAAGACCACCTGTGGGGTATTCTAACTGGGGGCTCTTCACTGTGGCAGAGAAGCTACTAATCAGTTGCCCTGGCTACAGTAGATCTCCTGGGAAGCCTTCAGACTCTTGAGTCTTCAGTGGAGTACTCAAGCTGTTGTCCAACTCCTATGAGTGCAGATGATCCTCAACTGCTCTGAGTGTAATGGATCCTCAGTTGCTCTGAGTGCAGTGGGTCCTCTAGTATTGGTCAGGATATGGTGTCTTCACAGGAGCAAACCAGCTAGGAGTCTGCCCCAGCAGAAAGCGCCCGCTCATTTACATTTTTTAGGAGAATTGAGTCTAAAGCTCCTTAGCATTGGTCTCAAGGCTCACACAGTTCACTTCTTATTTTTATTGTATATATTATTTATTTACATTTCAAATGTTATCCCCTTTCTCACTTCCACCCCCTCTTGAAATCCCCCTCTAGGATCCTCCCTCCTCCTACTTCTATGAGGGTGTTCCTCGACCCACCCCACTCCCACCTTCCACCCTCAATGCCCCTATATTGGGGCATCTATCGAGCCTTCATAGGACACAGTCCACTTCTTATACCTGGTATTTTGTCAACAATTAGCATAAATAAAATTAAGTCTTTAATTTTATCAATGCTTTATTACCTGAAAAAGAGATATTATCATGGACATAAATCCACAAAATACCTTATTATATAAGGAAGAGACAGCTGGTGGACAGATAGCAGACAATTTACCGTATTCTTCACACACTGGAGGCTGATGGATGGATGTCTCCAACTATTGTTAAACTCTACATTTGCATTTTAACTCTGTCAGCTTTTGATTAACTTATTTTCAGGTCTATTAGAATCATGTGTGTATATAATCACCACATACTCTAGAGGAATTGAAAGTTATATAATCTGTCTGGTTAACGTAAGTAACTCAAACAAAGAAAAGCAAATGTACTCTCCTGTAACTGGAATTTCATGTTTTTATTATGCAGGTGTGGTTCTAAGGATGGACTGACTGCAGTAAAGAAGCAAAAAGAGATTTAATTTTTTTAAATATATAATCTATTCTAGATTTTAAAATACTATTCTTTTTTCTATTAATTAATTTATTTATTTAATTTGCATCATAATGACAGCACTCCTTCTCCTCCCAGTCCACTGCTCACATGGCTCCTCCCACCACTATCTCTCCCCTTCACTTCTGAAGGAAGCCCCCACCCAGGTTATCAACCCACCATGGCACCTCAAGTCATTGTAGGACTAGGCATATCCTCTCCCACTGAGACAAGACAAGGCAGCCCAGTTAAGGGAACAGGATCCACAGGCTGGCAACAGAATCAGGGTAAACCCCAATTCCAGTTATTTGAAGACCCACATGAAGACCAAGCTTCATATCTGCTACATATATATGGAAGGCCAATGTCCAGCGTTTGTTTGTGCTTTGGTTCAACAGACTCCGGGATGACAGATACAAACATAGCCTGAGGCTCCAAAGTAGTTTAAGTAGGAAGGCAGTCCTGCAATGTGTCCTTACTGATCCTCTGAGAACACCTGGTCACATTCTCCTACAAATTGTCAGAGGTTGTTGCTGCATTCATTTATTTCTGTCTCATACAGAACACCTGTGTATCCAGGCCAGCAGTGACAAATTTAGCTGTCAACAGTGTTGTCACATGTTGTATCATTGTGACAAGACTTAACCAACAAAGAGGCATTAAAATATCACTAAACTATCATTAAAATATCACTAAAATATCATTAAAATATCCCTGTGTATCCACTACCAGTGCAGTCACAGAAGTAGTTTCCTTCATCTGCACATAGACCTCCACAGAGACATGGCTGACTGGCATATTCATCAAAGTTGAGTTCGCAGTTGTCTCCATGGAATGCAGGTGCATAGTCACAGAAGTAAGCCTATTGAGGATGGATTTTTTGATATGTATTGTAATGATAAGTACTGCCCTCCAAGGAGTGGTTGTTCCCAGGAAGGAGAGAATCTGCACATACAATATGACCTTACTCCTTGATTTAAAACTATTGGTTAAATATAAATGCCAACAGTTAATAGCTGGGCAGAAGAGACATAGACAGGGTTTGGGGTTCCCAGGCTTGGAATCTGAGGAGATCATGAGGAGAGAGAGGAATGTAGGAGAAGGGAAAAGATACCATAGAGTAAGACTATTAGAATCATGACCATGAGGATGGCCAATTGGAGTTAAGAGCAACCTAGATGAAACATAGTAAGTAATAACTTGGGGTTATTGATAGCAAAATAGATTCTAATATCATATATGGTAGATGCCTGCCCAGCTTAGTGTTGAAAAAGACATTATAAATTATAGGTAGCATGTATCTTTTATCTGGGAATTGAATAATCAAAGGTGGGATAGAATCCCCTGGTTGAAATGAAATATTTCCACAAAATTAGCCACAAGTGCATCCTGACATGTGGCATTAAGTAGACAGAGCTGGGATCCACATTCATCAATTTCCACCTCACAGTTCATACCTGAATACTCTTGAGGACAGATACACATGTATCTTCCTATCTCATTGAAGCATACAGCCTCATTCATGCAGGGATCAGAAACATCTTCATCCACTTCCAAGTTACAATGCCTGCCTTTGTATCCAGATACACAGAAACAGGAGTAGCCATTGATTCCATCCTAGAAACACAGCCCCATTGTGGCAAGGACTGGAAGCACACTCATTATGATCTGTCTCACAGAGCCTTCCTGCGTATCCAACAGGGTACATACAGGAAGGGTGCACAGACTTTATGGCAAGTGCCTCCATGTTGGCAGTCATTCCCTCTACAGGAATTTGTGGCAGTTTCACAGGTAGTACTATTGTACCCAAGGGAACACTGGCACAGGAAACCCCATTCTCCTGGGGTATCCACACAACTGGCAATTCCTTGACAAGGACTGGAGAAACAAGGGTCTTTTTGATCTTCACAGTCTTTGTCCAAATTATTGGGTATGTCTAAGCAGCAAATGTTGTCTTGTGGAATACCCTCGTGTGTAGACTTGTTTTGGCAGGAATTTAAGAGACACCTGGTATGTTCCTATTGCAAAATGAATATCGGCACCTCAAGTCACTGCAAAACTAGGTACATATTCTCCCACAGAGGCAAGTCAAGATAGCCCAGTTAGGGCAAGCAACAGGGTATATAAGTACACAACAGAGTCAAGATAAGCCCCAGCTACAGTTGTTGGGGGACCTGCATGAACACTCAGCTGCCAGTCTCCTACATATGTGCATGAGACATAGATCCAGCCTTTGTATGTGCTTTGGTTAGTGATTCAGTCTCTGGGAGCCCCCATACAGATTAATTGACTCCGTTTGTTTTTGTTTGTGTAGTCTCTATCACTGTGGGGTTCCTCAATACTTCCCCCAACTTATCCACAAGTCTCCCTGAGTTCCATCTGTTTGAGTATCTGCATCTGTTTTGGCCAGCTTTTGGGTGGAGCCTCTCAGAGGACAGTTATGCAAGGCTTTTGTCTGCAAGCATAACAGACTATCATTAATAGTGTCATGAATTGGTTTTTGCCTATGGGATGGATTTTAAGTTGGGCTAATCTTTGGTTAGCCATTCCCTCAGTTTCTGCAACATATTTGTCCCTGCATTTCTTGGTTTTGTTTTTTTGTTTGTTTTTTTTTCAAGACAGAGCTTCTCTGTGTAGCCCTGGCTGTCCTGGAACTCACTTTGTAGATCAGGCTGGTCTTGAACTTGGAAATCCACCTGCCTCTGCCTCCCAAGTGCTGGGATTAAAGGTGTGTACCACCACTGCCCGGCTTGTCCCTGCATTTCTTGTGGACAGGACAAACTTTGAGTCAAAGGTTGTATGAGTAGCTTGGAGTACTTATCCCTCCACTGGGAATCCTGCCTAGCTACAGAAGACAGTCACTTCAGGCTCCATATCCCGCACTGCTAGAAGTCTCAGAAAGAATAACCCTTGTCGACTTTTCGGATACTTTCCCAACACAGGTCTGGCATATCCTAGAGATGATCCCCCACCCCACTACCCACCAATTCCCATGTACTTTCTCCTTGTTTCGATCTATATCTGATTCCCCTCTTCTCCTCCCCAACCACTCTCAAGCCCAGTTCCCCATACCTATTCACCTCTGATATCTATTTTATTTTCCCCTCTAAGATTCAAGCATCCTCCCTTGAGACTTCTTTGTTATTTGGTTTCTTTGAGTCTGTGGATTGTGGAATGGTCATCCTGTACTTTATGGGTAATATCCACTTTCTAAGTGAGCACATACCATGAATGTCCTTTGGAATCTGGGTTACTTCACTCTGGATATTTTCCAGTGCCATCCATTTGCCTGCAAATTTCATGATCCCCTTGTTTTTAATAGCTGAGTAGTATTCAATGGTATAAAGAAATCACATTATTCATTCTTCAGATGAGGTATATCTGGGTTGTTTCCAATTTCTACTTATTATGAATAAACCTTCTGTGAACAAAGTTGAGCAACTATGATTGTGCTGTGGTAGAGCATTTTTTGCATATATGCCCAGGAGTAGTATAGCTAGCTGGATAATGAGGTAGAATGACCTTACAAAATTTTCTGAGAAACTGCCAAATTGATTCCCAGAGTGGTTATACAAGTTTGCACTCCCACCAGCAATAGAGAAGTATTTTCCTTGTTCCATATCCTCACAGGCATATGCTGTCATTTAGTTTTTATCTTAGCCATTCTGATGGGTGTAGGATGGACTCGCAGAGTCCTTTTGATTTGAATTTCCCAAATGCCTAAGGAGGAAAAACATATCTTTAAGTGTTTCTTGTCCATTAGAGATCCCTCTGTTGAGAATTCTCTGCTTAGCTTTATAATGCATTTTCCATTGGTTTGTTTGGGTTGTTGGTGTTTAACTTCATGAGTTCTTTATATATTTTGGATAATAGCTCTCTGTAAGATGAAGGGTTGGTGAAGATCTTTTCCCCTTCTGTAGGCTGTGATTTTTGTCCTTTTGTCGGTATCTTTTAACTTACAGAAGCTTTTCAGTTTCATGCAGTCCCGTTTGTTAATTGTTGATCTTAGTGCCTGAGTCACTAGCATTCTGTTCAAGAAGTTGTCTCCTGTACTAATGTGTTCAAGGTTATTCTCACTTTCTCTTCTATTATATTTAGTGTATCTGGTTTATGTTGAGGTCTTTGATACACTAGGTTTTGAATTTTCTGCATGGTGATAAATATGGATCTATTTGCATTCTTCAACATGCCGACAGTCAGTTAGACTAGTACCCTTCATTAAAGATGCCCTCCTTTTTCCATTCTATAGTTTCAGCATCTTTGTCAAAATCAAGTGTCCATAGGTGTGTATGTTTACTTCTGCATCTTTGATTTGATTGCCTTGATCACCCTGTCTGTTTCTATACTAATATCATGAGATTTTTATTAGTTTTATTACTCTGCAGTATGTTATGAAGTCAGGGATAGTGATACCTCAAGAAGTTCTTTTATTGTTCAGGATTATTTTAGCTATCCTGGTTTTTTTGGTTTTTCATATTATGTTTCCTAAGAATTGTGTTGGAATCTTGATGAGAATTGCAATGAATCTTTAGATTGATTTTGTTAAGATGGCCTGTATAACTACATTAATCCTACTGATCCAGGAGCAGGGGACATCTTCACATCTTCTGGTCTCTTCTTCAATTTCCTTCTTCAGATATTTGAAGTTTTTGTCATACACATGCTTGGTTAGGGTTCACAACATGGCATTTTATATTATTTGTGACTATTGTTAAAGGTGTTGTCTCCCTGTCTCCTTTTTAAGCTCATTTATTATTTGTATAAATAACAAATAAAGGGCTACTGATTTCTTTGAATTTTGCATCCAGTCACTTTGCTGATGGTGTTTATCAGCTGTAGAAATTCTCTGGAAGAATTTTTGGGGACACTTACATATAATATCATACTATCTGTGAATAGCTATGTTTTGACGTCTCCCTTCCAATTTGTATCCTCTTGAGCTACTTTACTGGTCTTATAGCTATAGCTAGAATTTCAAGTACTATATTGAAGAGCTTTGCCTCATTTCTGATTTTACTAGAATTCCTTTTAGGTTTCTCTCCATTTAATTTGATGTTGGCTATTGGCTTGCTGTATATTGTCTTTATTGTGTTTAAGTATGCACTTTTTATCTCTTCTCTCTCCAAAATCTTTTAACATGAAGAGATGTTAGATTTTTTCAAATGCTTTTCAGCATGTAGTGAGATGATTATATGGTTTATTTTCTTTCAGTTTGTTTGTATGGTAGATTACACTGATAGGCTTTCATGTATGGAACACTCCTTGCATTCCTGGAATGCATGGTGGCTGATGTCTTTTACATGTTCTTGAATTCAATTTGGAGTATTTCATTGATTATTTTTGCACAGTGTTCATAAAGGAAATTTTAAATTCTCTTTGTTGAGTCTTTGTGTCCTTTAGGTATCAGGGTGACTGCAACCCATACAATGAGTTTGGCAATGTTCCTTCTCTTTCTATTCTGTGGAATATTTTGAGGAGTACTGACATTAGCTCTCTTCTGAAATTCTGGTAGGATACTGCCCTAAAACTATCTGCTCCTGGTGTTTTATTGTTAAAATACATTTTATGACTGTTTCTACTTCCTTAGGGGTTATAGGACTAATTAGATACTTTACCGGACTTCAATTTAGTTTATTAAATGGTATCTGTCTAGAAAATCTAGACCAGTTTTCTCTGGGAGGAATTTGGGTATGGAAAGTCATGGCACTGGGTCAGTTCCAGGCAAAGATGGAAACTGGAAGGTTCTAGTCCCAGGTTCCTACGTTCCTGTATCCTGAGGGCTCCAGGAAGGTCCCTCTTAGGCCAGGTAGAATTGATGGTTTAACCTGTGCTCTCAAGTGTGTCAGCATTCCTGGGAGACCAGTTTTCTTACAGAGGGATTTTCTATTCATTTCCTCTTTAAGATCCTCTACCTGTTTGATTGTATTTTCCTTTATTTCTTTAAAGTATTTATTCATTTCCTCTTTAAAGACTCATCATTTTAATAAGGTTAGATTTAATGTAATGTAGAGAACTTTATTGGGGTGCCATGCCACCTGGCAGGAGGCTGACATTGGACAAGGAAATGGGCTTCAGGCAGGAATCTGACATTAGGCAAAGACAAGGGAGCTAGCTCAAGCAGGAATCTGACATTAGGGCATGATAGGGAAGTTAAATTTAGGCAAGAATCTGATGTTAGACTATAATAGGGAAGTAGGTTAAGGCAGGGATTTTAATCTTAGGGTAGAATGAAAGAAGGCAAGGTTTTGGGCTTGGACAAGGAAGTAGGCTCAGGTCAAGCCCTTTGGAAACAACTGTCACGGAGGACTTTACTTATTGCCTTGACTAGTTTTTTTACTGTCTTGCTTGTTCCTCATTTTACTACTATCAATCTTAATACCTGCATATAATTAAATTGGTATAAAAGTGGGTTGGAAACTATTAAACCCTCCTTCAGTCTCAGAATTGACTGGGGTCATGCTACAGTTTTGTCTAATCATTTTTTTTCTCTTTAATTCTCACTCCTGCACTGGAGAATCAGTTGACTGACTGAGTGGTCTTGTTCAATGTAATTTTCTTATGAATCAGTTATGTTAGAATTTCCAGAGCTTTTGTAGTAGGATAGTTGGACTCTGGTTGTGCCATATTGCCCTGGCTTTTGTTGACTGTGTTCTTATAGTGGCCTTTAGCCATCTAGTTGTCCCTAGTGTTGGCAATCTTCATAGTCCTTGATGAGAGCAGATCTGAGGGGCTGCAGGTAGAACTGCTGGTCCCTGGTGTTCCCTGATTGCTGCAGGCCTCTGGGATTGTGGTTAGAGGTGTGGACCAGAAAATGGATCCACCCACAGAAAACCTTAAAGTTGTTGCACTTGCTAGGGGATCCAGTGGGCATGGGTTTGGGAATTGTGGATCTTACCTAATTGACTCACGTGGAAGGAAGCTCCCAGGAATCAAGGTGTGTTTCTTGTTTGCAGCAGAGTCAAGGATCTTGTTTTCACAGCCATTCTGTTAGCCTGTTTTTTAATTGGGGAATTGAGTTAACTGATGTTGAAAGACTTTAAAGATTGGTAATTCCTGTTATATCTTGATGTCGGTTGTGGTACAGTATGAGTGTGTGTGTGTGTGTGTGTGTGTGCCTGCTTCCCTTCTGATTTTTCTAGCATGTCATTTATTACATGTGTTATCTTGGATGAAGTTAGCCTCTTTGGATTGGAATTTTCCTTCTAGTACTCTCTCTAGGGCCAGATTAGTGAAAAATATTTTTTAAATTTGTTTTTTTGTCATGGAATATCTTGTTTTCTCTATCTATGGTGATTAAAAGTTTGGCTGGGTTAGTAGACCAGGCTAACATCTCTGGTCTCTTAGGGTCTGTAAATTATCAGCCTAGCTTCTTCTGGCTTTTAGGGTCTCTGTTGAGGAGTTGGGTATAACTCTCACACATCTGCATTTATATGTTTTTTTTAATTTTATTTTCTAAGTTTTTTTATTTACATTCCAAATCATTTCACCTTTCCCGTTTCCTCCCTCCCCGCAAGTCCCATAAGCCCCCTTCCCTCCCTCTTTTCCCCATTCAACCCCCTCTTGCTTCACTGTCCTGGCGTTCCCCTACATCCAGTCTTTCCAGGACCAGGGGTCTCTCCTTCCATCTTCTTAGAAATCTATTGATATGCGAAATGTGTCTAGGGTATTCTGAGATTCTGGGTTAATATCCCCTTATCAGTGACTGCATACCATGTGTGTTCTTTTATGATTGGGTTACCTCACTAAGGATGATATTTTCAACTTCTGACCATTTGCCTAGGAATTTCGTGAATTCATTGTTTTTGCATTTATATGTTATTTGACCTTTTTCCCTTGCAGCTTTTAATATTCTTTCTTTTTTCTTTACATTTAATATTTTCATTATTATATGGCAGAAGGACTGTGTTTGCTAATGCAATCTACTTGGTGTTCTGTAAGCTTCTTGTACTTTTATAGGCATCCCTTTAGTCTAGAAAAATTTTCTTCTATCAGAAAACTGGGCATGACACTCCCGGAGGATCCGGCTATACCACTCCTGGGCATATACCCAGAGGCTTTACCTGCATGCAATAAGGACACATGCTCCACTATGTTCATAGCAGCCTTATTTATAATAGCCAGAAGCTGGAAAGAACCCAGATGTCCCTCAACGGAGGAATGGATTCAGAAGATGTGGTATATCTACACAATGGAATACTATTCTGCAATTAAAAACAATGAATTCACGAAATTCCTAGGCAAATGGTCAGAACTTGAAAATATCATCCTTAGTGAGGTAACCCAATCACAAAAGAACACACATGGCATGCAGTCACTGATAAGGGGATATTAACCCAGAATCTCAGAATACCCTAGACACAATTCGCATGTCAATAGATTTCCAAGAAGATGGAATGAGATACCCTGGTCCTGGAAAGACTGGATGTAGGGGAACGCCAGGACAGAGAAACGAGAGGGGGTTGAATGGAGAAAAGAGGGAGGGAAGGGGGCTTATGGGACTTTCAGGGAGGGAGGAAACGGGAAAGGGGAAATAATGTAGAATGTAAATAAAAAAAACTTAGAAAATAAAAAAGAAGAAAATATTTTCTGGGCCTTTGAGCTGAGAGTCTACTTCTATTCCTGTTATTCTTAAGTTTGGTCTGTTCATACTGTCCCAGATTTCCTGGATGTTTTGTGTGAGGAAATTTTTTAGATTTAATGTTTTCTCTGACCAATGTATCCATTTCTTCTGTCATGTCTTTAATATTTGAGATTCTTTCTTCTATCTCCTGCACTCTGTTGGTGAATCTTGACTTAGTAATTACTGTTCAAATTCCAATTTATTTTTATTTTCTAAATTCCTTCACTTAATGTTTTCATTATTGCTTCTATTTCCAACTTCAAGTCTTGAATAGTTTTTTTCCTAGTTAAATCCAAATAAGAGCTTTAATGATATTGAAGTAATGATAGTTTTATTTTTCATTCTTTTTATTGAGTATTTTAATTATTTGCATTTCAAATGTAATCCCCTTTCCCTGATTCCAGAAATTCCCATCCCACCCAAACCCCACCTGTTTCTGTGAGAGTGTACCCACCCACACCCACCCACCCCAGCATTCCAGCCCTCCCATTCCACTACACAGGGGCACCAAGCCTTCACTGGGCCAAGAGCCTCTTCTCCCATTAATGTCCAACAAAGCCATCCTCTGCTACATATACGACTGGAGTCATGGGTCACTCCATGTGCACTCCTTGTTTAGTGGTTTAGACTGTGGGAGCTCTGGTTGGTTGATATCATTTTTCTTCCTATGAGGTTGCAAACCCCTTCAGCTCCTTCCATCCTCTCTCTAACTCCTCCATTGGGGACCCCGTGATCAGTTCAATGGTTGGCTTAAAGCATCTGCCTCTAGCAGAGCCTCTCAAGATAGAGCTATAACAGATTTCTGTCAGCATGCACTTCTTGGTGTCCATAATAGTGTCTGCATTTGGTGACTGTATATGGGATGGATACCCAGGTAGGACAGTCTCTGGATGGCCTTTCCTTCAGTCTCTGCTCCACACTTTGTCTCTGTATTTGCTCCTGTGAGTATTATGCTTCCCCTACTAAGAAGGAATGAAGCACCCACACTTTGGTCTTCCTTCTTCTTAAGCTTAATGTGGTCTTTGAATTACATCTTGGGTATTCTGAGTTTTGGGGCTAATATCTACTTATCAGTGAGTACATACCATAGGTGTTCTTTTGTGATTGGGTTACCTCACTCAGGGTGATATTTTCTAGCTCCATCCATTTGCCTAAGAATTTCATGAATACAATGTTATTAATTTTTTGGTTTGCTTTTATTTTGTATTAAATATTTTTTAATTAACATTTCAAATGTTATTCACTTTCCTCATTTCCCCTTCAAAAGCTCCCTATGTAATCTCCCCTCCCCCTGCTCACCAACCCTCCCACTCCCACTTCCATGTCCTGTCATTCAACTACACTGAGGTATTAAGCCTTTATGGGACTAAGCGCCTCTCCTCTCTTTGATGTCTGAAAAGGCCATCCTCTGCTACTTATGCAGCTGGAGTCCCTCCAGGTGTACTCTTGGGTTGGTGGTTTAGTCCCTGGGAGCTCTGGGGGTACTGGTTGTTTCATATTGTTGTTCCACGTATGGGGTTGCAAACCCCTTCAGCTCTTTGGGTCCTTTCTCTAGCTTCTCCATTGGGAACCATGTGCTCAGTCCATTGGATAGCTGTGAGCCTCCACTTCTGTGTTTGTCAGGCACTGGCAGAGCCTCTCAGGACACAGCTATATCAGGGTCCTGTCTGCAAGCATTTGTTGGCATCCACAATAGTGTCTGGGTTTGGTAACTGTATATGGGATGGATCCCCAAGTGGGGCAGTCTCTGGATGGCCTTTCCTTCAGTCTCTACATCACACTTTATTTCTGTATCTCCTCCCATGGGTATTTTGATCCCCTTTCTAAGATGGACCGAAGTATCCACACTTTGTTCTTACTTCTTGAGCTAATGTGGCCTGTGAATTGTATCTTGGGTATTCTGAGTTTCTGGGCTAATATCCACTTATCAGTGAGTGCATGCCATGTGTGTTCTTTTGTGATTGGGTTACCTCACTCAGGATGACATTATCTAGTTACATCCATTTGCCTAGGAATTTCATGAATTCATTGTTTTTAATAGCTGAGTAGTACTCCATTATGTAAATGTACCACTTTCTGTATCCATTCCTCTGTGGAATGACAACTGGGTTCTTTCTAGGTTCTGGCCAGTATAAATAACTCTTCTATGAATACAGTGGAGCATATGCTCTTATTACATATTGGAGCATCTTCTGGGTATATGTCCAGGAGTGGTATAACTGGGTCCTCAGGTCCATGTCCAATTTTCTGAGGAACCACCAAACTGATTTCCAGAGTGGTTTTACCAGCTTGCAATCCCACCAGCAATGGAGGAGTGTTCCTCTTTCTCCACATCCTCTCCAGCATCTGCTGTCCCCTGAGTGTTTGATCTTGGCCATTCTCACTATTGCGAGGTGGAATCTCAAGGTTGATTTGATTTACATTTCTCTGATGACTAAAATGTTGGATATTTCTTTAGGTTATTCTTAGACATTCAATATTCCTCAGTTGAAAATTCTTTGTTTAACTCTGTACACTATTTTAATAGGATTATTTGGTTCTCTGGAGTCTAACTTCTTGAGTTCTTTGTACATATTGGATATCAGTCCTCTATCAGGTGTAGGATGGGAAAAAAATCTTTTCCCAATCTGTTGTTGATGTTTTGTCCTATTGACAGTGTCCTTTGCCTTACAGAAGCTTCACAGTTTTTTGAAGTCCCATTTGTCAATACTTGATCTTAAAGCATAAGCCATTGGTGTTTTGTTCAGGAAAATTTCCCCTGTGACCATGTGCTACAGGCTTTTCTCTCTTCCTTTTCTATTAGTTTCAGTTTATCTGGTTTTATGTGGACTTGAGCTTTGTACAGGAAGATAAGAATGGATCAATTTGCATCCTTCTACATGTTGACTGCCAGTTGACTCAGCACCATTTGTTGAAAATGTTGTCTTTTTTCCCACTGGGTGGTTTTAGCTTCTCTGTCAAAGATTAAGTGTGTGGGTTCATTTCTGTGTTTTCAATTCTATTCCACTGATCTACCTGCCTGTCACTATACCAGTACCATGCAGTTTCTACCACGAATGCTCTGTAGTATAGCTTGAGAACAGGGATGGTGATTCAACCAGAATTTCTTTTATTGTTGAAAATAGTTTTGATATCCTGGGATTTTTGTTATTCCAATTGAATTTGGAAATTGCTCTTTCTAACTCTATGAAGAATTGAGTTGGAATTTTGATGGGGATTTCATTAAATCTGTAGATTGCTTTCAGCCATTTTTACTATATTAATCCTACCAATCCATGAGCATAGGAGATCTTTCCATCTTCTGAGATCTTATTTGATTTCTTTCTTCAGAGACTTGAAGTTCTTATCATACAAATATTTCACTTCTTTAATTAGAGTCAAATAAAGGAATTTTATATTATTTGTGACTATTGTGAAGATTGTTGTTTCACTAATTTCTTTCTCAGACTGTTTATCCTTTGAGTAGAGGAAGGCTATTGATTTGTTTGATTTAATTTTATATGCAGCCACTTTGATGAAGTTGTTTATCAGGTATGGGAGTTCTCTGGTGGAATTTTTGGGGTCACTTTAGTATACTATTATACAATCTGCAAATAGTGATACTTTGACTTTTTCCTTTCCAATTTGTATCCCTTTGACCTCCATTGCTGCCTAATTGCTCTGGCTAGGACTTTGAGTAATATATTGAACATGAAGAGAGAGAGTGGACAGCCTTGTCTACTCCCTGATTTTAGTAGGATTCATTTTATGAGAATATTATTGAGTATCTTTGCATCGATATTCATAAGGGAAATTGGTCTGAAGTCCTCTTTCTTTGTAGGGTCTTTTTGTGTTTTAAGTATAAGCGTAATTGTGGCTTCGTAGAATGAATTCAGTAGTGTTCCTTCTGTTTCTATTTTGTGAAATAGTTTGAAGAGCATTGGTATTAGGTATCCTTTGAAGGTCTGATAGAACTTAGCACTAAACACATTTGGTCATGGAATTTTTTTGGTTGGGAGACTATTAATGACTGCTTCTATGTCTTTAGGGGTTATAGGACAATTATATGGTTTATCTGAACCTGATTTAATTTTGGTACCTTGTATATGTCTAGAAAATTGTCCATTTCATCCAGATTTTCCAGTTTTGTTGTGTATAGGCTTTTATAGTAGGATCTGATGGTTTTTTTAGATATCCTCAGTTTCTGTTGTTAGAGCTCCCTTTTCATTTATGCTTTTGTTAATTTGCATAGTGCCTCTGTGCCCTCTGGTTAGTCTGGCTAAGGGTTTATCAGTCTTGTTGGTTTTCTCAAAGAAACAGCTTCTGGTTTGGTTGATTCTTTGCAAAGTTCTTTTTGTTTCTACTTGATTGATGTCAGTCCTGAGTTTGATTATTTCATGCTGTCTACACCTCTTGGTTGTATTTGCTTCTTTTTGTTCTAGAGTCTTCAGATGTGCTGTCAAACTGCTAGTGTATGCTGTCTCCAGTTTCTTTTTAGAGGCACTCAGAGCTATGAATTCTCCAGTTAGAACTGGTTTCATTACGTCCCAAAATTTTGGGTATGTTGTGGCTTCATTTTCACTAAATTCTAAAAAGCCTTTGATTTATTTCTTTATTTCTTCCTTGACCAAGTTATCATTGAATAGAGTGTTATTCAGCTTCCACATATATGTGGGCTTTCTATTATTTTTATTGTTATTGAAGACAAGTCTTAGTCTGTGATGATCCAATGGGATGCATGGGATTATTTCTACCTTCTTGGGTCCATTGAGGACTGTTTTGTGAATCATTAAATGGTCAATTATAAAGAAGGTACCATGATATGTTGAGAAGAAGGTATATCCTTTTCTTCTAGGATAAAATGTTCTATAGATATCTGCTAAATCCATTTGCTTCATAACTTCTGTTAGTTTCATGGTGTCACTTTGTAGTTTCTGTTTCCATGATGAGAGTTGGCTATTGAAGTCTCCCACTATTATTGTGTGAGGTGCAATATGTGCTTTGAGATTTAGTAAAGTTTCTTTAATGAATGTGGGTGCCCTTGCATTTGGAGCATAGATATAGAGAACTGAGAGTTCATCTTGGTTGATTTTATTTTTGAAGAATATGAAGTGTCCTTCCTTATCTTTTTGGATAATGTTAGGTTAAAGTTAATTTTATTTGATGTTATAATGGCTACACCAGCTTGTTTCTTGGGACCATTTGCTTAAAAAATTGTTTACCAGTCTTTTGCTCTGAGGTAGGGTTTGTCTTTGTCACTGAGGTGGGTTTCTTGTATGTAGCAAAATGTTGGATCCTATTTACATATACAGTATGTTATCCTATGGATTTTTGGGGGGGAATTAAGCCCATTGATATTAAGAGATTTTAAGGAAAAGTGATTGCTGCTTCCTGTTCTTTTTGTTATTAGAGGTGGAATTATGGTTATGTGGCTATCTTCTTTTTGGTTTGTTAATAGAATACTATTTTCTTGCATTTGCTTTGGTATAGTTTCCCTTCTTTTATTGGAGTTTTCCATTTATTATTCTTTGAAGGACTGGATTTGTGGAAAGATATTGGGTAATTTTGTTTTTGTCTTGGAATACCTTGGTTTCTCCATCTATGACATTTGAGAGTATTGCTGGGTATAGTATCCTGGGTGGACATTTGTGTTCTCTTGGGTTTTGCATGACATCTGCCCAGGATCTTCTGGCTTTTATAGTCTCGGACAAGAAGTCTGGTGTTATTCTGATAGGTCTGCATTTATATGTTACTTGACCTTTTTACCTTACTGCTTTTAATATTTTTTCTTTGTTTTCTGCATTTGGTATTTTGTTTATTATGTGACCAGAGAAATTTCATTTCTGGTCCGATCTATTTGGAGTTCTGTAGGCTTCTAGTATGTCCACGGGCATCTCTTTCTTTAGGTTAGGAAAGTTTTCTTCTATATTTTTGTTGAAGATGTTTACCATCCCTTTAAGCTGGAAATCTTTGCTCTCTTCTATCCCTATTATCCTTAAGTTTGGTCTTCTCATGGGGTCCTGGATTTCTTGGATGTTTTGGGTCAGGAGCTTTTTGCATTTTGCATTTTCTTTGACTGTTTTGTCAGTGTTTTCTATGGTATCTTCTTCACCTGAGATTCTCTCTTCTATTTCCTGTATTCTGTTGGTTATGCTTGCATCTATGACTCCTGATCTCTTTCCTAGGTTTTCTATCTCCAGAATTGTCTCCCTTTGTGATTTCTTTTTGATTCTACTTCCATTTTTACATCCTGGATGGTTTTGTTCGATTCTTTTACCTCTTTGGTTGTATTTTCCTGTAACTCTTAAAGGGATTTTTGTGTTTCCTCTTTGAGGGCTTCTAACTGTTTACCTGTGTTCTCCCATGTTTCTTTAAGGGAGTTATTTATGTCCTTCTTAAAGACCTCTATCAGCATCAGGAGATATGATTTTAAATTCAAATCTTGCTTTTCTGGTGTGTTGGAGTAGCTAGGACTTGCTGTTGTGAGAGAACTGGGTTCTGATAATGCCATGTAGCCTTGGTTTCTATTTGTAAGGTTCTTGTGCTTGCCTTTTGCCATCTGGTTATCTCTGCTGTTAGTTGTTCTTGCTGTCTCTGGCTGGAGCTTGTCCCTCCTGTGGGCCTGTAAGTGTCAGCTCTCCTGGGAGACCAGCTTTCTCCTGGCTGGATCTGTGCACAGAGGGCTGTGGAACAACCTCAGCTCCCTGGTGCAGACTGCAACTGAAGACTTCCTGTCCCAGCTGCTCCATGGTTCCTGTGCCTTGTGTGCTCCTGGCCAGACCCACCTTGGACAGTCACAGAAGAGAAAAATGGTGCACTCATCTCCAAGCCTGGGAGTCAGATCACTCTCTGGAGATCAGATCTACTCTGCCAGGACCCATGCACAGACGGCTGAGGGGAAGCCCTACTCCCAGGTCCAGACAGTGACCAGAATGGAATTTGTTGTTTATAATAGCTGAATAGTGCAACCTGTGTAAATATACCTAAATATACCACATTTTCTGTATCCATTCCTCTGTTGAGGGACATTTGGGTTGTTTCCAGCTTCTGGCTATTATAAATATGACTTCTGTGAATATAGAGTATCATGTGTTCTTATTTGATGTTGGAGCATCTTTTGGGTATATGCCCAGGAGAGGTATGGCTGTGTCCTCAGGTAATACTATGTCCAGTTTTCTGAGGAACTGCCAGACTAAGTTCCAGAGTGGTTGTAGCAGCTTGAATAATTTTATCTATTCCCCTCAACTGTTTTTTTCTTTCCTTTCTTTAAGGGATTTATTTATTTCTTCTGGTTGTTTATGTTTTTCTATAGTTCCTTAGGAGGGTTATTAATTTCCTCTTTAAGAGCCTTTTTATATAGTTGGTTTTACAGTTTTTTTGGGGGGGGAATGTTTTGTTTTGTGCTTTAGTCATATTGTGTGGTAGAAATTTTTAGGCTCAATCTGGGATTTCTATTCTGCCTTTGACCATTTAGTCTCAGATAAAAGGCATATGCAACCTTTATATTTACAATAAGTCTTAAACATTAAAAGAACTGGGCAGATATCTTCCCTCTATGCTATTAAAATCAAAACCTCAAATTAATACTTACTGTGTTTCATCTGGACTACTCTTAACTCTAATTGGTCAGCCTTCAGGGCCACATTTTCATGACTCACCTAACACATGACAGCTTCTCTCTCCTTCTTCACCTTTTTCTACCCTGCACTGTAGTTCTTCTCCAAACCCCACAAGCCTGGGAACCCTAAACCCCAACAATGTCATTTCTCTCTAGCTATTGGCTGTTGCCATCTTTATTAACCAATCAGAAATAACTTGGAGGCAAGGTCACATAGTGCAACTTGGTTCTACATGTGGACTCTCTCATGTTTTGGGCAACCAAGTCTTGGGGGCCACATTTAACATTACAATACACAGCAAAAGAACAAACCTCAATACATTAGAACATTTAGAGCCTGCTTTGATGTGATATCTGCGCTCCAGTGGTGATGTATTTTCGTGACTGTTATCTGCTGTGTTTTTATACTCATATCTAGGCATATGGGTTTGGCATGATTATAGGTCAAGGTGCTGGTTTCTGGGTTTGTCTTTGTTGGGTTGATGTTTTGTTCCTTGGTTTCTGCTTCCTTAATGGATTTTCAGAGAGTGTGATAACTGTATGTTACATGTTTTTGCTGACCTGTTTGACTTGTATGTTTATAGGGAATGTCTGCTGATGTTAGAGGCAGGGATGCAGGAATGACTTGGGGAAGAGAGTTGAGGAGGGGAATGCTCTGTGGGATCAATCCATAGTAGGTGTGAACAAGGTGGAAGGGATGCTACTGCTGATGTTCTGTTGTTCTACACAGGGGGAACTTGAGGGAATGGATCTTTTGGAGGAACAGAGAGAGAAGAGAGGGTCTGCAAAAGAGTTGCTTCTTATCAAAGTATCCATATTTGAAAGAAAAAGAAAGAAATGAAATCACCATTTAGTAGAAAATATCTGCATCCCCATGTTTATTGTGGAAATATTAACAGCAAAGGTATAGAAACAATCTATATCTATGTCAATACACTGATAGATAAAAAATGATAAATTACACATACATACTAGAGGACATTGTTTAGTTTTTATAAAAGGAGGTACTGTCATTTGCCCCAATATAGATGGCTCTCAAAGACATTATACTATGTAAAATAAGCAAGAGAGGAAAAAATGTAAAAATTGTATGTGGAATATAAAAGTAACCAAGTTATTTAAAAGGCCAAATACAAACACATAGAGATAGAGAAATTGAATAGTTGCCAGAGTCATGGTGCAAGAAGTAGAAAGATTTAGGCCGATGGTTGCAAGTTAGCAAATGTGGAAGCAAAAAAAATTGAAAGATGTGATGTTCAAACTGAAGATTGAATTTAAAAAGGTGTGCCATACTCATAGATTCTGTTGAATATGTAGACTATAGTCATTCTTGCCATGCTAGAGAATGGAATACTCATTAGTCCCCTATAGAAGCCATCTAGAAGTGCATATACTCCATGACTTATAATGAGGCTCTTCATTGAAACCACCATCACAAATTGAAATATCATGTTTAAAATGCATTTGCTACACATAACCAAATATCCCATGATTTAGCAACTGAGCACAGAGCAGAATCAATCTTTATCTTGTCGAGTTGTGGATAACAGAAACTGCCAGTGCTGCACAACACAAGAGTTTCATGATGCAGGTTGATACTCCACAGAATTATCAGAAGTGAAATTTTAAGTATAATTGCTGCTAAAAATATATTGTTTTCATACAAGTATTAAGGTGAATCTTCATGAGTTGGGGGTTTTGTATATATGTACCTAATTATGGTGTTACATATCTTAAGTATGAATGACAAGATTTACTGTTTGTAAGGAAATGCAGGAAAACATGGTACAAGATACCAATTTATTATGACATGACAGGAAATGATATGGTATCTATTGCCTTTGCTTTGTGTGTATGTAATGGTCATTACTTGTTCTGGTGGAAACTTGATCCCATTATCTGTCTTTTTTTTCTAAGTTTTTTTTATTTACATTCCAAATCATTTCCCCTTTCCCGTTTCCTCCCTCCCCGAAAGTACCATAAGCCCCCTTCACTCCCTCTTTTCCTCATTCAACCCCCTCTCGCTTCTCAATCCTGGCATTCCCCGACATCCAGTCTTTCCAGGACCAGGCTCTCTCCTTCCACCTACTTGGAAATCTATTGATATGCGAATTGTGTCTAGGGTATTCCAAGATTCTGGGTTAATATCCCCTTATCAGTGACTGCATACCATGTGTGTTCTTTTGTGATTGGGTTACCTCACTAAGGATGATATTTTCAAGTTCTGACCATTTGCCTAGGAACTTCATGAATTCATTGTTTTTAATTGCAGAGTAGTATTCCATTGTGTAAATATACCACATCTTCTGAATCCATTGCTCCATTGAGGGACATCTGGGTTCTTTCCAGCTTCTGGCTATTATAAATAAGGCTGCTATGAACGTAGTGGAGCATGAGTCCTTACTGCATGCAGGTAAAGCCTCTGGGTATATGCCCAGGAGTGGTATAGCCGGATCCTCTGGGAGTGTCATGCCCAATATTCTGAGGAACCGCCACACTACTTTCCAGAGCTGGCAATCCCACCAGCAGTGGAGGAGTGTTCCTCTTTCTCCACATCCTCGCCAACAACTGATGTCTCCTGTGTTTTTGATCTTAACCATTCTGACTGGTGTGAGATGGAATCTCAGGGTTGTTTTGATTTGCATTTCCCTAATGACTAAGGATAATGAACATCTCTTTAGGTGCTTCTCAGCCGTTAGATATTCTTCAGGTGAGAACTATTTGTTTAGCTCTGTACCCCATTTTTTAATAAGGTTACTTGGTTCTCAGGAGTTTAACTTCTTGAGTTCTTTGTATATATTGGATATTAGCCCTCTGTCGGATGTAGGGTTGGTAAAGATCATTTCCCAGTTTGTTGGTTGCCACTTTGTCCTTTTGACAGTGTCTTTTGCCTTACAGAAACTTTGTAATTTTATGAGGTCCCATTTGTCAATTCATGATCTTAGAGCATAAGCTATTGGAGTTCTGTTCAGGAAATTCTCCCCAGTGTCCATATGTTAAAGGTTCTTCCCTAGTTCCCTTTCTATTAGTTTCAGTGTGTCTGGTTTTATGTGGAGGTCCTTGATCCACTTGGAATTGAGCTTAGTGCAAGGAGATAAGAATGGATCAATTTGCATTCTTCTGAATGTTGACCTCCAGTTGAACCAGCACCATTTGTTGAAAAGGTGATCTTTTTTCCACTGGATGGTTTTAGCTCCTTTGTCAAAGATCAAGTGACCATAGGAGTGTGGATTCATTTCGGGTCTTCAATTCTGTTCCATTAATCTACATGACTGTCACTGTACCAATACCATGCAGTTTTTAACACTATTGTTCTGTAGTACAGCTTGAGATCCGGGATATTAATTCCACCAGAAGTTCTTTTACTCTTGAGAATAGTTTTAGCTATCCTGGGTTTTCTGTTATTCCAGATGAATTGCTCTTTCTAACTCTATGAAGAATTGAGTTGGGATTTTGATGGGGATTGTATTGAATCTGTATATTGCTTTTGGCAAGATGGTCATTTTTACTATATTAATCCTGCCAATCCATGAGCACAGAAGATTTTTCCATCTTATGAGGTCTTCTTCAAATTCTTTCTTCAGAGACTTGAAGTTCTTGTCATACAGATCTTTTACTTGTTTGGTTAGAGTCACACCAAGATACTTTATATTGTTTGTGGCTATCATGACTGGTGTCTTTTCTCTTACTTCTTTCTCAGCCTGCTTATCCTTTGAGTATAGGAAGGCTACTGACTTACTTGAGTTAATTTTATATCCGGCCACTTTGCTGAAGTTGTTTATCAGTTGTAGGAGTTCTCTGGTGGAGTTCTTTGGGTCACTTAAGTGTACTATCATATCGCCTGCAAATAGTGGTAGTTTGACTTCTTCCTTTCCAGTTTGTATCCATTTGACCTCCTTTTGTTCTCTAACTGCTCTAGCTAGAACTTCAAGTACTATATGGAAAAGATATGGAGAGAGAGGGCAGCCTTGTCTAGTCCCTGATTTTAGTGGGATTGCTTCAAGTTTCTCTCCATTTAGATTGATGTTGGCTACTGGTTTGCTGTAAATTGCTTTTACTATGTTTAGATATGGGCCTTAAATTCCTGATCTTTCCAAGACCTTTAACATGAAATGATGCTGAATTTTGTCAAATGTTTCTCAGCATCTAAAAAATGACCATGTGGTTTTATTCTTTGAGATTGTTTATGTAGTGGATTACATTGGTGGACTTCCTTATATTGAACCATCCCTGCATCCCTGGGATGAAGCCTACTTGATCGTGGTGGATGATCGTTTTGATGTGTTCTTGGATTCGGTTGGCAAGAATTTTATTGAGTATTTTTGCATCGATATTCATAAGAGACATTGGCCTGAGATTCTCTTTCTTTGTCGGATCTTTGTGTGATTTTGGTATTAGCGTAATTGTGGCTTCATAGAACAAGTTGGGTAGTGTTCCTTCTGTTTCTATTTTGTGAAATAGTTTGAAGAGTATTGGTGTTAGGTCTTCTTTGAAGGTCGGATAGAATTCTGAACTAAAACCACCTGGTCCTGTGCTTTTTTTGATTGGGAGACTTTCATGACTGCTTCTATTTCTTCAGGGGATATAGGACAGTTTAGATGGTCTAATTGATCCTGATTTAATTTTGGTATTTGGTATCTATCTAGAAAATTGTCCATTTCCTCCAGGTTTTCTAGTTGTGTTGAATACAGGCTTTTGTAGTAGGATCTGATGATTTTTTGAATTTCCTCAGTTTCTGTTGTTATCTTTCCCTTTTCGTTTCTGATTTTGTTAATTTGGATACTATCTCTGTGCCCTCTGGCTAGTCTGGCTAAGGGCTTATCTATCTTGTTGATTTACTCAAAGAACCAAATCCTAGTTTTGTTGATTCTTTGTATGGTTTTATTTGTTTCTACTTGATTGATTTCAGCCCTGAGTTTGACGATTTCCTGCTTTCTACTCCTCTTTGGTGTATTTGCTTCTTTCTGTTCCAGGGCTTTCAGGTGTGCCATTAAGCTGCTAGTGTATGCACTCTCCTGTTTCTTTTTGGCGGCACTCAGGGCTATGAATTTTCCTCTTAGCACCGCATTCATTGTTTCCCATAAATTAGGGTATGTTGTGCCTTCATTTTCATTATATTTTAAAAAGTCTTTGATTTCTTTCTTTATTTCCACCTTGACTAAGTTATCATTGAGTAGAGCATTGTTCAGCCTCCATGTGTATGTGGGTTTTCTGTTGTTTTTGTTGCCATTGAAGACCACCCTTATTCCATAATGATAGGAGGCATGGGATTAGTTCGATCTTCTTATATCTGTTGAGGTCTGTTTTGTGACCAATTATATGGTTGATTTTGGAGAAGGTAGCTGAGAAGAAGGTGTATTCTTTTTCTCTTGGATGAAATGTTCTATATATATCTGTTAGTTCCATTTGGTCCAAGGCTTCAATTAGATTCACTGTGTACCTGTTTAGTTTTTGCTTTCCTGAACGATCCATTTCAGAGAGTGGGGTGATGAAGTCACCCACTATTATTGTGTGAGGAGTAATGTGTGCTTTGAGCTTTAGTAAAGTTTCTTTTGCGAATGAGGGTGCCTTTGCATTTGGAGCATAGATATTCAGAATTGAGAGTTCTTCTTGGTGGATTTTTCCTTGATCAGTATGTAGTGTCCTTCTGTGTCTTTTTTGATGACTTTAGGTTGAAAGTCAATTTTATCTGATATTAGAATGGCTACTCCGGCTCGTTTTCTGGGACCATTTGCTTGTAAAATTGTTTTCCAGTCTTTTACTCTGAGGCAGTGTCTGTCTTTGACACTGAGGTGCGTTTCCTGCACGCAGCAAAATGCTGGGTCCTGTTTACGTATCCAGTCTGTTAGTCTATATCTTTTTATTGGTGAGTTGAGACCATTGATATTAAGAGAGATTAAGGAGTAGTGATTATTGCCACCTGCTATTCTTGATGCTCTCTTTATATTTGAGTGGTTATCTACTTTTGGGTTTGATGCAAGAAGGTTACTATCTCATTTTTTCCAGGGTGTTGTTTCTCTCCTTGTATTGGTGGTTTCTACCTGTTATCCATTGCAGGGCTGGGTTTGTGGAAAGATATTGAGAAAATTTGGATTTCTCATGGAATATCTTGGTCTCTCCATCTATGGTGATTGAGAGTTTTTCTGGGTATAGTAGTCTAGGCTGGCATTTGTGTTCTCTTAGTGTCTGCATGAGATCTGTCCAGAATCTTCTGGCTTTCATAGTCTCTGGTGAGAAGTCTGATGTGATTTGGATAGGTCTTCCTTTATATCTTACTTGGCCTTTTTCTCTTACTGCTTTTAACATTCTTTCTTTGTTTAGTACATTTGGTGTTTTGATTATTATGTGATGGGAGGTATTTCTGTTCTGGTCCAGTTTGTTTGGAATTCTGTAGGATTCTTGTGCTTTCATCGGCATCTCTCTCTTTAGGTTAGGGAAGTTTTCCTCCATAATTTTGTTGAAGATATTTACTGGCCCTTTAAGTTGCAAATCTTCACTCTCATCTATATCTATATTCCTTAGGTTTGGCCTTCTCATTGTGTCCTGGATATCCTGGATGTTTTGGGTTACTCGTTTTTTGCATTTTGCATTTTCTTTGACTGTTGAGTCAATGTTTTCTATGGTATCTTCAGCACCTGATATTCTTTCTTCCATCTCTTGTATTCTATTGTTGATGTTTGCATCTATGACTCCTGATTTCTTCCCAAGGTTTTCTATCTCCAAAGTTGTCTCCCTTTGTGATTTCTTAGTTGTTTCTACTTCCTTTATTAGATCCTGTATGGATTTGCTGAGATCCTCCACTTGTTTGTTTGTATTTTCCTGAATTTCTTTAAGACAGTTTTGCATTTCCTCTTTTAGGATTTCTGCCTGTTGACCCAAGTTCTCCTGTATTTCTCTAAGCGATTTTTGTGTTTCCTCCTCATGGGCTTCCATCTGTTGATCCATAGTCTCCTGCATTTCTTTAAACAGTTCTCGTGTTTCCTTTGTAAGTGCATCTACCTGTTGATTCATTTCTTTAAGCGATTTTTGTGTTGCCTCCCTATGGGCCTCCATCTATTGACCCATATTCTTCTACATTTCTTTATGCGATTTTTGTGATTCCTATGAAAGGGCATCTACCTGTTGATTTATTTCTGTAAGCGATTTTTGTGTTGCCTCCTTATGGGCCTCCATCTGTTGACCCATGTTCTCCTGCATTTCTCTAAGTGATTTTTGTGTTTCCTTTGTAAGGGATTCTACCCGTTGATTCATGTTCTCCTGTAATTCTTTATGAGATTTATTTTTGTCCTTCTTGAAATCCTCTAATAGCATCATGAGAAGTGATTGTAAATCCAGATCTTTTCTTTCAGGTGTGATGGGGTATCCAGGACTAGCTGTTGTTGGAGAGTTGGGTTCAGATGATTCCATATTACTTTGATTTCTGTTAGTAACGTTCCTGTGTTTGCCTTTCGCCATCTGGTTACCTCTGGTGTTAGTTGGTCCTGCTGTCACTGGCTGTTGGTTGAACCTCCTATGAATCTGCAATGCTATTTCTGACACCCCTAGATTACCGGGATTCCCCTAGCACTGATTTCTGGGGCCTGCCCCGTTCCTGAGTGACTTTGGAGCCCTGATGTGCCTTGCCCCGAGTGATGTTATATTGGGGAATCCCTGCACATTCAAAGACTCAGTGTAGTGGATTCCAGGAGCAGAGGTTGCCAAGGGGAGCCTGGTATGCTCCTGCCCTCTGTGGGTGTGCTCTCTCCCCGAGCGGGGGACGGGGGGTGGAGGTCTGACTGCAGGGCAGATGTCCCACAGCATTGCTGGTGTGTCAGTTACTGCAGACCTGCCCAGCTCTTGGGAGCAGGGAGCACACAAGCTGCCTGAGACACAAGCGCATTATCTGTGTTTTATGTGCTTACTTTATTCAGTCTTATATACTTAGAAATTTCAGGACCCAAAGCTTATATCATGGGAAAAACAATTTAGAATCTTCATTCCCATGCTCTGTACAGTCTGTGTGCCTTTCACCTTGTACTTCTAGACAATCACCACCTGACAACATATGGTAAGTTTTTCTTTTGTCCTTTCAATGATGTTTACCTAGACATCTGCAGTGAGATTTAGCACATTCTTCATTGCTTTTTGGACCTCCTCTGATCAATCAGTCTGCTCTATGTGTTAAAAAGCACTCTTGATACTATATCACAATGTCTTATAGGTTTTGCAAACCAAGCAGTTTCCTATACCTTCTATTACCTACAACAGTTCTGTTCCTTTAATATGCTGCCTCTGTGCCCTTCTGCGTTAAATCATATTCTCTCTCCAATATGACTAATTATCTCTTTCCATCTTTATTATTTTTCCTTCCTTAGAGTGTTATGTAAATGGAATCATATGACTACTTGGAAATTTCTGTTTTGTTTGGTTTATTTTGTTTTGTTTTGAGACAAGATATCACTGTATATTCAGGCCTCTGAATTATCATCCTCCTATCATGCATGCCTGAGTTCTGAGATTGCTGGTATGTGCTACCCACACATCAGTACCAAAACATATGTAAATATGAGGAGACAGAGACAGGTGGATTTCTGTGAGTTCAAAACCATCCTAGTCTATTAGAAGGCTCCAGTCCAGCCAAGGATTTTCTTTTTGTTTTTCTTACTTATTAACTTTTTATCCCATTCACTGCCCCCTCCTGGTCATCCATCCAACAAACCTTCCCTCATCCTCCCTCTCTTTCTCCTTGGAACTGGTGGGCTTCCCCTGGGTATCCCTCCCACCCTGGCACTTCAAATCTCTGTGAGGCTGGGTGCTTCCTGTGACCCTGAGGCCAGACAAGGCAGACGAGTTTGGAGAACATATCCCACATACAGGCAACAGCTTTTGAGATAGCTCCTGTTACAGTTGTTCAGGACCCACATGAAGGTCAAGCTTCATATTGCTATTTATGAGCAGAAAGGCCTAGGTCCAGCCTGTGTATGTTCTTTGGTTGGTGGTTCCAGGGCTTCTAATAAAACCCTGTCCCAAAAACAAAAGTAACTAAATTACATTTAATTGTATTTGTATGATTCAATGGCTAATTTCCTTTATCAATAAATATAAATAAACTCTATGGTGTTTCATGGTCTATAGCACCCAACAATTTGACTTTGTAAACATCTATTAGACTATACTCTACTCCAACTGTTTCCTCCGTGGTATTAGCTACTTTTCCAGGTTACTGTACCCTAATGACTGCTGGATCTACAGGCATAGCTTTTGTATAGGACAGTCTGGATTTAGGAAGCATGAGGGATATGACTTTCTGTGGGTAAAAAACATTTACAAACATAAGTTCAGGACCTTCTTCCTTCTGTTCTTGCACCCCCTTCTTCTTTCATCTGCCACCACAGGATGGTGTCATATCCCAGCACCTTGAGATTACCCTTTCAAGTCTTCAGAACAATGGAAAAATAAATTTCTTTTCTTTATACATTACTCACCTTGTGGTATTAATTATAGCAGCACAGCTCAAAGACACCAGTCTCAGAAACATTGTCATCCTGCCAGAATTCATTGTTACATAGATAGTTAGGTGTAACATCTAGTGTTTTTAAAACATTGGAATATATAGTTATGTAAGTTATGGAAACTTGACATGTAGTATATATCATCAAATTGAATCATCATGCTTTAGTACAAGTAAGTGCTCAAATAAATGACACATTAGACTCTGAACCTAAATGAGGCCATTACTCTTTTGGGGGAACATCAACAAAACTATTGCTATTTAACTCAAGAAAGAAATAAAAATCCATCAATATGAGTGAAAAGAACATTATAAACATAGCATCAAGCAAGAGTTAGCCACTACCATACATGAATGGTGAAGCCAGAGAATACAAGTGGGTGGTACAGAAGGAATGTAGATCCAGAAGTAGAGAAGAGTGTAAGAAGATAAGGCTGCCAAGGCAAGACAGGAAGAGGACCAGAGGATGTTTTGGTTAGATCTCTTCCTTTGTTCTCCATTTCCTGTTTTCTCTGAACTTTTGTGTATACACTGAGACTGTCCTCAGTTTATGAAATGGATAGGGTGTCATCAACTTGTTTAGCTAGAATGGCAATTAAAGAGCACCTTATACTAGGAGAGTCTGTGACAGTAGTTATTTCACTCCGGACAATTTCCCAGGGAAGCTTCCTGTCCTTCTCAAAAATATGGGTAGAGTACTGTGTGAGTTCTGAAGACCTGGGAACTGTATCACTTCTCAACATGTAAGATAGACACTGAGTATCAGTCATTCCAGGTAAGATAGCCACAAATAAACCTTAATGGAGAAGGCAAGATGCACAGCAGTGGGTGTCACTGAATTCTACATTTCTGGCCAGTTTGTCATAAGATGGGTATGTCCCAACTTGGGCTTATCCAGGATCTTCACAATTTCAGAGAACTCAAGGAGCCTTTGAAATCATTAGCCCAGATGTAAAAACACCAGTAATAGAGTAAACCTCTGGCTCTAAAGATGATTCATGGGCATGAATGGTTTCTTCTTAAAAATGATATACTGGGAAACAAAGGCATAACAGAGAAAATCCCAGCAAACTGGAATTGGAGCTTTGAGACCAGTGGAGTTCTTTAGCTTTTGGAGTTCCTTCTTTGTTAACTATTCAGTATCTGGCTTCAGAAGTGAGAGCAGCAAAGAGGCAGAAGCTCCATGTGCTGTGATCCCCAGAAAACAAACAAATGAACCTTCTGGGTTTTGTAGACCGGAGGTCTACAAAAGCCAAACAAATGTTCAATCAGGGGAAAGGGTATGCAAAATGGTCTGAAATTTTTTTGCCTTTTTGTTGATTTTAGACCCAGTCTTGTTTTGTGTGTATTTGTCCTAATGAATCAGTGTACTTAAGGCAGTGGTATAAGGCATTAATATCTGTTTCATCCAAAACAGAATTTTATCAGAAAAGCAATAGGGAGATTTTACAAAAGTCACAAGAGAGCTAAAAGAAACACAGCTCCCTACAACAGATTACTGACTGAGACACACAATAGGTTAAGGTGGATTTAACTGCTTGAAGAATAAGCTGGAGTCAATTCTTAGTGAAAATGACAGCTACGGTAACAAGAGAATTTTGAAAGCCGTGCACATTCCCAGGGAGTACTGTGCTTAGAGAAAATGGAGCTAACCTTAAGTTTTAACTTTAGTCTGAACTCCGTCCGGTGCACTAGGACAGGGGCTACTATCACAGCTTTTTCAGACAGTGATCTTAGTGCAGCTGTTTCCAAGCTCATGAAAAGAAGCATGGAGTCTGATCTCTGCACTCAGAGGTAATGTATGCACACCTTATGTCCAATCAAACAATAAGATCATCAGAGGGAAATACTCACACCCAAAATAAAGCCAAGGCCCCTTAGAATCAGTAGAATCCATTGATGAGGCCCCTCTCTATTCAGATTCTGTAATACTGGTTAATAAACTTTGTGTTGGTCTTGCCTTAATTTTTTTCTAATTTTAATCTATAATTCTCAGAAACAAAGAATTCACTAACTCAGGTAGTATCATATATAAGAGAATTTAAGATCCTAGACATTTGGGGACCCTTTGACAGACCACTTTTAGCAGACAGTCTTCTTTTTATCTGGTCTGCTATGGAAACAGCCTATGAATCATCTGCATATGTTCATATTATTTATTGTAACATCTTTGATAATTTATGTGGGTTGTAACAAATGTCCCCACACAACATGATCCCCTTTCCACACATACACTTGAACTTATGGTTTGCCTTCAATCAGGATAACAGAACTTGATGCCTAGTGGATCTGACAGGGGTCCAGATTGAATTTCAAAGTTATACCATGTCCTTCTCTGTCTACAGCTCCTTTGTCTTGTGCCCTTTGGCTCTCAGCAGACTGTGGGTGTTAGATGGGAGTGAAGAAACTTCCAAACATTGACTCTTGCTCAGGAAAGAATGAATAGTATGTGGCTAGCAGGAGGACCCTGCAAACCAAAAAATGAGCTTAGACAAAACTATTTTCTTTGAATTGAGCATCTTCTGCTGGAAATCTGTTGCAGTAGCTTTCATTGCAGCAGGAGAAAATGTTTTTCTCAAAGTTGATGAAGCGCACATACTCCACACATCTTCTTGGGCAGCCCAATACAGAATATTTGTACAGATATTCTAAAAAAAAGTAGGGCATTGACATAAATATGCAGGCTTTACCAGTGAGAGTAAATGTATATACGTTGTCCATCCTTCCCCTTTCAGCTTGAAACTAAAGACTCTACAACATAAAAAAAAGGTTTCTTTCCAAGATAACCTATCTCTACCCACAGCACACACATACATTTATTACTGAGGAGATGTAACAGACTGATATGTTAGTTTAAGTCACTAAATAAAATACATGCTTAGCAATTTGAAGTCTACCTAGTTAAAAAAAATCGTTGTATAGTTGAGAACTTTGAACTCGAGATGGAAAGTGCATGTCCTATGCCATCAGCTAAGTCAATGGCAATGCTGATGCCACAAGCAGATATAAGTCAAAATCTAGTGCTCTTATTCTCCATAAACCAAGTCATAAACTCAATCTCTTTCCCCTCCCCTTGCCTTCACCTCACCTCCAGTGTTAAGTTGAATATATACGTCTTTGGTTTGGCATGCAAAGTCAGGATATCTGGAATGACAGACCCCCAAGTTTCTTTTGCAGGTTTGGCCAACATATTCATCACAGGAAGTGCAAAAAATAGATTCTCCTATAAGGCATAGATATTATATCATATATAATGGAATAGGCATTGCTGCTAAAGAGAAGGTTGAGAAAAATACCAGGGATGAAATGGGGACAAGAAAAAAGATATCTCACTTCAGTTGCTTGCCAAGGTTTGTACCTCAGTTAAGAGAAATTTTGTGTTCCCTTGATTTGTATCACCTTCCTTACCTAACTCCCTCCTGATTACATAACAATACCTCCCTAGAATTAGATTCTAGTGGAGTAATTGGACATCAAAATCCCCAGGAAAAACTTCCAAGGTAGGAAATGGGATTGTGACAGCCAGGAAATTTGGAGACCTGGATGTATTGCTGACCTTGTAGCTCCTGCCCTTTCCAATCATGATGAGGGGATATCACACCCATACCCTAGAGCTCTGTCCCCTTTTTTTCCCTGCCATTATACTCACCCATTGAATGAGACTTGTACAAAATCAGGACGCCAGGAAATAGAAGAAACAGTAGACAGTCCATGTGTATGGGGAAAACAATAAAGAAAAGAGGGATGAGATAAACTGTCGATATCCAGCAAGTGCTCAGGAACTGTGTTCTGGGCAGGATGTGAGATGGAGCTGGGGCTGAGACTTTTCCCTAGCCTCCCACTCTGTGAGTTATATCCTGGACTCTGAACAATGAGGCCCATTCATTGCTGGTAGGCTCTGCCTCTGAAGAGTGGGAGTTCTCCTTCCTTTCCCCATTTTAGCAATCTGGGATGTTGAACAGGAAATTAAGAATGGCAGGAGACAATCCCAGTTTCAAGGGAAAGAGGATAACTTTATCTTACAGACTTCCAAATGCATGACACACATATCATGGTGTGGATTCCCCAGCCCATCACAACACATAACACTAAGCTAAAGAAATGAGAAGGCTCCCTGAAGAGAGAAGACCAACATTACTTCAGAGTTTTAAGCCAAAAATTGAGCAGAAAATTATAAATTCAGATCAAGGTAATGGACTAAATATGACTCCCATATCAGACTGAGCAGCCCACAGAATAAGGAATCTAAAGGTATGGGGTAGAGATAATTCAACTTTTCTCAGATAAACAAAAACAAAAAGCATTATTAAGGAAACCATGACCCTTATTCAAGGCATGCCTTCTTTTCTTATTCTCTCTCCTTCTCTCTTTCTCTCTCCCTCTTTCTCTTCCTCTCCCTCTTCCTTTCCCTTTCTCTCTATTCCTCTCCCAAAGAAACCACTGACTAATTCTGTTTATCTTTTCTAACATCTTTTAATTGAATTATATTTAGATGGTTTCTGTGGATATAGTACAAGGTTAAGGACAAGCCCAGGACTGGGAAATAGGGAACTCGAGCTTAGCTCAGTGATGGTGAGTACAGGAGCAGAGAGCTGCAGAATGAAGACTCTCTCCATGCTCCCTACACTTCTTGATTAAAGAGACAGTCCGTGTGTTATCTATGTCATTTACTGACTGTTCATCATGAAAAATTGATATAGACTATCTTCTCAGAGTGAAGCAGAGATTACATAACCACTTACAGTAAGAAATGTCCAGGAAGGGGGGAAGCTTATTGGCTAAACTCTCGGGGTTTCTAGATATCTCATTAGCATAGAGAACTCTGTTCTGGGCTATATGACTGATGTGGGGAGTGTGGTCATGCATTCTAGGCCAGGAATCTAGTATAGAGTAGGGGACACCTACTATCTGGGTGGGTACCTGGGTGCCAGGGTATCAGAACCCACTCAACCTTACCAAGTTTCCTGGAATAGTCTACTGTCTCACAGTCAAGAGTGCTGGCTACTCTCCCAGAGGACCTGGGATCAATTCCCAGCACCCACATGGCATTGAACAACCATCTATAACTCCAGTTTCAGGGTATCTGACACCCTCATATAACATACATGCTGGCATAACACCAATGCACATAAAATAAAAGGGGAAAAGCATTAAAGAAAAGAAACTAAAGCACTAACCATTTAAAAAGGAAAGAAAGTTTTTAAAATGTTACTAGTGACGAAAGGTGAGAGTACCATTATAAATTAAAAAGAAAGAAACTAGGAGTCTCTGTATCCCATAAAACAGCTGAGAGTTCTGGGAAAACTGCCTTTAGAGCTAAAAAAGTCTCAGTGATGGGACAAAACTCAGGAGGTTCGAACCCCTTAGTTATAAGGACTCAAAGAAGTATAAGAGTACACAGTGCAAAACACACTTGAAAATAAAGAACAACAGAGATCAGAATATTTTACTCATGTTGAGTGTTGTAAATTACACCTTTAATTCCAGAACTTGAGAAGCAGAGACAGGTGGACCTCTATCTGTTTGAAGATGATTCACAGTGAATCTAACAGAAGTTTTGAACCAAATAGATTTAACACATATCTATAGAACATGTCATCCTAAATCAAAAGAATATACTTTCTTCTCAGCACCCCATGGTACTTTCTACAAAATTGACCATATAATTGGTCACAAAACAGACCTCAATGATATAAGAAGATCAAACTAATTCCATGACTCCTATAAGATCACTAAGGAGTAAGAATGGTCTTCAATAGCAACAAAAACAACAAAAAGTCAACATACACATGGAAGTTGAACAATGCTCTACTCAATGATATTTTGGTCAACAAAGAAATAAGGAAAGAAATCAAAGGATTTTCAGAATTTAGTGAAAATGAAGGTACAACACACCCAAATTTATGGGACACAATTATAGCAGTGCTAAGAAAAAACTCATAACTCTGAGTGCCTCCAAAAAGAAGGTGGAGAGAACATACATTAGCAGCTTAACAACACAACTGAAAGCTCTAGAACAGAAAAATAATACACCTGAGAGGAGTAGAAGGCAGGAAATCATCAAACTCAGGGCTGAAATCAACCAAATAGAAACAAAAAGAACTATACAAAGAATCAAAAAAACGAAGAGCTGGGACTTTGAGAAGATCAACAAGATAGATAAATCCTTAGCCAGACTAACCAGAGGGCACAGAGACAGTACGCAAATTAAAAAAAATCAGAAATAAAAAGGTATATATAACAACAAAAAATGAGGAAATTAAAAAAAAATCATCAGATAATACTACAAATTCTATCCTACTACAAAAACCTATACTATATAGGACAATTTCCTAGAGAGATACCAAATACCAAAGTTATATCAGGATCAGATAGACCATCTAAACGGTCCCATAACCCCCGAAGAAATAGAAGCAGTCATGAAAGTCTCCCAACCAAAAAAAAGCACAGGGCCAGATGGTTTTAGTGCAGAATTCTATCAGACCTTCAAAGAAGACCTAACAAAAATAATCTTCAAACTATTCCACAAAATAGAAACAGAAGGAACACTAGCCAACTCGTTCTATGAAGCCATAATTACACTGATACCAAAAACACAAAACTCCAACAAAGAAATAGAACTTCAGATCAATTTCCATTATGAATATTGATGCAAAAATACTCAATAAAATTCTTGCCAACTGAATTCAAGAACACATCAAAATGATCATTCACCACTATCAAGTAGACTTCATCCCAGGGAAGCAGGGATGGTTCAATATATGGAAATTCATCAAAGGAATCCACTACATAAACAAACTCAAAGAAAAGAAAACACATGGCCATTTTATTAGGTGCTGAAAAAACATTTGACAAAATTCAGCATCCTTTCATGCTAAAAGTCTTGGAAAGATCAGGAAATCAAGGTCCATACCAAAACATAGAAAAAGCAATATACAGCAAACCAGTAGCCAACATCAAACTAAATGGAGAGAAACTTGAAGCAATCCCACTAAAATCAGGGACTAGACAAGGCTGCCCATTCTCTCCATATCTATTCAATATAGTACTTGAAGTTTTAGCTGGAGCAATCAGACAACAAAGGAGGTCAAAGGGATACAAATTGGAAAGGAAGAATTCAAATTATCACTATTTGCAGATGATATGATAGTATACTTAAGCAACCAAAGAAACCTCCATCAGAGAACTCCTATAGCTAATAAACAACCTCAGCAAAGTGGCTGGATATAAAATTAACTCAAAGAAATCAGTAGCCTTCCTATACTCAAATGACAAACAGACTGAGAAAGAAATTGGGGAAATGACACCCTTCACAATAGTTACAATATAAAGTATCTTGGTATGACTCTAAGCAAACAAGTGAAAGATCTGTATGACAAGAACTTCAAGACTCTTAAGAAAGAAATCGAAGACTTCAGAAGCTGTAAGAATTTCCCATGCTCTTTGATTGGCAGGATTAATATACTAAAAATGGACATCTTGCCAAAAGCAATCTACAGATTCAATGCAATACCCATCAAAATTCAAACTCAATTCTTCATAGAGTTAGAAAGAGCAATTCTCAAATTCATCTGGAATAACAAAAAACCCAGGACAGCTAAATGTATTCTTAACAGTAAAAGAATTTCTGGGGGAATCAGCAACCCAGACCTCAAGCTGTACTGCAGAGCAATAGTGTTAAAAACTGCATGGTATTGGTACAGTGACAGTCAAGTAGATCAATGGAATAGAATTGAAGACCCAGAAATGAAACCACACTCCTCTGGTCACTTGATCCTTGACAAAGGAGCTAAAACTATCCAGTGGGAAAAAGTAAACATTTTCAAGAAATGGTGCTAGGTCAACTGGTGACTAGCATGCAAAAGATTGCAAATCAATCCATTCTTATCTCCTTGCACTAAGCTCAAGTCCAAGTGGATCAAGGACCTCCACATAAAACCAGATACACTGAAACTAATAGAAAAGGAAGTGGGGAAGAGCCTGTAGCACATGCGAACAGAGTAAAGTTTCCTGAACAGAACACCAATAGCTTATGCTCTAAGATCAAGAATTGACGAATGGGACCTCATAAAATTACAAAGTTTCTGTAAGACAAAGGATATTGTCAATAGGTCAAAACAGCTACCAACAAATTGCGAAAAGATCTTTATCAACCCTACATCCAAAAGAGGACTAATATCCAATATATACAAAGAACTCAAAAAGTTAGACTCCAGAGAACCAAATAACCCTATTAAAAAATGGGGTACAGACCTAAACAAAGAATTTTCACCTGAGGAACACTGAATGACTGAGAAGCACCTAAAGAAATGTTCAATATCCTTAGTCATCAGGGAAACACACATTAAAACAACCATGAGAATTTACCTCACACCAGGGAGAATGGCTAAGATCAAAAACTCAGGAGAATATCAGATACTGGAGAGAATGTGAAGAAAGACGAACACTCCTCCACTGGTGGTGAGATTGGAAGCTGGTACAACCACTCTGGAAATTGGTTTGGCGGTTCCTCAGGAAACTGGGCATAATACTACCAGAAGAACCTGTTATAACACTCCTGGGCATATACCCAGATGATTCTCCAACATGTAATAAGGACACATGCTCCACTATGTCCATAGCAGCCCTATTTACAATAGCCAGAAGCTGGAAAGAATCCAGATGTCCCTCAATGGAGGAATGGATATAGAAAATGTGGTATATTTACACAATAAATATTACTCAGCTATTAAAAACAATGAATTCATGAAATTTTAGGAAAATGGGCGGATCTGGAAAATATCATCCTGAGTGAGGCAACCCAATCACAAAAGAACACATATGGTATGCACTCACTGATAAGTGGATATTAGCCCAGAAGCTTGGAATACCCAAGACACAATTTACATACCAAATGATGACCAAGAAGAAGGAAGAACAAAGTATGGATACCCTGTCCTGGTCCTTCTAAGAAGGTGGAACAAAATACTCATAGAAGGAGATACAGAGACAAAGGGTGGAGCAGAGTCTGAGGGAAAAACCATGCAGAAACTACCCTACCTATGGATCCATCTCATATACAGTTACAAACCCAGACACTATTATCGATGCCCACAAGTGCTTGCTGACTAGAGCCTGATATAGCTGTCACCTTGGAGGCTCTGCTAGTGCATGACAAATACAAAGGGGGACACTCTCAGCAAGTCATTGACCTGAGCACAGGGTCCCCATTGGAGGAGCTAGAGAAAGGACCAAGGAGCTGAAAGGGTTTACGTGCCATAGGAGGAACAACAATATGAGTCAATCAGTACTGTCAGAGCTTCCAGGGATCAACCAAAGAATACACATGGAGTTACCCATGGCTCCAGATGCCTAGGTAGCAGAGGATGGCCTTGTTGAATGTCAAAGGGAGGAGAAGCCCTTGGTCCTGTAAAGGCTCCATACCACAGCATATGGGAATACAAGGACAGGGAAGCAGGAGAGGGTGGATTGGGTAACAGGGTGGGGGGAAGGCTTATGGGATTTTCAGGGGGTCGGGCAGGAACCAGGAAAGGGGATAATATTAGAAATGTAAGTAAAAAATATATCTAATAAGAAAAGAATGAAAATTTGTATAGCAGGCACAAAAAAAAGATTATCTAGTCAACATACTGACTTCCAGGACAGCCAAGGCTATGTAGTGAGACAAACATTGTTATTTAAGAAGAAGTAAGGATAATAGTCAAACACCAAATGCACAAAACAAAAAAAGAATATTAAAAGCAGTAAAGGAAAAAGGTCAAGAAACATATAAAGGCAGATCTATTAGAATTGCACCAGACTTCTTAACAGGGACTATGAAAGCTAGAAGATCCTGGGCAGATGTCATGCAAAACATAAGAGAACACAAATGACAGCGAAGGCTAATATACCCAGCAAAACTCTCAATTACCATAGACGGAGAAACCAAGATATTCCATGACGAAACCAAATTTATACAATATCTTTCCACAAATATACCCCTAAAAAGGATAATAGATGGAAAACCTCAACAGAAGGAGGTAAACTACACCCTAGAAAAAGCAAGAAAGTAATATTCTTTCAAACCTAAATGAAGATAGCCACACAAACATAATTCCACCTCTAACAACATAAATAACAGGAAGCAACAATCACCATTCCTTCATATCTCTTGAAATCAATGGACTCAATTCCCCAATAAAAAGACATAGGCTAACAGACTGGATATGTAAACAGGACCCAACATTTTCCAGCATATAGGAAATGCACCTCAGTGACAAAGACAGACACTACCTCAGAGTAAAAGGCTGGAAAAAAATTTCTAAGCAAATGGTCCTAAGAAACAAGCTAGAGTAGCCATTCAAAATATCAAATAAAATCAACTTTCAACCAAAAGTTATCAAAAAAGATAAGGAAGGGCACTTCATACTCATCTAAGTAAAAACCTACCAAGATGAACTCTAAATTCTGAACTCCAAATGCAAGGACACCCAAATTCATAAAAGAAACTTTATGACAGCTCAAAGCATGCATTGAACCTCACACAATAATATTGGCAGACTTCAACAACCCACTCTCATCAATGGACAGATCATGGAAACAAAAACTAAACCGAGACACCATGAAACTAACAGAAGTTATGAGCCAAATGGATATCTATAGAACATTTCATCCCAAAATAAAAGAATATATCTTATTCTCGGCACCTCATGGTACCTTCTACAAAATCTGCAACAAAACAGGCCTCAACATATACAAGAAGATTGAAATAATGTTATGCATCCTATCAGATCACCACAGAACAAGACTGGTCTTCAATAACAACAAAGACAATAGAAAGCCCACATACACATGGAAGCTCAACAACACTCTACTCAATGAAAACTCGGTCAAGAAAGAAATAAAGAAAGAAATAAAAGAATTTTTAGAATTTAATGGAAATGAAGGCACAACATACCAAAACTTATGGGACACAATGATAGCAATGTTAACAGAAAAACTCATAGCTCTAAATGCCTCCAAAAAGAAACTAGAGAGAGCATATACTAGCAGCTTGACAGCACACCTGAAAGCTCTAGAACAAAAAAAGCAAATACATCCAAGAGGAGTAGTCAGCTGAAAATAATCAAACTCAGGGCAAAAATCAACCAAATAGAAACAAAGAATACAAAGAATCAAGAAAACCAGGAGCTGGTCCTTTGAAAAAAATCAACAAGATAGAGAAACCCATAGCCAGACTAACCAGAGGGCACAGAGACAGTATCCAAATTAACAAAATCAAAAATGAAAAGGGAGATATAACAAAAGAAACTGAGGAAATTAAAAAAATCATCAGATCCTACTACAAAACCCTATTTTCAATAAATCTGGGAAATCTGGATGAAATTGAGAATTTTCTAGACAGATACCAGGTACCAAAGTTAAATCAGAGTCAGATAAACCATCTAAACAGTCCCATAATGCCTAAAGAAAGAGAAGTAGTTCTTAAATGTCTCTCAACCAAAACAAGCCCAGGATCAGATGGGTTTAGCGCAGAATTCTATAAGACTTTCACAGAAGACCTACTACCAAAACTCTTCAAACTATTCCACAAAATAGAAACAGAAGGAACACTACCAAATTCTTTGAATGGAGCCACAATTATAATTATACCTAAACCACACAAAGACCCAACAAAGAAAGAGAATTTCAGACCAATTTTCCTTATGAATATCGATGCAAAAATAATCGATAAAACTCTCACAAACAAAATACAAGAACATATCAAAACAATCATCGATCATGATCAAGTAGGCTTCATCACAGGGATGCAGGGATGGTTCAACACAGGGAAATCCATCAACATAATCCACTATATAAACGAACAAAGAAAAAACCCACATGATCATCTCATTTAGACGCTGAGAAAGCATTTGACAAAATTCAACATCCTTTCATTGTTAAAGTCTTGGAAAGATCAGGAATTCAAGACCCATACCTAAACACAGTAAAAGCAATATACAGCAAACCAGTAGCCAACAACAAACTAAATAGAGAGAATCTTGAAACAATCCCACTAAAATCAGGGACTAGACAAGGCTGCCCTCTCTCTCCATACCTATTCAGTATAGTACTTGAAGTTCTAGCTAGAGCAATTACATAACAAAAGGAGGTCAAAGGGATACAAATTGGAAAGGAAGAAATCAAAATATCATGATTTGTAGATGATATAATATACTTAAGCAACTCCAAGAGTTAAAAATAGCAATTCTCAAATTCTTTTGGAATAACAAAAAAGCCAGGATAGAGAAAACTATTCTCAACAAGAAAAGAACATCTGGGGGAATCACCATCCCTGACCTCAAGGTGTACTACATAGCAACCGTGATTTAAAAAAAAAAAAAACCTGCATGATATTGGGACAGAGACAGGCAGGAAGATCTATGGAAGAGAATCGAAGACCCAGAAATGAACCCATAAACTTATGGTCACTTGATCTTTGAAAAAGGAGCTAAAACCATCCAGTGGAAAAAAATAGCATTTTCAACAAATGGTGCTGGATCAAGTGGCAGTAAACATGTAAAAGTATGCAAATTGATCCATTATTATCTCCCTGTACAAACTTCAAGTTCAAGTGGAACAAGGACCTCCACATAAAGCCAGATACAGAGAACATGGGGAAGAACCTCAAACTCATGGGCATAGGGGGAATTTTCCTATACAAAACACCAATGGCTTATGCTCTAAGATCAAGAATTGACAAATGAGGCCTCATAAAATCGCAAAGATTCTGTAATGCAAAGGACACTGTCATCAGGACAAATGTGGAGAAAGAGGAAAACTCCTCCATTGCTGGAGTGATTACAAGTTGGTACAACCAATCTGGAAATTAGTCTGGGGTTTCCTCAAAAATTGGACATAGTACTACCTGCACATCCAGATATACTACTCCTGGGCATATGCTCAGATACTCCAACATGTAATAAGGACACATGCTCCCTATGTTCATAGCAGCCGTATTTATAATAGTCAGAGGTTGCAAACAACCCAGATGTCTCTCCACAGAGGAATGGATACAGATAATGTGGTACATTTATACAATGAAATACTACTCAACTACTATAAACAATGACTTCACAAAATTCACAAACAAATGGATGCATATAGAAAATATCATCCTGAGTGTGGTAACTCAGTCACAAAAGAACACATGTGGTATGCACTCACTGATAAGTGGATATTAGGCAACTATCATGGAATACCCACAGTGAAATTAATGGGCTACATGAAGCTCAAGAAGAAGGAAGACTAAAGAGTGGAAGTTTCAGTCCTACTTAGAAGGGACAACAAAAAAAATCAAGGGAAGCAGAGGGTAGGAGGGTCTTGGGAGGAATATAAAAGGGGGAGGGAAAAAAGAGAGGCAGAATCAGGTGTGGAAGGAGATGATTGAGATGTACAGAGGGTCAGAAAATTGAACAGAGTTATGTAGCAATGGGGGATGGGGAACTGAAGGTAGCAACCAGAATGTCCCAGATGCCAGGAAAGCAAGAGCCTCCCAGGACCCCACAGGAATGACATCAGCTGAAATACCCCACCAAGAGGAGGGAGAACCTGTCAAGTCCATATCCAGAAGTAAAACATGGCCCCCTGTTGAGGGTTAGGTTCACCAAGGGCTGGGGTCACCCACCCATCTCCAAAATTTTAACCCAGAATTTCTCCTGTCTAAAGGAAATACAGGGACAAAGAGTGGAGCAGAGTCTGAAAGAAAGACCATCTTGAGACTGCCCCACATGGGGATCCATCCCTATGCAAACACCAAACCCAGACACTATTTCTGATGCCAAGAAGTGCTTGCTGACAAGAGCCTTATACAGCTATTTCCTGAGATGCTTTGCCAGTTCCTGACCAATGCAGATGTGGATGTTCTCTGGCAACAATTGGAGTGAGGGATCCCAATGGAGGAGTTAGAGGAATGGCTGAAGGAACTGAAGGAGTCTTATCTAGCATCAATGGGAGGGGAGGTCCTTGGTCCTGTGAAGGCTTGATGCCCCAGTGTAGAGGAATGCTAGGGCAGTAAGGTGAGAGTGGGTGGGTGGGTGGTTAAGCACCCTCATAAAACCAGGGTAAGGGTGAATGGGGTAGGGAAGTTGCAGAGGGGAAGCCAGCAAAGGGGATAACATTTTAAATGTAGTAAGTAAAATATCCAATTTAAAAAAAAATGTACAAACCTAAGTAATGGAATCATTAAAAAAAAGTGAGAGATATAATATGGTGGGTATGTTATGTTTGAGAAAAGAGACATCCAAGAAGGTATGATCTAAGAGTGCTAAGAACTCTCAGATGCCTGTGCCACTCTGGTCAACTATAAAACTTCTGAGTTTTAAGTATCATTTGGGGCCTGGCACTGTTTGAAGACAGACTGACCTTCAAACCTTTGTATTACCAGTTAGATCACACACCCTCTAGCTCCTTTCTCTGACTCCCAATATATGGGTCTCAGCTACCATAGTCTCTCCATCTCCAGAAAGAGAGTTAATAAGCAAGTCATGTAGCTCTCACATATTTCTCTTCCCCTGTCTTGCATCTGCAGCCTGCCCCCTTCTGTCCAGACCAAAGATTACTTTCAATATCTTCTTTTAATACCACTTTGAGATTTATAGCACATAAACTAGGTTGTTCTCATCAGTACATGCACACACACAATAAATGGATAGACAGGCAGACAGACAGACAGACAGACAGACAGACAGACAGACAGACAGACAGAGTATATATAAATATAGACTCCAAGCTGCCCTGAGCAGCCTGATATCCCAGGGGAACATCCATTTTTGCCCCCCACCTCTCCACCCAACTTAGTCGGACCTGTGTAAGCTTCCCTTCCTCCACACATCTTCCCTGCCCACTGATCCCTCTGGAGCAAGCCAAGCCACCCTTAGCAGCCTACTAGTGAAGGCAAACCTCCATTCTCCCACCAACACTCTGCCCACCTTCATCAGACCTGTGGCTCCTAAACCATACAGATCTGTGAATCCTGAACTATACAGCCCAAGGATACACATCAGAGGCCTGCTGCACCAGAATCATTGAGTTTAAGCCCCTTCCAGTACTTACTACAACAGGAACATCCAGGGACCAAAGCCATTCAGATGGCTAAAGGCCCTTAAAAGAACACAACAAAAGTCAGGACAATATGACACCTTCAGAACAAGGCTTCCCTACTACAGCAAGCCCTGAATATCCTAACACAACCAAAGCACAAGAAAATTATCTTAAATCCAATCTTACAAAGATGATAGAGGCCTTTAAAGAGGAAATGAAAAAATCCCTTAAAGGAATACAGGAAAATACAATTAAAGAGGTTAAGGAAATAAAGCTGTACAAGACATGAAAATCTAAATAGAAGCAACAAAGCAAACACAAACTGAGTAAATTCTGGAGATGAAAAATGCAGGGAAGAGAACAGGAACAGAAGCAAATATCACCAACAGTATACAGGAGATGGAAGACAGAATCGCAGGTGTAGAAGAAATTGATACATCAAATAAAATATTACATCTAATAATTTCCTGACAGAATACATCCATGAAATCTGACATACCAAATTTCTACCTAATTTCTAACCTAAGAATAATAGGAATAGAAGAGGGTGAAGAGTCCCAACTCCAAGGGGGCTCCAAGGGATTCAACAATGTCATAGAAGAAAACTTTCCCAACCTAAAGACAGAGATGTTTATAAACATAAAGAAAGCTTATAGAACAGCAAATAGACTGGACCAGAAAAGAAAATTTTCCTGCCATATAATAATCAAAACACACAATATACATAAAAAAAGAGAAAATATCTACAACAGCAAGGGAAAAGGGTCAGGTAACATGCAAAGGCAGACCTATCAGGATTACACTCAACCTCCTAACAAAGACTCTAAAGGCTAGAAAAACCTAGATAGATACCTTTCAGCCTCTAAAAAAACCCACAGATGGCAACCTATACTACTATATCTAGCAAAACTCTCAATCATTATTGATGGGGAAAACAAGATGTTTCAAGACAAATCCAAATTCAAATAAAATTTTCCCACAAATCCAGCCCTACAGAAAATACTAGAAGGAAAACTCTAGCCCAAGGAGGATAAGTATATCCAAGAAAAAACAGGAAATAAGTAATTCCATACTAGCAAAACAAGGGGAACACACACACACACACACACACACCACCACCACCACCACCACCACTAACAACAACAACAACAGCAACATTAAAATAAGAGGAAATAACAATCACAGGTCTTTAAAATCTCTCATTATCAATGGTCTTAATTCCCTAATAAAAAAAAGAAAAGGCTACAGAATGAATGCAAAAACCGAATGCATCATTCTACTGTACAAGAAATATATCTCAGCAATAAAGATAGGTATTACCTCAGAGTATAGGACTGGAAAAAAGGTTTCCAAGCAAACTAATCCAAGAAACAAGATGAAATAGCCATTCTAATATCTAATAAAATAGACTTTTGCCAAAAATTAATCAAGAGACCAAGAAGGACACTTTATACACATCAAAGGAAAAATCTACCAAAATATCTCAATTCTGAACATTTATGCCCTGAACACAAGGACACCCACATTTAAAATAACCATTGTTAAAACTTAAATGGTACATCAAACCCTACACATTAATAGTGGCAAATTTCAACACCCCACTCCCACCAATTGACAAGTCATCCAGAAAAAACTAAATAGAGAAATAATGAAACTAAGAGACATTGTGAATCAAATTGACTGAACATATATCTATAGAATATTTCACCCAAACACAAAAGAATATACCATCTCAGCACCTCATGAATCCTTCTCCAAAACTGACCATATGGTCAGTTGGTCACAAAGCAAGCCTCAACAGAAACAAAAATAAAATGGTGCCTTGTATCTCATCAGACTACCATAGATTAAAGCTGGACTTCAATGAGAGAAGCACTGGAAAGCATACAAACTCATAGAAATTGAACAAGTCCCTACTCAATGATCTCTAGGTCAGGGAAGAAATAAAGAAATTAAAGACTTTCTAGAATTCAATGAAAATGAAGGCACAACATACACAAATTTTATGGAATACACTGAAAGCAGTGTTAAGAGGAAGGTTCATTAGTACTAAGTTCATCCATAAAGAAATTAGAAAGTTTCATACCAACAATTTAAAAGCACACCAGAAAACTCTGGGGAATAAAGGAAGCAAGCACACCAAAGAGGTGTAGAAGGAAATAATCAAAATCAGAGCTGAAATCAGTTAGAAACAAAGAAAACAATACAAAGAATCAATGAAACCAAGAGCTGGTTGTTTGAGGAAAATTAACAAGATAGACACAACCTTAGCCATAATAACCAAAGACAGAGACACAATATCCAAATTAACAAACTCAGAAATGAAAAGGAAGACATAATAACAGACACTGAGGAAATTCAAAGAATTATTAGGCCTTAAGAGCCTGTACTCTACAAAATTGGAAAATCTTAACAAAATAGATGATTTCTAGACAGATATAACTTAACTCAAGATAGCATAAACTATTTAAACAGCCACATAATCCCTAAAGAAATAGAAGCAGTCATCAAAAATCTCCCAACCAAAAAGAGGTCATAGTCAGATGGTATTAGTGCAAAATTATACCAGACTTTTAAAGAAGAGCTAACACAAATACTCCTCAAACTCTTCCACAAAATACAAAAAGGAAAAAACAGTTAAACTCATTTGATGAAGCCACAGACACCCTGAAACATAAACCACACTAAGATTCAACAAATAAAGAGAACTTCAGACCAGCTTCTCTTATGAATATTGATGAAAAATAATAAAATACTTGCAAATCAAATCCAGGAACACATCAAAAACATCATCCATCATGATCAAATAGGCTCCATCTCCCAGGATGGAGGGATGGCCCAATATATGAAAATCCACCAATGCAATTCACCATATGAAAACACTGAAAAAAATCACAAAATCATCTCATTAGATGCTGAAAAGGCTTTTAACAATACCCAATACCCCTTCATGTTAAAACTATTAGAGATCAGGGATACAAGGTACATACCTAAAACATAATCAAAGCAATCTACAGCAGGTCAGTAACAAATATCCAGCTAAATGAAGAGAAACTTAAACAATCCCACTAAAATCATGTACAACAAAAGTGTGCCCATTCTCCCCCTATCTATTCAATATAGTACTTGAAGTTCTAGCCAGAGCAATAAGACAACTAAAAGAGATCAAAGGGATAGAAATTAGAAAGGAAAACATCAAAGTATCACTATTTGAGGATGATCTGATACTATACCTAAGTGTCCCCAAAAATTCTACTAGAGAACTACTATGGCTAATAAACACCTTCAGCAAAGTGGATGGATAAAAAATTAACTCAAAGAAATCAGTATCTCTCCTTAATCCAAATGATAAATGGGCTGAGAAAGAAATTAGGGAAACATCCTTTACGACAGATAGGAATACTATAAAATATCTTGGTATAATTCCAACCAAGCAAGTGAAAAGTCTCTATGACAAGAACTTCAAGTGTCTGAAAAATTAAATCAAAGAATATATCAGAAGATTGAATGATCTCCTATGCTCATAGATCAGTAGGATTAATATAGTGAAAATGGACATCTTACCAAACAAAACCTACAGATTCAATACAATCACCATTGAAATTCGAACACAATATTTTATAGGCCTTAAAAGAAATTCTCATACTCACATGGAAAAAACAAAAAACCCAGAATAGCTAAAACAACTATGAACAATAAAAGAATTTCTGGAGAATTACTTTCCCTAACCTCAATCTGTACTACAGAATGATAGTGCTAAAAACACATGGTATTGTAACAGAGACAGACAGGTGTATCAGTACAATAGAATCAAAGACCCAGAAATAAACCCACAGACCTATGGACTTATTTTATTTTTTTGTGACAAAGAAGTCAAAACCATACAATAGTAAAAGGAGGCAGTTGCCATCTGTGCCCTGGAGCTGGGGCTGCTCCACAGTCCTCTGTACATGGGTCCTGCCAGGAGAGAGCTGGGCTCCCAGGAGCGCTTTCACTTCTGGGCTCAGAAGTGAGATCACCACTTTCTCTCCAATAACTGTCTGGAGCTGAACAGACCAGGAATGAAGGAGCAGCTGGGGAGATCCTTCCAGGCATCATCTCCACCCTGGAGCTGGGGCTGCTCCACAGCCCTCTATGCACGGGGCCTACCAGGAGAGAGCTGGTTTCCCAAGAGTGCTGACACAGGCTTACAGGCCCATAGGAGGGACAAGGTCCAGCCAAAGACAGCAAAATCAGCTAACACCAGAAATAACCAGATGGCAAAAGGCAAGCACAAGAAACCTACCATCAGAAACCAAGGCTACTTGGAAACATCAGAATCCAGTCCTCCCACCACAGCAAATCCTGAATATCCCAACATACCAGGAAAGCAAGATTTGGATTTAAAATCAAATTTCATGATGCTGATAGAGGACTTTAAAAAAGACATAAATAACTCACTTAAAGAAATGAAGGAAAACATGGGTAAACAAGTAGAAGCCCTTAAAGAGGAAACACAAAAATCCCTTAAAGAAGTACAGGAAAACACAACCAAAGAGGTGAAGGAATTGAACAAAACCATCCAGGATCTAAAAAAGAAAGTTGAAACAATAAGGAAATCACAAAGGAAGGCAACTCTGGAGCTAGAAAACCTAGGAAAGAGACCAGAGTCAGAGATGCAAGTTTCACCAAAAGAATATGAGATATAGAAGAGACAATCTCAGGTGCAGAAGATATCATAGAAAACATTGACACAATAGTCAAAGAAAATGCAAAAAGCTGCTGACACAAAACATCCAGGAAATCCAGGACACAATGAGAAGACTAAACCTAAGGATAATAGGTATAGAAGAGAGCAAAGAGCAGTAAATATCTTCAGCAAATTTATAGAAGAAAACATCCCTAACCTAAAGAAAGAGATACCCATGAACATACAAGAAGCCTACAGAACTCCAAATAGATTTGACCAGAAAAGAAATTCCTCCCATTACATTATATTGAAAACACCAAATGCACAAAACAAAGAAATAATACTAAGAGCATGAAGGGAAAATGGTCAAGCAAGTAACATATAAAGGCAGACATATCAGAATTACACCATACTTCTCGCCAGAGACTATAAAAACCAGAAGATCCTGGGCAGGTGTCATACATACACTAAGAGAACACAAATGCCAGCCAAGGCTACTATACCCAGCAAAACTCTCATTTACCATAGACAGAGATATCAACCTATTCCATGAAAAAAAAATTTGAGCAATACCTTTCCACAAATACAGCCCTACAAAGGATAATAGATGAAAAACGCCAAGAAAAGGAGGGAAACTACATCTTAGAAAAAGCAAGAAAATAATATTCTTTTAATAAGCAATAAAGAATATAGTCACATAAACATAATTCCACTTCTAACAAAAAAGAACAGGAAGGAGCAGTCACATTTCCTTAATATCTCAATATCAATGGAATCAATTCCCCAATAAAAAGACATAGACTAACAGACTGGATACTTAAACTGGACCCAACATTTTGCTGCATACAAGACACCCACCTCAGTGACAAAGACAGAAGCTACCTCAAAGTAAAAGGCTGGAAAACATTTTTCCAAGCAAAGGATCCCAAGAAACAAGCTTGAGTAGCCATTGTAATATCAAATAAAATTGACGTTCAACCTAAATTTATCAAAAAATACAAGGAAGGACACTTCATACTCATTGAAGGAAAAATCTACCAAGAAGAACTCTCAATTTTGAACATCTATACTCCAAATGCAAGGGCACACACATTCATAGAAGAAACTTTACTAAAGCTCAAAGCACATATTGCACCCCACATAATAATAGTGGGAGACTTCAATACCCCACTCTTATCAATGGACGGATCATAGAAACAGAAACTAAACTGTAAAACTAACAGAAGTTATGAACTAAGTGGATTTAAAAGATATCTATAGAAAATTTTATCCTAAAACAAAAGAATATAGTGTCTTCTCAGCAACTTATGGTACCTTCTCCAAAATTGACCATATAATCGGTCACAAAAACATCCTCAAGAGATACAAGAAGATTGAAATAATCCCATGCATCCTATCAGATCACCATGGATTAAGGTTGATCTTCAATAACAATAAAAAAAATAGAAAGCCCACATACATGTAGAAGCTGAACAACACTCTACTCAATGATAACTTGGTCCCAGAAGAACTAAAGAAAGAAATAAGGGTCCCTTCCAAGACCTCTGTTCGAGTACACTGCACTGAAGAGACAGGTACCCAAGTTCTCCCCAATATAACGTCGCTTGGGACATGGCCTGTTGGGGCTTCCGCCTGCTCCCAAGAACGGGACAGCGCTGTCGTCATCTGGGTGCCAGATCTGCTGTAGGCCATCGCCTCTGCAGGGTGACCAGTGCCACTGAGAGAGTGCAGAGTGCACTCCGCCATCTTTGTCCAGTGACCGGGAAGTTGGGACTGCCAGGCTCAGAGCCAGAGAGGCATAATATCGCTTGGGTCTCGGGCGGCTTGTGTGTACGTGGCTCCCAAGAGGTGGGCAGATCTGCAGTAACAAGCGTGCCAGCTCTGCTGTGGGACTTCTGCCTGGCAGAGGGACGCCCCCTCCCACACCCCCACTCTAGGAGAGATCACACACCCATGCACAGGGCAAGAGACTACCAGCCTCCCTTTGGCGACCTCTGCTCCAGGAATCCACTACACTGAGCCTTTGGATGTGCAAGGACTCCCCAATATAACATCATTTGGGGCAAGGCACATCAGGGCTCCAAAGTCACTCAGGAGCAGGGCAGACCCCAGAAATCTGTGCCAGGGGAATCCTGGTAAACCAGGGGGGGGCAGAAATAGCTTTGCAGACTCACAGGAGGTCCAACCAACAGCCAGGGAGCCCAGGACCAACTAACATCAGAGGTAACCAGATGACAAAAGGCAAACGTAGGAACGTTACTAACAGAAATCAAAGTAATATGGCACCATCTGAACCCAACTCTCCAACAGCAGCAAGTCCTGGATACCCCACCACACCCGAAAGACAAGATCTGGATTTAAAATCACTTCTCATGATGCTATTAGAGGATCACAAGAAGGACACAAATAAATCTAATAAAGAATTACAGGAGACCATGAATCAACGGTTAGAAGCCCTTACAAAGGAAACACAAAAATCGCTTAGTGAAATACAGGAGAACATGGATCAAAAGATGGAGGCGCATGAGGAGACAACAAAAAAAATCGCTTAACGAGATGAATCAACGGGTAGATGCACTCACAAAGGAATCACAAAAATTGCATAAAGAAATGCAGAAGAATATGGGTCAACAGACGGATGCCCATACGGAGGCAACACAAAAATTGCTTTAAAAAAATGAATCAACAGATAGATGCCCTTACAAAGGAAACACGAGAACTCCTTAAAGAAATGCAGGAGACGATGGATCAACATTTGGATTCCCATGAGGAGGAAACACAAAAATCGCTCAGAGAAATGCATGAGAACGTGGGTCAACAGGCAGAAATCCTGAAAGAGGTAACGCAAAAATACTTTAAAGAAATACAGAAAAATACAAACAAACAAGTGAAGGATCTCAGCAAATCCATCCAGGAACTAAAAAAGGAAGTAGAAACAACTAAGAAATCATAAAGGGAGACAACTTTGGAGATAGAAAACCTTGGGAAGAAATCAGGAGTCATAGATGCAAACATCAACAATAGAATACAAGAGATGGAAGAAAGAATCTCAGGTGCTGAAGATTCCATAGAAAGCATCGACTCAACAGTCAAAGAAAATGCAAAATGCAAAATGCAAAAAACGTGTAACCCAAAACATCCAGGAAATCCAGGACACAATGAGAAGACCAAACCTAAGGAATATAGGTATAGATGAGAGTGAAGATTTGCAACTTAAAGGGCCAGTAAACATCTTCAACAAAATTATGGAGGAAAACGTCCCTAACCTAAAGAGAGAGACGTTGATGAATGTACAAGAAGCCTACGGAACTCCAAACAGACTGGACCAGAACAGAAATACCTCCCGTCACATAATAATCAAAACACCAAATGTTCTAAACAAAGAAAGAATATTAAAAGCAGTAAGAGAAAAGGGCCAAGTAACATACAAAGGAAGACCTATCCGAATCACATCAGACTTCTCACAAGAGACTATGAAAGCCAGAAGATCCTGGGCAGATCTCATGCACACACTAAGAGAGCACAAATGCCACCCTGGACTACTATACCCAGCAAAACTCTCAATCACCATAGATGGAGAGACCAAGATATTCCATGATAAAACCAAATTTTCACAATATCTTTCCACAAATCCAGACCTGCAACGGATAATAGGTGGAAACCGCCAATATAGGGAGAGAAACAACACCCTGGAAAAAATGAGATAATAACCTTCTTGAATCAAACCCAAAAGTAGATAACCACTCAAACATAAAGATAGCGTCAAGAATGGCAGATGGCAATAATCACTATGCCTTAATCTCTCTTAATATCAATGGTCTCAATTGCCCAATAAAAAGACATAGACTAGCAGACTGGATACGTAAACAGGACCCAGCATTTTGCTGCATGCAGGAAATGCACCTCAGTGTCAAAGACAAACACTACCTCAGAGTAAAAGGCTGGAAAACAATTTTACAAGCAAACGGCCCCCAGGAAACGAGCCGGAGTAGCCATCCTAATATCAGATAAAATTGATTTTCAACCTAAAGTCATCAAAAAAGACACAGAAGGACACTACATACTGATCAAGGGAAAAATCCACCATCAAGAACTCTCAATTCTGAATATCTATGCTCCAAATGCAAGGGCACCCTCATTCATAAAAGAAACTTTACTAAAGCTCAAAGCACACATTGCACCGCAGACAATAATAGTGGGTGACTTCAACACCCTGCTCTCTGAAATGGATCGTTCATGAAAGCAGAAACTAAAAGGGACACAGTGAATCTAATTGAAGCCTTGGACCAAATGGAACTAACAGATATATATAAAAAATTTCATCCTAGAGCTAAAGAATACACTTTCCTCTCAGCACCTCACGGTACCTTCTCCAAAATTGACCATATAATTGGTCACAAATCAGACCTCAACAGATATAAGAAGATAGAACTAATCCCATGCCTCCTATCAGATCACTATGGAATAAGGGTGGTCTTCAATGGCAACAAAAACAAAAGAAAACCCACGTACACATGGAGGCTGAACAATGCTCTACTCAATGATAACTTGGACAAGGTGGAAATAAAGAAAGAAATCAAAGACTTTTTGAAAGTTAATGAAAATGAAGGCATAACATACCCTAATTTATGGGACACAATGAAAGCAGTGCTAAGAGGAAAATTCATAGCCCTGAGTGCCTCCAAAAAGAAACGGGAGACAGCATACATTAACAGCTTAATGGCACACCTGAAAGCCCTGGAACAAAAAGAAGCAAATACACCAAAGAGGAGTAGAAGGCAGGAAATCATCAAACTCAGGGCTGAAATCAATCAAGTAGAAACAAATAAAACCATACAAAGAATCAACAAAACGAGGAGTTTGTTCTTTGAGAAAATCAACAAGATAGATAAGCCCTTAGCCAGACTAACCAGAGGGCACAGAGATAGTCTCCAAATTAATAAAATCAGAAACGAAAGGGGAGAGATAACAACAGAAACTGAGGAAATTCAAAAAATCATCAGATCCTACTACAAAAACCTGTATTCAACACAACTAGAAAATCTTGAGGAAATGGACAATTAACTGGACAGATACCAAATACCAAAATTAAATCAGGATCAAATAGACCATCTAAGCTGTCCTGTAACCCCTGAAGAAATAGAAGTTGTCATTGGAAGTCTTCCAACCAAAAAAAAGCACAGGTCCAGATGGTTTTAGTACAGAATTCTATAAGACCTTCAAAGAAGACCTAACACCAATACTCTTCAAACTGTTCCACAAAATAGAAACAGAAGGAACAGTACCCAACTCATTCTATGAAGCCACAATTACACTAATACCAAAAGTACACAAAGATCCGACAAAGAAAGAGAATCTCAGGCCAATCTCTCTTATGAATATCGATGCAAAAATACTCAATAAAATTCTTACCAACCGAATCCAAGAACACATCAAAACGATCATTCACTACGATCAAGTAGGCTTCATCCCAGGGATGCAGGGATGGTTCAATATAAGGAAATCCATCAATGTAATCCACTATATAAAAAATCTCAAAGAAAAAACCACATGATCATCTCATTAGATGCTTAGAAAGCATTTGACAAAATTCAGCATCCTTTCATGCTAAAGGTTTTGGAAAGATCAGGAATTCAAGGCCCATATCTAAACATAGTAAAAGCAATTTACAGCAAACCGGTAGCCAGCATCAATCTAAATGGAGAGAAACTTGAAGCAATCCCACTAAAATCAGGGACTAGACAAGGCTGCCCTCTCTCTCCATATCTTTTCAATATAGTACTTGAAGTTCTAGCTAGAGCAATTAGACAACAAAAAGAGGTCAAAGGGATACAAATTGGAAAGGAAGAAGTCAAACTATCACTATTTGCAGACGATATGATAGTATACTTAAGCGACCCAAAGAACTCCACCAGAGAAATCCTACAGCTGATAAACGACTTCAGCAAAGTGGCCGGATATAAAATCAACTCAAGCAAGTCAGTAGCCTTCCTATACTCAAAGGATAAGCAGGCTGAGAAAGAAGTAAGAGAAATGATACCCTTCACAATTGCCACAAACCATATAAAGTATCTTGGCGTGACTCTAACCAAATAAGTGAAAGATCTGTATGACAAGAACTTCAAGTCTCTGAAGAAAGAAATTGAAGAAGACCTCAGAAGATGGAAAAATCTGCCATGCTCATGGATTGGCAGGATTAATATAGTAAAAATGACCATCTTACCAAAAGTAATATACAGATTCAATGCAATCCCCATCAAAATCCCAGCTCAATTCTTCATAGAGTTAGAAAGAGCAATTCAAACATTCATCTGGAATAACAGAAAACCCAGAATAGCTAAAACTATTCTCAAGAGTAAAAGAACCTCTGGGAGAATCAGTATCCCGGACCTCAAGCTGTACTACAGAGCAATAGTGTTAAAAACCGCATGGTATTGGTACAGTAACAGGCATGTAGATCAATGGAACAGAATTGAAGACCCAGAAATGAATCCACACTCCTATGGTCACTTGATCTTTGACAAAGGAGTTAAAGCCATCCAGTGGAAAAAAGATAGCCTTTTCAACAAATGGTGCTGGCTTAGCTGGAGGTCAACATGCAGAAGAATGCAAATTGACCCATTCTTATCTCCTTGCACTAAGCTCAATTCCAAGTGGATCAAGGACCTCCACATAAAACCAGACACACTGAAACTAATAGAAAGGAAACTAGGGAAGAACCTTGAACATATGGGCACAGGGGAGAATTTCCTGAACAGAACTCCAATAGCTTATGCTCTAAGATCAAGAATAGACAAATGGTACCTCATTAAATTACAAAGTTTTTGCAAGGCAAAAGACACTGTCAAAAAGACAAAGCGGCAACCAACTAACTGGGAAATGATCTTTACCAACCTTACATCCGACAGAGGGCTAATATCCAATATATACAAAGAACTCAAGAAGTTAAACTCCAGAGAGGCAAGTAACCCTATTAAAAAATGGGGTACAGAGCTAAACAAAGTGTTCTCACCTGAAGAATATCTAATGACTGAGAAGCACCTAGAGAGATGTTCATCATCCTTAGTCATTAGGGAAATGCAAATCAAAACAACCCTGAGATTCCATCTCACACCAATCAGAATGGCTAAGATCAAAAACACAGGAGACAGCAGTTGTTGGCGAGGATGTGGAGAAAGAGGAACACTCCTCCACTGCTGGTGGAATTGCAGGCTGGTACAACCACTCTGGAAAGCAATCTGGCGGTCCCTCAGAAAACTGGGCATGACACTCCCGGAGGATCCGGCTATACCACTCCTGGGCATATACCCAGAGGCTTTACCTGCATGCAATATGGACACATGCTCCGCTATGTTCATAGCAGTCTTATTTATAATAGCCAGAAGCTGGAAAGAACCCAGATGTCCCTCAACGGAGGAATGGATTCAAAAGATTTGGTATATCTACACAATGGAATACTACTCTGCAATTAAAAACAAGGAATTCACGAAATTCCTAGGCAAATGGTCAGAACTTGAAAATATCATCCTTAGTGAGGTAACCCAATCACAAAAGAACACACATGGTATGCAGTCACTGATAAGGGGATATTAACCCAGAATCTCAGAATACCCTAGACACAATTCGCATATCAATAGATTTCTAAGAAGATGGAAGGAGAGACCCCTGGTCCTGGAAAGACTGGATGTAGGGGAACGCCAGGACAGAGAATCGAGAGGGTGTTGAATGGAGAAAAGAGGGATGGAAGGGGGCTTATGGGACTTTCGGGGAGGGAGGAAACGGGAAAGGGGAAATGATTTGGAATGTAAATAAAAAAAAACTTAGAAACTAATAAAAAAAAAGAAAGAAAGAAGACTTTGGGGGATTTAATGTAAATGAAGCCACAACATACTCAAACTTATGGGACACAATGAACGCAGTGTAAAGAGGAAAACACATTGCTCTGAGTGCCTCCAAAGAGAAACTGGAAAGAGAATACACTAGCAGCTTAACATCACATCTGAAAGCTCTAGAACAAAAAGAAGCAAATACATCCAAGAGAAGGACACAGCAGGAAATCATCACACTCAGGGCAGAAATCAACCAAGTAGAAACAAAAAGAACTATTACAAAGAATCAACCTAACCAGGAGCTGGCTCTTTGAGAAAATCAACAAGATAGATATACACTTAGCCAGACTCACCAGAGGGCCCAGAGACAGTATCTAAATTAATAAAATCAGAAATGAAAAGGGATAACATGAAATGAACAATTTTCTATACAGATACCAGCTACCAAAGTTAAATCAGAGTCAGATAAACCATCTAAACAGTCCCATAATGCCTAATGAAATAGAAGTAGTCGTTAGTAGTCTCCCAAGCCAAAAAAAAAAAAAAATCCCAGGACCAGATGGGTTTAGTGCAGAGTCCTATCAGATTTTCAAAGAAGATCTAACACCAATACTCTGCAAACTATCCCACAAAATAGAAACAGAATGAACATGACCCAATTTATTCTATGATGCCACAATTACTCTGATACCTCAACCACACAAAGACCCAACAAAAAGAGAGAAGTACAGGCCAATTTCCCTTATGAATATCAATGCAAAAATAATAAAATTCTCACAAACCGAATCCAAGAACACATCAAAATGATCATCTATCATTGCCAAGTAGGTTTCATCCCAGGAATGCAGGCATGGTTGAAGGAAATCCATATATATAAACAAGCTCAAAGAAAAAAAATCACATGATCCTCCCATTAGTTGCTGACAAAGCATTTGACAAAATACAACACCCCTTCATGACAAAAATTTTGGAAAGATCAGAAATTCAAGGCCCATACCTAAACATAATAAAAGCGATATACTGAAAACCAGTAGCCAACATCAAACTAAATGGAGAGAAACTTGAAGCAATCCCACTAAAATCAGGGACTAGACAAGGCTGCCCACTCTCTTTATACCTATTCAATATACTACTCGAAGTCCTAGTCTGAATAATTAGACAACAAAAAAGAGGTCAAAGGAATACAAATTGGAGAAGAAGAAGTCAAAATTTCACTATTTTCAAATGATATGATAATATAATTAAGTGACCCCAAAAATTCCACCCAAGAACTCCTAAACCTGAAAAACAACTTCAGCAAAATGGCTGGATATAAAATTAACTCAAACAAATCAGTGGGCTCCCTCTACTCAAAGGATAAACAGACTGAGAAAGAAATTAGAAAAATCCCTTCACAATAGTCACAAATAATATAAAATACCTTCGTGTGACTCTAACTAAACAAGTGAAAGATCTGTATGACAAGAACTTCAAGTCTTCGAAGAAAGAAATTGAAGATTTCATTAAGACAGAAAGATCTCTTATGCTCATGGATTGGTAGGATTAATATAGTAAAAATGGCCATTGCTTACGTAAAGCAGTCTACAGATTCAATGAAATCCCCATCAAAATTCCAGCTCATAATTCTTCATAGAGCTAGAAAGAGCAATTTGCAAATTCATCTACAATAACAAAAAACCCAGGATAGCAAAAACTATTCTCAAACAATGAAAGAACTTCTGGCAGAATCATCATCCCTGACCTTAAGCTGTAGTACAGAGCAATCATAATAAAAATTTCATGGTATTGGTACAGGGACAAGCAGATAGATCAAGGGAATAGAATTGAGGACCCACAAATGAATCACACACCTAAGGTCACTTGATCTTTGACCAAGAAGCTAAAACCATCCAGTGGGGAAAAGACAGAATTTTCAAAAAATGGTTCTGGTTCACCTGGCAGTTAGCATGTAGAAGAATGAAAATTGATCCATTTTTGTCCCCAGGTAAAAAGCTCAAGCCCAAGTATATCAAGGACCTCCACATGAAAACAGATACACTGAAACTATTGAAAGAAAAGTGGGAAAGTCCCTCCAACACATGGCACAGGAGAAAAGTTCCTGAAGAAAACACTAATAACTTATGCTCTAAGGTGAAGAATTGACAAATGGGCCCTCATAAGATTGCAAATCTTCTGTAAGGCAAAGGACACTGTCAATAAGACAAAATGACAACCAACAGATTGGGAAAAGATCTTTACCAATCCTATAAACCATATATGGTTAATATCCAGTATGTACAAAAAACTCAAGAAGTTAGACTCCAGAGAATCAAATACCTATTAAAAAATGGGGTGCAGAGCTAAACAAAGAATTCCCAACTGAGGAATACTGAATGGCTGAGAAGCACCTAAAGAAATGTTCAATATCCTTAATCATTAGAGAAATACAAATTAAAACAACCTTGAGATTCCACCTCACACCAGTAATAATGTTTAAGATCAAAAATTCAGTTGATAGCAGATACTGGCAAGGATGTGGAGAAAGAGGAACATTCCTCCATTGCTGGTGGATTGCAAGCTGGTAAAACCACTCTGGGAATCAGTTTGGCAGTTTCTTAGAAAATTGGACATAGTACTACCTAAGGACCCAGCTTTACCACTCCTGGGCATATAGCCAAAAGATGCTCCAACATGTAATAAGGACACATACTCCACTATATTCATAGCAGCCTTATTTATACTTTCCAGAAAATGGAAAAAAACCTGATGTCCTTCAACAGAGAAATGTATACAGGAAGTGTGGTACATTTACACAATAGTGCTCTACTCAGCTATTAAAAAACAATGAATTCCGAAAACCCCTATAGGGGGTTTTGGGAGGGGTAATGAGGAAAGAGGATACCATTTGAAATGTAAATAAAGCAAACATCTAACTAAAAACAATGAATTGACTAAATTCTTGGGCAAATGGATGGAACTAGAAAATATCAGCCAGAGTTAGGTAACCTAACCACAAAGGAAGACACATGATACGCACTCACTGATAAGTGGATATTAGCCCAGAAGCTCAGAATACCCAAGATACAATTCACAGAACACATGAAGCTCAAGAAGAAGGAAGTCCAAAAAGAAGGAAGACCAAACTGTGGGTGCTTTAGTCTTTCTTAGAAGGGGTAACAAAGTACCCATGGGAAGAAATACAGAGACAAAGTGTGGGGTAGAGACGGACAGAAAGGCCATCCAGAGACTGTCCCTCCTGGGGATCCATTCCATATATACTTCCCAAACCCAGACACTATTGTGGATGCCAACAAGTGCTTGCTGACAGGAGCCTGATATAGCTGTCTCCTTAGAGGCCCTGACAATGCCTGACAAATACAGAGGGGGATGCTCTTAGCCAACCATTGAACTTAGCCCAGGGTCTCCAATGGAGGAGCTAGAGAAAGGACCCAAGATGCTGAAGGGGTTCACAGCCCCATAGGAGAAACAACAATATAATCCAATCAGTACCCCCAGAGCGCCCAGGGCCTTAATCACCAACCAAAGAGTACACATGGAGGGAACCATGGCTCCAGCTGCATATGTAGCAGAGCATGACCTTATCACACATCAGTGAGAGGAGAGGTCCTTGGTCCTATGAAGGTTTGATGGCTCAGTGTAAGGGAATGACAGGACAGGGAAGCAGGAGTAGGTGGGTTAGTGAGCAGGGGGAGGGGATGGGATAGGGGCTTTTGGAGGGGAAATGAGGAAAGGGGATAACATTTGAAATATAAATATAGAAAATATCTAATAAAAAAAGATTTAATAAACCCTTTCTCCTCCCCCCCGCCCCCGAAAAAAGGAGAGCATCTTCACCAAATGGTGCTGGTCTAGCTGGATGTCTTCATGTAGAAAAATGTAAATAGATCCATATTTATCAGCTTGAACAAAACTCAAGTCCAAGTGGATCAAAGGACCTCAATATAAAACTGGATACCCTAAATCTCATAGAAGAGAAAATAGGAAATATCCTTGAATGCATTTATACAGAAGAAAATTTCCTAAACAGAATAACAATGCCTTAGGCTCCAAGATCAACAACTGATAAATGGGACCTCATGAAACATAAAAGCTTCTGTAAGGCAAATGACACTATTAATAGGACAAATCAGCAACCTATAGATTGGGAAAAAAAATCTTCACTAACACTACATCTGGCAGAGTGCAAAATTCCAAAATTTATAAAGACCTCAAAAAGTTAAATACCAACAATCCAAATAACCCAATTTAGAAATTGGGCAGAGAGCTAAACAGAATTCTCCAAAGAGGAATCTTGAATGGCTCAGAATCACTTAAAGAAATATTCAAAGTCCTTAGTCATCAGGGAAATGCAAATCAAAACAACTCTGAGTTTCTACCTTACACCCATAAGAATGGCTAAGATCAAAAACTCAAGTGATGCCCTTCTGCCCCGTCCTTTCTGATGGGACAGTCTATTCCCCAGAAGGCACCATTCCCTGAGGCATCCCAGAAGATCCTACAGAGGATCCTAGAAGAAAAACTCCGACACAAAGAAGGTACCTACACCAAAGAAAAGACAAGATATTAAGCATCTCACAACAAAGCCAAAAGGAGAGAACCACAAGCACATAAAGCTACCTACCAAAACCAGCATATCAGAAACTGAGTCATCTGTCTTTAATATTTCTTGATATTGATGGACTCAATTCACCTATAAAAAGACATAAGCTAACAGATTGGATTCACAAACAAGATCCAGCATTTTGCTGCATACAAGAAACACACCTCAAAAACAAAGACAGACTCTATCTCAGAGTAAAAGGATGGAAAAAGGTCTTCCAAACAAATGGTCAGAAGAAACAAGCTGGAGTTGCCATCTGAATATCCAATAAAATAGACTTTCAATTAAAAGTTACCAAGTGTGATAAAGAAGGACACTTCATATACATCAAAGGGAAAATGCGCCGAGAGAAAAATCTCAATTCTGAACATCTATGCCCCAAATGCAAGGGCACACACATTCATGAATGAAACTTTATTAAAACTCAAAACACACATTGAAACCCACCCAATAATAGTGGGAGAGTGCAACACCCAATGACAGTTCGTTGAAACAGAAACTTAACAGAGACAGTGAAACTAATAGAGATTATGAACCAAATGGATTTAACAGATATCTACAGAACATTTCACCCAAAACCAAGAGAATACAACTTTGTCTCAGCACCTCATGGTACCTTCTCTAAAATTGACTATATAATTGGTCACAAAACAACCCTCTACCTATACAAGAAGATTAAAACAATCTCATGCATCTTATAAGATCACCATGACCTAAAACTGGTCTTCAATAACAGCAAAAATAACAGAAAGCCCACATATACATTGAAACTGAACAACTCTCTACTCAATGATAACTTGATCAGGAAAGAAAGAAAGGAAGGAAGAAAGAAAGGAAGGAAGAAAGAAAGAAAGAAAGAAAGAAAGAAAGAAAGAAAGAAAGAAAGAAAGAAAGAAAGAAAGAAAGAAAGAAAGAAATTAAAGAATAAAAGACTTCCTGGAATTTAATGAAAATGTCAACACATCATACCCAAATTATGGAATACAATGAAAGCAATGCGAAGAGGAAAATTCATAGCTCTAAGTACCCTGGTAAAGAAACTGGAGAGATCTTATACTAGCAACTTAACAAAACCCTAAGAGCTCTAGAACAAAAAGAAACAAAAGCACCCAAGAGATGTAGACAGCAAGAAATAGTCCAACTCACGGCCTAAATTAACCAAATAGAAACAAAAACAACAATAAAAAGAATCAACAAAACCAAAATTTGGTTCTTTGAGAGAATCAACAAGATAGATAATTCCTTAGCCAGACTAACCAGAGGTCTTAGAGGCAGTATACAAATTAACAAAGTTAGAAATGAAAAAGGAGACCTAACAACAGAAATGGAGGAAATTCAAAAAATCATCAGATCCTACTATAAAAGCCTGTACTCAACAAAACTAGAAAATCTAGATTAAATGGATGGTTTTCTAGACAGACACCACATACCAAAGTTAAATTAAGAGCAGGTAAACTATCTAAACAGGCCCATATCTCATAAGGAAATAGAAGAAGTCATTAAAAAACCCCAAACAAAAAAAAATCCCAGGGCCAGGGCCAGATGGATTTAGTGCAGAATTGCAGAATTCTACCAGATCTTCAAAGAATACCTGATACCAATATTCCACAAATTATTCCATAAAATAGAAACAGAAGGAACACTACCTAACTTGTTGTATGAAGCCATAATTACTCTGATACCTAAACCACATTAGGACCCAACCAAAAAAGAGAACTTCAGACCAATCTCACTTATGGATATCAATGCAAGAATACTCAATAAAATTCTTGCAAACCGAATCCAAAAACATAAAAAAAAAAAAAAAAAAAAAACATGATTCACCACAACCAAGAAGACTTCATCCCAGGGATGAAAGATTGGTTTAATATACAAAAATACATTAATGTAATCCACTATATAAACAAACTCAAATAAAAAAATCACAAAATCATCTCCTTAGATGCAGAAAAAGCATTTGGCAAAGTGCAAAACCACTTAATGTTAAAACTATTAGAGAGATCAGGAATTAAAGGCCCATACTTAAACTTAATAAAAGCAATTTACTGCAAACCAACAGCTAATATCAAATTAAATGGAGAGATACTTGAGGCAATCCAACTAAAATTGGGGACAAGACAAGAATGCCCACTCTCCACATATCTATTCAATATAGTACTCTAAGTGCCAGCTGATAAACAACTTCAACCAAGTGGCCAGATATATAATTACCTCAAATAAACCAGTAGCCTTCCTTTATACAAATGATAAAAAGACTGAGAATGAAATTAGGGAAACAACTCTCTTCACAATAGTCACAAATAATATAAAATATCTTAGGATAATTCTAACCAAACAAATGAAAGACCTATATGACAATAACTTCAAATCTCTCAAGAAAGAAATTAAAGAAGATCTCAGAAAATGAAGAGATCTCCCATGCTCATAGATGGCAAAATTAATATAGTAAAAATGGCCATCCTACCAAAGGCAATCTACAGATTCAATGCAATCTGCATCACAATCCCAACACAATTTTTCAAAGACATGGAAAAGGCAATTTTCAAATTCATCTGGAAAGGTAAAAAACCCAGAATAGCAGAAAAATTCGTAACAATAAAAGAACAGTGTGGGAATCACCATTCCTGACCTCAAGTTCTACTAAAGAACAATAGTGATAAAAAAAAAAACCCTCCATGGAATTGGTACGGAGACAGACAGGTTGATCAATGGAATAGAATTGAAGACCCAAAAATAAAACCACAAACTTACAGGCACTTGATTTCTTTTACAAAGAAGCCAAAATACACAATGAAAAAATAAAGCATCTTCAATGAATTATGCTGGTCTAACTGTCTGTCTGTATGTAGAAAAATGAAAATAGACCCATATTTGTTACCTTGCACAAAGCTCAAGTCCAAGTGGATCAAGGGCCTCAACATAAAACCAGAAACACTGAATCTAGTAGAAGAGAAAGTGGGAAAGAACCTTCAACTCACTGGGACAGGAGGAAATTTCCTAAACAGATTTCTAGTGGCTCATGATCTAAGATCAAGAATTAATAAATGGGACTTCAGAAAACTGGAAAGCATCTGTAAGCCAAAGGACATAATCAATAAGACAAATCGGCAACCTACAGATTGGGAAAAAAATCTTCACTAACCCCACATATAAAAGAGAGCTAATATCCAAAATATATTAAAAAATTCAAGAAGCTAGCCACCAAAAAACCAAACAGCCCAATCAAAAAATGGGGTATAGAATTAAACTGAGAATTCACAACAGAGGAATCTTGAATGGCTGAGAAGCACCTAAAGAAATTTTCAAAGTCTTTAGTGATCAAGGAAATTCACATGAAAACGATCATGAGATTCCACCTTACATCAATCATAACAGCAAAGATCAAAACCTCAGGTGACAACACATGTTGGAGAGGATGTGGAGAAAGAGGAACACTCTTTCATTGCTGGTAGGATTGCTAACGGACACAACCACTCTGGATATCAATCTGCAGGTTCCTCAGAATATTGGAAATAGATTTACCTGAAGAACCAACAATACCACTCTTGAGGATATACCCAAAAGATACCCTACCATGCCACAAGGGCACACATTCCACTATGTTTATAGTAGCCTTCTTTGTTATAGCCAGAAGCTGGAAACAGCCCAGATGTCCCATGACAGAAGAATGGATACAGAAAATGTGGTTCATTTACACAATGGAATACTACTCAGCTATTGAGAATGAGGACATCCTGAGTTTTACAGGCAGATGAATGGAATTAGAAAATATCCTGAGTGAGGTAACTCAGACCCAAAGGGACATGCATGGTATGTACTCACTAATAAGTGGATATTAGCCACACAAAAAAAGTACAGAGAACCCAAGATACAGTCCACAGAACTCAAAAAGGTCAACAAGTAAAGGGCCCAAGTGAATACACCTCAGTCCCACTTGGGAGGGAGAAGAAAGCAATTGCAAGGAGGGAAGGAAGGAGATACCTGAGGGGTAAAGTGAATGGGGTTGGGGGGGTGGAAGAGGGGAACATGATCTGGTATTGGGTGGGGGAAAAGGACTGAAGCCCTGAAGGCCAACAGAAAGAGCAAAAACAGGCAACCTTGGGAGGTAGGAGGTTGAAGGGACCCTCTCGAATGTACCAGAGACCTGGGATGTGAGAGATTCTCAGGACTCAAAAGGAGAGACCTTAGATTAAATGCCCTACAGTGAGGAGAAGGAACTTATAGAGCCAACCTCCAGCAGAAAGACAAGACATCAAGTGAGAGAAAGGGACTTATCATGACTGCCCTCCAAAAGATCCAACAAGCAGCTGAGTCAGATGCAGATATTTGCACCCAACCAATGGACAGAAGCTGCTTGTGGATGAATTAGGGAAGAGCTGGAAGAAGCTGAGGAGGAGGGTGACCCTGTAGAAAAAGTAGCATTCTCAATTAACCTGGATCCCCAAGATCTCTCAAACACTGGAACACAAACCAGACAGCATACACCAGCTGATATGAGGACTCCAACACATATACAGCAGAAGACTGCTGGGTCTGGGTTTAATCAGAGGAGATGCACCTAAACCAAGATACTGGAGACCCCGGGGAATATAGAGGTCTGGTGTGGTGGGGTGGGGAGGTAGGGACATCCGTGTGGAGACAGGGGTGTGGAGAGGCAGTATGAGATATAACACAGTTGGAGGGTGCACCAGGAGTTGAATACAATCTGAAGTATAAAAAATTAATTAAGTTTTTAGAAGAATAAAAAAATCTCAGAGTCAAAGAAAGGTGCTACAGGCCATATTCCTGATGAACATACATTATTAAAATCTTTAATGAAATGTTTGCAAAAGAATGTAGACATATGTCGAAAAAATTATCCACTATGACCAAGTTGGCTTTATCTCTGAAATTCAGAGATGGTACAACATATACAAATGAGTAAATGTGCTTTGCTCCAGTGACTGGGAGGTTGGGACAGCCAGGTTCTGAGACAGACAGGCATAATGTCGCTTGGGTCTCGGGCGGCTTGTGTGTGTGCGGCTCCCAGGTGCGGGGCTGATCTGCAGTGACCAGCGCGCCAGCTCTGCTGTGGGACTTCTGCCTGGCAGAGGGACGCCCCGTCCCCCCCCCCAGGAGAGATCACACACCCCTGCACAGGGCAGGAGCCTACCAGCCTCCCTTTGGCGACCTCTGCTCCAGGAATCCACTAGGCTGAGCCTTTAGATGTGCAAGGCCTCCCCAATATAAGATCACTTGGGGCAAGGCACATTAGGGCTCCAAAGTCACTCAGGATCAGGCAGGCCCCAGAAATCGGTGCCAGGGGAATCCTGGTAATCCAGGGGGGGCAGAAATAGCTTTGCAGGCTCACAGGAGGTCCAACCAACAGCCAATGGCAGCAGGACCAACTAACACCAGAGGTATCCAGATGGCAAAAGGCAAACGTAGGAATGTTACTAACAGAAATCAAAGTAATGTGGGACCATCCGAACCCAACTCTCCAACAGCAGCAAGTCCTGGATACCCCACCACACCCGAAAGACAAGATCTGGATTTAAAATCACTTCTCATGATCCTATTAGAGGATCACAAGAAGGACACAAATAAATCTCATAAAGAGTTACAGGAGACCATGAATCAACGGTTAGAAGCCCTTACAAAGGAAACACAAAAATCGCTTAGAGAAATGCGGGAGAACATGGATCAAAAGATGGAGGCGCACAAGGAGACAACACAAAAAATCGCTTAACGAGATGAATCAACGGGTAGATGCACTCACAAAGGAATCACAAAATTTGCATAAAGAAATGCAGAAGAATATGGGTCAACAGATGGATGCCCATAAGGAGGCAACACAAAAATTGCTTAAAGAAATGAATCAACGGTTAGATGCCCTTACAAAGGAAACACGAGAACTGCTTAAAGAAATGCAGGAGACGATGGATCAACAGATGGAATCCCATGAGGAGGAAACACAAAAATCGCTCAGAGAAATGCAGGAGAACATGGGTCATCAGGAAGAAATCTTGAAAGAGGTAATGCAAAAATACCTTAAAGAAATACAGGAAAATACAAACAAACAAGTGAAGGATCTCAGCAAATCCATCCAGGAACTAAAAAAGGAAGTAGAAACAACTAAGAAATCACAAAGGGAGACAACTTTGGAGATAGAAAACCTTGGGAAGAAATCAGGAGTTATAGATGCAAACATCAACAATAGAATACAAGAGATGGAAGAAAGAATCTCAGGTGCTGAAGATTCCATAGAAAGCATCGACTCAACAGTCAAAGAAAATGCAAAATGCAAAAAACGTGTAACCCAAAACATCCAGGAAATCCAGGACACAATGAGAAGACCAAACCTAAGGATTGTAGGTATAGATGAGAGTGAAGATTTGCAACTTAAAGGGCCAGTAAACATCTTCAACAAAATTATGGAGGAAAACTTCCCTAACTTAAAGAGAGAGATGCCGATGAACGTACAAGAAGCCTACAGAACTCCAAACAGACTGGACCAGAACAGAAATACCTCCCGTCACATAATAATCAAAACACCGAATGTTCTAAACAAAGAAAAAATACTAAAAGCAGTAAGAGAAAAGGGCCAAGTAACATACAAAGGAAGACCTATCCGAATCACCTCAGATTTCTCACCAGAGACTATGAAAGCCAGAAGATCCTGGGCAGATCTCATGCAGACACTAAGACAGCACAAATGCCAGCCTAGACTACTATACCCAGCAAAACTCTCAATCACCATAGATGGAGAGACCAAGATATTCCATGATAAAAACAAATTTTCACAATATCTTTCCACAAATCCAGCCCTGCAACGGATAATAGGTGGAAACCTCCAATACAGGGAGAGAAACAACACCCTGGAAAAAATGAGATAATAATCTTCTTGAATCAAACCCAAAAGTAGATAACCACTCAAACATAAAGATAGCGTCAAGAATGGCAGATGGCAATAATCACTATGTCTTAATCTCTCTTAATATCAATGGTCTCAATTCCCCAATTAAAAGACATAGACTAGCAGACTAGATACGTAAACAGGACCCAGCATTTTGCTGCATGCAGGAAATGCACCTCAGTGTCAAAGACAAACACTACCTCAGAGTAAAAGGCTGGAAAACAATTTTACAAGCAAATGGCCCCAAGAAACGAGGTGGAGTAGCCATCCTAATATCAGATAGAATTGATTTTCAACCTAAAGTCATCAAAAAAGACACAGAAGGACACTACATACTGATCAAGGGAAAAATCCACCATCAAGAACACTCAATTCTGAATATCTATGCTCCAAATGCAAGGGCACCCTCATTCGTAAAAGAAACTTTACTAAAACTCAAAGCACACATTGAACCGCACACAATAATAGTGGGTGACCTCAACACCCCGCTCTCTGAAATGGATCGTTCAGGAAAGCAGAAACTAAACAGGGACACAGTGAATCTAATTGAAGCCTTGGACCAAATGGAACTAACATATATATAGAACATTTCATCCTAGAGCTAAAGAATACACCTTCTTCTCAGCTCCTCATGGTACCTTCTCCAAAATTGACCATATAATTGGTCACAAATCAGACCTCAACAGTTACAAGAAGATAGAAATAATCCCATGCCTCCTATCAGATCACTATGGAATAAGGGTGGTCTTCAATGGCAACAAAAACAAAAGAAAACCCACGTACACATGGAGGCTGAACAATGCTCTATTCAATGATAACTTGGTCAAGGTGGAAATAAAGAAAGAAATCAAAGACTTTTTGAAAGTTAATGAAAATGAAGGCACAACATACCCTAATTTATGGGACACAATGAAAGCAGTGCTAAGAGGAAAATTCATAGCCCTGAGTGCCTCCAAAAAGAAACGGGAGAAAGCATACACTAACAGCTTAATGGCACACCTGAAAGCCCTGGAACAAAAAGAAGCAAATACACCAAAGAGGAGTAGAAGGCAGGAAATCATCAAACTCAGGGCTAAAATCAATCAAGTAGAAACAAATAAAACCATACAAAGAATCAACAAAACGAGGAGTTGGTTCTTTGAGAAAATTAACAAGATAGATAAGCCCTTAGCCAGACTAACCAGAGAGCACAGAGATAGTATCCAAATTAATAAAATCAGAAACGAAAAGGGAGAGATAACAACAGAAACTGAGGAAATTAAAAACTCATCAGATCCTACTACAAAAACCTGTATTCAACACAACTAGAAAATCTTGAGGAAATGGACAATTTCCTTGACAGATACCAAGTACCAAAATTAAATCAGGATCAAATAGACCATCTAAACTGTCCTATAACCCCTGAAGAAATAGAAGTTGTCATTGGAAGTCTTCCAACCAAAAAAAGCACAGATCCAGATGGTTTTAGTGCAGAATTCTATCAGACCTTCAAAGAAGACCTAACACCAATACTCTTCAAACTGTTCCACAAAATAGAAACAGAAGGAACACTACCCAACTCATACTATGAAGCCACAATTACACTAATACCAAAAGCACACAAAGATCCGACAAAGAAAGAGAATCTCAGGCCAATCTCTCTTATGAATATCGATGCAAAAATACTCAATAAAATTCTTGCCAACCGAATCCAAGAACACATCAAAACGATCATTCACCACGATCAAGTAGGCTTCATCCCAGGGATGCAGGGATGGTTCAATATAAGGAAATCCATCAATGTAATCCACTACATAAACAATCTCAAAGAAAAAAACCACATGGTCATCTCATTAGATGCTGAGAAAGCATTTGACAAAATTCAGCATCCTTTCATGCTAAAGGTCTTGGAAAGATCAGGAATTCAAGGCCCATATCTAAACATAGTAAAAGCAATTTACTGCAAACCGGTAGCCAGCATCAATCTAAATGGAGAGAAACTTGAAGCAATCCCACTAAAATCAGGGACTAGACAAGGCTGCCCTCTCTCTCCATATCTTTTCAATATAGTACTTGAAGTTCTAGCTAGAGCAATTAGACAACAAAAAGAGGTCAAAGGGATACAAATTGGAAAGGAAGAAGTCAAACTATCACTATTTGCAGACGATATGATAGTATACATAAGCGACCCAAAGAACTCCACCAGAGAACTCCTACAGCTGATAAACGACTTCAGCAAAGTGGCCGGATATAAAATTAACTCAAGCAAGTCAGAAGCCTTCCTATACTCAAAGGATAAGCAGGCTGAGAAAGAAGTAAGAGAAATAATACCCTTCACGATAGCCACAAACCATATTAAGTATCTTGGCGTGACTCTAACCAAACAAGTGAAAGATCTGTATGACAAGAACTTCAAGTCTCTGAAGAAAGAAATTGAAGAAGACCTCAGAAGATGGAAAAATCTGCCATGCTCATGGATTGGCAGGATTAATATAGTAAAAATGAGCATCTTACCAAAAGTAATACACAGATTCAATGCAATCCCCATCAAAATCCCAACTCAGTTCTTCATAGAGTTAGAAAGAGCAATTCAAACATTCATCTGGAATAACAGAAAACCCAGAATAGCTAAAACTATTCTCAAGAGTAAAAGAACCTCTGGGGGAATCAGTATCCCGGACCTCAAGCTGTACTACAGAGCAATAGTGTTAAAAACTGCATGGTATTGGTACAGTAACAGACATGTAGATCAATGGAACAGAATTGAAGATCCAGAAATGAATCCACACTCCTATGGTCACTTGATCTTTGACAAAGGAGCTAAAACCATCCAGTGGAAAAAAGATAGCCTTTTCAACAAATGGTGCTGGCTCAGCTGGAGGTCAACATGCAGAAGAATGCAAATTGACCCATCCTTATCTCCTTGCACTAAGCTCAATTCTAAGTGGATCAAAGATCTCCACATAAAACCAGACACACTGAAACTAATAGAAGGGAAACTAGGGAAGAACCTTGAACATATGGGCACAGGGGAGAATTTCCTGAACAGAACTCCAATAGCTTTTGCTCTAAGATCAAGAATAGACAAATGGGACCTCATTAAATTACAAAGTTTTTGCAAGGCAAAAGACACCGTCAAAAAGACAAAGCGGCAACCAACTAACTGGGAAATGATCTTTACCAACCTTACATCTGACAGAGGGCTAATATCCAAGATATACAAAGAACTCAAGAAGGTAAACTCCAGAGAGGCAAGTAACCCTATTAAAAAATGGGGTACAGAGCTACACAAAGAGTTCTCACCTGAAGAATATCTAATGGCTGAGAAGCACCTAAAGAGATGTTCAACATCCTTAGTCATTAGGGAAATGCAAATCAAAACAACCCTGAGTTTCCATCTCACACCAGTCAGGATGTCTGAGATCAAAAACACAGGAGACAGCAGTTGTTGGCGAGGATGTGGAGAAAGAGGAACACTCCTCCACTGCTGGTGGAATTGCAAGCTGGTACAACCACTCTGGAAAGCAGTCTGGCGATTCCTCAGAAAACTGGGCATGATACTCCCGGAGGATCCGGCTATACCACTCCTGGGCATATACCCAGAGACTTTACCTGCATGCAATAAGGACACATGCTCCACTATGTTCATAGCAGCCTTATTTATAATAGCCAGAAGCTGGAAAGAACCCAGATGTCCCTCAACGGAGGAATGGATTCAGAAGATGTGGTATATCTACACAATGGAATACTACTCTGTAATTAAAAACAAGGAATTCACGAAATTCCTAGGCAAATGGTCAGATCTTGAAAATATCATCCTTAGTGAGGTAACCCAATCAAAAACAAAAGAACACACATGGTATGCAGTCACTGATAAGTGAATATTCACCCAGAATCTCGGAATACCCTAGACACAATCCGCATATCAATAGATCTCTAAAAAGATGGAAGGAGAGACCCCTGGTCCTGGAAAGACTGGATGTAGGGGAACGCCAGGGCAGAGTAACGAGAGGGGGTTGAATGGAGAAAAGAGGGAGGGAAGGGGGCTTATGGGACTTTCGGGGAGGGAGGAAACAGGAAAGGGGAAGTGATTTGGAATGTAAATTAAAAAAATAAAATAAATAATAAAAAAAATTAAATGCTTGTTCAAACCCCACAAAAATGTATTTGGAAACATCATCGTTTGAGAGTGTATATACTGTGAACTCGATAATTAAAAAGCATGGACTGTTAAAAAAAAAAGAATTGGTCTTTAAAATAGAAGGGGAGTTTTATTAAAAAAATGCTGTTTTATTTATGTCTGAAAAAAAAACAAATGAGTAAATGTAATAGACAACATAAGTGAATTTAAGAAAAACATCACATGATCATCTCAATAGATACAGAAAAGACCTTTGACAAAATTCAACACCAACATCTTCATGATAAAAGTCCTAGAGAATGTAGGGGTAGCAGGAATATATTTCAATATAATAAAAGCTACCCACAGATGACATTATCCTAAATGAAGAAAAGCTTGAAGCAATCTCACAGAAGTTAGAAACAACAGAGAGAGATCCACTATTTCCACTCCTTTTCAATATTGTGGTCGAAACACTAGGTAGAGCAATAGAGCAAGAGAAGAAATCTGAGAGGCAATGAACAATCAGACCATCTCTATATGCAGATGATATGTATACATTAAAAATCCCAAAATGTCTACCAGAAAACTTCAAGAAATGATAAACAAATTCAACAGTGTGTCAGGATACAGAATCAACTTGCACACACCAATAGCTTCTCTATACACCAACATCAAATGTACAGAAACAGAGATTGTGGACATAACTTCTATCCACCATAGCCTCAGTGAATATGAAATATCTAGGAATAAACCCCCCAAAAATAAAAGACGTCTACAATGAAAACTTTAAGCCTTTAAAGAGAGAGGTAGAGACAGCCAATTAAAATGCATCCCATACTCATATATTCATAGACCAATAACATGAAAATGAACATTTATGAGAAGTTATTTATACATTCAATGCAATCCCAATCAAAATCCCCATCTCACTCTTCACAGAATGGAAAAAAATCTAAAATTCATATGGAACCAGAAAAGACCTCAGATGATCAAAACAATCCTAAACAACAAGCAAAAATTAAAATTCTGGAGAAGTTTCCTTTCCAAATCTCAAGATGTATTACAGAGCCATAGTAATAAAATCAATATAGCATTTGTATAAAAACAGACATTTAGACCAATAGAACAAAGTTGAAGACCAAAATATGCATATGCCTAAATTCTGCTACTTAATATTTAGTTAATATGACAAATGCTGGAAAAATAATACAAACAAATGGTGCTGGGAAAACTGGATATCCACATGCAGAGGAATGACCTCAGAACTATATTTATAACCTTGAAAAAGACTTTGAATGGATCAAAGTCTTAATATGAAAGCTGAAACCTAAAACACTGAAACTTATAAAAGAAAACATAGGCAGCATCCTATATGATACAGATGCAGGAAAGAACTTCCTGGAGAGGACTTAAATTGCCCAAGAATTAAGACAACAATAGACAAATGAATTCATAAATATAAAATGTTTATGTACAACTGAGGGGAAAATCAACTGGATGAAGATGAAGTCCAAAGACTGCAAAAGAATTTTAATAGATATATAGCTGTTCAAGGATTAATATCTACAATATATAAAGAACAAAAAAAACTATTTTAGAACTGAAACCGAACAGAAAGTTTGCAGAAGACAAAAATTGGCTAAGAAAATGGTCATTATTTCCAGTAATTAAAACAATTTTGAGATTTCATCTTACCTTTCAGAATGACAACATCAACAGAAGAATGACCACTGAGCTCTGCCCTGGATTTGGGGAAGAGCAAATTTCATTCACTATTGGTGGATTTCATAGTGATGCAGTCACTCTGGAACTCAATGTGAAGAACTCTCAGAAAACTACAATAAATCTACCATGTGACCCAATTATTCCACTCCTTCACATGTGTCCAAAAGCATTCAACATCTTACTACAAAGATACATGTTCAGCCATGTTCATTGCCACTCTGTTTACAGTACCTGTGTGGAAACAACTTAAATGTTCTTCAAACAATGAATACATAATGAAAATGTGGTACATAGACACTATGGAATACTATTCAGCTGTAAAGAAAAATGAAAACATGAAGTTTGCATGTCAATAGATGGATCATACCAAGCGCAGTAACCCATATTAAGAAAAACAAATGTTACTTGTTCCCTCTTATCTTAACTCCAAATCTTCAGATTTGAGAACATAATATACCAGAGGAACTACAGAAACCAGGAAAATAAAAGGGGACCATTCCTGGGGGTGTACTAAGGCAGCATAACTCCTAACTACACTCTAAATATCTGTCCTTATGCCCACAGATAACTGCAGTCCTCACTCTTCATCAAGGAAACTTCCCTTTGCAACAAAGACAATTAAACAAAGTGCTCAGCTCCAATTAATGTATCTATTTACAAACAACTCCTGTATCTAAGACTCAGTGATCATCGTGGAAGAGGCAACAAGAAGGCTTAAGGGGCAGAGGGTCAATAGTTTTCTGTGAAATCATATCTCCTAGAAATGTCTGAAGCTCCGCACATAAATTCTCCCCAACCTGACTGCCTCAGCATGAGCTGAGCAAGAGCAACAGCAATAGACATGCTAATGTAAGTGTGAGTGAGGGAAAAGCCAGAGGCTTCAGTCCTACACAAAGAACTACAGACATCTAAGGAATGTTGAAAATAGGACACACAGACACACATACACACACACATACACATAAACACACACACACACACACACACACCACTCCTAAATATATGCTCAGTCTGTTTAATGTTACTTGTATATATGTTTTCAGAGATGACCATTTGGTGTTGGATAATTCATTGGCATTATCCTCATTCAGAAGACCCTTTCTGCCACATACTGTCAGGTATCCAAACTACATCTAAACCAAACCCACATTATAATGCCATAGTGGTGACACTGAGTGACAAGAAGTGGGACTGAAAACAGTAGCAAACAGGTAAAGAAAAAAATAGGACAGTCAATAACTAAATTTACAACAAAAAAATAAAAGATGCTTCCATTAAACTTACAATATTAATATCTTGAATATTACAAAAATTTAAGAACTATAGAAACCTGGGCACATGGTAGCAGCCAGTTCAAGTGTAACAGAAATAAGATTAGCCAGAATAGAGACTTTGAAGATGCATTCTAGACCTTTCTATGGAGTGGAGAGAGATATATGTTACAAGAAACTCACTTTCTAGGAATGGGAACACAGCATGATGATAGGGAACTCAGCTAGCATACAGACGATGAGACTGAACATAGCACTGAGCAAACTAGTTTTACTTTTAAGTAGTGCATTTGAGCATAACACTTGCTTGGATAGTTTCTTAGCCTGAAAGGAAAGAGTGTATCATCCCATAACCTCGGACTTTCACTGTCTGGACACATGCTTTAGTCTTTAGAGGGACAGAGAAGTTTTCATTTTCTTTGGTTTGGCTGTGTCTCCTGGATGTTCTCAAGGCTTCATTATCAATCTTTACCCTCCAGTGAATGCTGAGCAGACTTCTACTGCTGCTTGTTTACATGTACCTGTTCCTTCTTCTTGCTTGATCAAGCCAATTGCCTCTCATCTACTGCCCATCTGGATTTTATCATAAAAATGTCCTCAGTTCAAGGTTCCAAGAAGTGGATGTTCTAGTCCTAACAGCATGTGCTACATCTCAGACTGTACCTGAACAATGTCCTAAGGATCTAGGAAGAAATCTTATCCAAGCTGAACAAGTTCTCTAGGGGGTAACAGGAATAAGAAAAGTCAACACAATCCAACGTAAATGGAAAAATAGATTACAGTAGTTGGTCAGGAATTCAATCACATGAGTGCATATTTTTTCACAGACCTATACCTTTAATAAAATTTCAAAAATAGAATATTTACAAAGCCAAGTTCATTTTTAAATTTCAAAAGAACTGCAAAAAGTTGAAAAATAGTTTCTGTGTGCCTTTCATGTGACTTTCCCAACAGTGCTATCTTCAACACACCATAATTTTCTAAAGCAGGAAAACAGATATACAAGAGTATTAACTGTAAATTGAGTTTTGTTGGTTTTGACATATGCTTATTTTAGCATCTACTACTATAAAATTTTATCATTGGTATAATTTGTGTAAAATCCTCCAAAAGCAAGGCAAATGCTCTCCATCATTGCCAAGAATGTCTCTGGTGTTACAGTCTGGCTTTTCACCCAATTCCAGAGCACTGGTGTGTTCTCCAGTCATACAGTTTTGCAGTTCTGAGATGTACCACAAGAAGAATCATACACTGCACATTCATTTCAAATTGCACCTTTCATTCTGTAAAATATACTTGTTGAATTTATCAGTTGTTTATTCTCTTTTATTGTTGAATAATCTTCCATTACATGAACATTCATTTGCCCATTCATGTGAGAAAAATTAGTGTTCTTTCCAGGTTAAAGTTGTTACAGATAAAGTTTCTATGAGCATTTTTTGTAGAATTTTGCAAAAATAAGTTTGTTTTTTCCTTCTTCTAGGATGAAAATATTACATGGAGTTAAAGCTAGACACCAAAAGAATATTATTATCTTCATAGAAAATACTATATCTTGCCAATCAAACCTCTTCAATAATAGAGCAATAGTTATATGGGGCATAGATATTAGTCTGTAGTGTGTAGTTCCACAAGGTTTGGCCTGAAGTCAAAGGACCTCATGGTATGAGGTCATTCTAAAGTCTGTGGCCAGCCTTGATCTGGAGTCTGTGAACACTGACCTGATCCCAGGACTGACAGAGTCATCCTGACACTACTGATGGAAAGTTTAGACCTGGACTTTGACCTGTAAGTCTTGCTTAATGCAAGGTTAGAGGGGCCACATTCTCAGTCCACCTCCCTGTCCTGAGGAGATCATATTCATCACCTCTTTCCTCTCTCCTCTCTCCTTTCCTTTCTCTGCTCTTCCCTATCCACTCTCCTACACCCTCTTTTCCTCCATCTCTGCCACATTGTATGTTTGTAAGGAAAGTGAAGCTGGTAATGTAAAGTTTAATTCCATGCCCTTTGCAATGTACCCATCCTTGTTTATTTCTGTGCTACACCCCACTACTTTAATGTCCTGCTTCAAATTCTTCCCTCCTTGGAAAATATGCTTTGTATGGTTATTCATGGAAGTTTGTGTGAAGGATGAGGAGTAGTAGAACCTGTCCTGTCATCTTGGTGATGTCCTAGACATTTATACTTTTTAACATTTTTCTAATGTTTTTATTTACAGTTTGGGAATTTCATACAATATATTTTGATCATATTCTTGTCCTCCTCTATGCTTCTCCCAGATCCTTCCTGACCTCACTAACAACTTCATGATTGCATAAACCCTTGATACAGACATAGTATTTAGAACATTTCAAAGCATCTTATTCTCTGCATTCTGTCCAATTGTGGGCTTTTTAAAGAAACAAAATTAGGGACAATTTATTAAGAGAAGAAAACTCCAAGAATGTAGTAGGCTAGTGAGCTGAGGAAAGAGTATATGCTCTGGTACCCTGGCCCACAAACCTCATGACCCTTGGCAGGGCATTCCTCTATTTATGTTATGGTGTTATCCTTGTGATAATCATGCCTTCTATTTATGTAATCACTCTACTAATAAGACAAATTGCATACATGAATTTTATACCATGAATTAACAGGTAATAAACCTCTTTTGATCAAGATACATAACTTTTTAATAACTTTGACTACTATCGAGTTTGTGGACATTTTGATGGTATAATGAATTGGAAAGACTTCCCTACTTGTCTGTAATTTTAAGCTTTGAAGCATTGATGCTTATTTTTCCTTAAGTACTGGTGGAATCCACCAATTGAACTGCTCAACCCTGAACTTCTTTTGTAGAAACTCTTTTGATTGCTACTTGGCTATATTTACTTGCCAAAATATATTCAAATGCATGCTTCTTCTTAAGTAAATTTGGCAATTTCATCATCTTTGGCAAAGACTATATTTACTTCACCAGGTTACCTAATTTGTTTGTACATATCTGTTGAAATCACTCCTTTATACTCTTTTTCTGCTTCTGTAAGGTTAGAAATAATACAATTTCTTTCATTCTCATATTTAGAAGATGTACGTTTCTCTCCCTCTATCTTCATGAGCTGCTCTAAAAGTCTTTGAACATTTGATTTATTCAAAAAACCAATGCTTGCTTTCATTGACTTCTCACATTTATTCATTTGTTTTTAATGATATGTGCATATATGGAGAGATGAAAATACTGTGCCTTTAAAGGCAAGAAGAGTACATGGTATCCCCTGAGCTGGAATTACAGGAGGATGTGAGCCTCCCAACCAGGGTTCTGGGAACTGAACTCAGATCCTCTGTATGAACAGTATGTGTGTTTAACCAGACAGCCATTCCTTCTGCCCCCAATTGTTTTCCTATTTAATGTTTTGTTTATTTCATTTCAAATCTCTATTCTTATATTAGTTTTTGGGGGAGGGGCTGGGTTTCCATTGTTTTTTGTTTTCTCACTTCATAAGACAGAACACAGATTATTTATGTGATATATTTCTTCTTTGATCCGAAACCTAAAGCTAAAGACCAAAAGACTCTAGAAAGATTCTAATAAACAATGTTAATATGGACACTGAAAGTATGAAAAGGAAACAAATAGAAATTTACAAGATAAATGCTAGAAGGTTGGCAGGTGTGTCTAGGTGTGACATCCCCTTTCTATTAAATTTATCATGGAAAACAGTGGAGGAGTCCCTTGTTTCTCCTTAGCTAATCTAGAAATTGTTCTTATGTGGCAGAGTTTATTGATATGCTCTATTGAAAATCCAAATAATTTCATTTAATCTCTATGTTATCATAGAGACAATAAATAGTTGGTTATTTTTCATCTTTGGAATGCAGACTTTCCTCCCTATCCACCTCACTGTCATTAGTATCTTCCCTAACTCTCAGCACAAATGGAGGGACTCTATGGGTGTATGGAGATGATGGCAATTTTGGGGTTCTGAAAGTAAAGAACTGGATAGTCTCATGACAGAAGATAGTGCATGTGAATGTTCTTCAAAGGCACTTGTGTGTCCTTTCTTGAATCAGTACATATTGTTTAGATATTTCCTGTATCCCATATCTTTCATGGATATAGAGACCTAGTTTCTTTTAGTCCTTGTCATGTAATGCTGCGTTCTTCACTTGCCTGAGGCAATGAGATAGGCTGTTCTTATCTGACCACTGATACTTCATGACCTGATGAAGAAGAAACTGTTCTTTCCACATTGGATCATTAATAGATGTCCTCTGGGCACTGGGTAGATTGCAGGAAGCTGAGGTTTTGCACTGGGACAACTGGGCCTTTTTTGTCTACTCCCCTTATCACTCAAGCTTTCTGTCCACAGAAAATCTCATCCATCCAGCTCTGTCACTCACCACCAGCCTCACTGACCTACTCAACATGGTTCCAATGTGAAAACATTCTCACCACCAATGAAACTAAGTTTTTGTGTACCTTATGAAGAATGAATTACTTTTATTGTGTGTCTGTTTATGTGCACAAAGTGTGTGTGTGTGTGTGTGTGTGTGTGTGCGTGCGTGCATGCATGCAACTATGGGTTTTTAATGGGTTCTGAGGGAAGGACAGCCATTGTCTTTAAGTTCTTAGCACAGTTGTGAGACCCCCCATGTTCCAGTGGATATTTCCAAACCAATGATAACACAAATGTCTCTAGCTCAACAAAACCAAACAAAAAGACCGAGATAAGGGAAAGGAATTTATAAGAAGAATGGTAGGACTGACAGGGGTCACAGGGTGGAAAGATAGGGTAAGGGTGACAGTAATAAGAATGCAAAGATATTTTAAAGAATTCTGTTATTTCGCTTATTTATTTCTGTTTTCTTTTTTGCATTTGTTGATTGATTCTGTTTGTAGAACATGTGTGTACTACTGCACATTTGTGTTGGAGAGCAGCTTGCAGAAGTTAGTTTAACCCATTCACCATGTGTATTCTGATTAAATGCAGGTCATCAAGCTTAAAAGCAAGCACCTTTCCATCTCAGCAATCCCCTGGATCCATCTTTTACATATGTATGGGATGCCAAAACAGATGGGCACATTTGTTTCTTCCCCCAGTGTGAGAAGTTATTGGAAAGCAATACCATTTAGATGCTATATCAGTTTCAATGGCTTTAGTTAACCAAGTAATCCTGATTTCACTTGGCTATTGTCAATCATGTTTCTAGTCTAATATTAATCACTAACACTTTCAGATCAAGTATTATACATGATCTGTGTATTTGTGTGTGTGTGTGTGTGTGCATGTGTGACTATGTCTGTCTCTCTGAGTCTGTGTCTGTGTCTGTGTTACAGAAAGGCTATAAAAGGGTTAGAGGGTCTTTACTGATCAAACAAAGACATAAACAAAGAGCTGATGCACACTCAAGGAAAAGTCTCTGTAAGTGACCAGATAAGGAATTATACTAGCCAGGCATAGTAATACATGTAGTATATGCATAGAAGTGTTTAACACATGGACACTAATTAATGACACTTTAATAGGGTAATAGGTGTTCCCAGGGAAACAATCATCCTTTGCCCTCTTTTGGAGAAGCCAGATGCTCTTTTGGCATATAATTATCTCCAAACTAGCATGGCTCTGTGCACATAATTCAGATCTCTCTTCACTTTGCTACAGAATGCATTATGCCTTATTACAATGCATTCCTTCCAGTGTCTAGCTCTCTCCCAGTTGCTTTTCCTTAAGCCTTGGTGTAGCCTCTCTCACTGGTTCTCTATGATGAAGACTGGGGCAGCTACAATTTCATTTCCCCTTGCTGAGAGAAAAAAACAGAAGACTAAAGTGAGGGATTATATATAGCCCCTTGAATCTTCAGGTTATACCCTCTACATAAGAGTTCACCCAGATACCTCCCTACCAAATCTTGTCTGGTATCTGGAAAAGCTTATCTCTCTCCTAATTTAAGCCTCAATCTGAACCATCAAAAAGGGGAAATGTTTTCTTTCACAGCTTTCCTTTTCTACTTTAGTGTCTGCCTTCTTCCAAAATGACTGACAGAAACTCCACTACCTTCATCAGGACTCTGAGTGGGTCTCAGAACCTGATCTCTCTGCTCCTCTCACCTCCATTTATTTTCTTTTTTATAAATATATGTGTTATTTTTTTTAAGTTTATGTCCATTAGTATTATTTCTGTATGTATATTTGTGCAAGGGTCTTGAATCCTCTAGAGATGGAGTTACAGGTGGTTGTGAGCTGTCATATGGGTGCTGGGAATTGAACCTGGGTCCTTTGGAAAATCAGCTAGTGTTCTTAACCACTGAACCATTTATCCAGCCCCTCTCACCTCCATTTCTAAGAAGCATGTATTTCATAGGATTCTAAGCTTTCCTGCATTCTAATTCTTTGTTCTTGTATATTCTCTCAGCTTATACAGATGTATTTGTGTGTGTCACTTTGGTCTCTGCTGATCCAATCCTGATCTATTCTGTGTCCTTTCGCAGAGAGAAATATGAGAAGATTACAGAGCTGGATATCAGAAATCCTGAGAGACATGGCTGGAAGAAATCAAGCCCAGGGCTTTCCTGGTGAGTGTCTCTTCCACCAAGATACAAAGAAAAGACATTAGAGTAACTTTTTTTTATACTCAGTGTATGACTTTCAATGACTTCTCAGTGTCCCACCCCTAAATCCTATTGAAGAAACCTAGCCACACCATTGTATAAATAGTGGGGCTTCCTGCCCCAACCTGAACTTTTCCACCTCCAAAATGTGCAAACCCCACTTACTGAGATGCTTCATCTTACTCTGCTATTTGAAGGGTGAGTCGTGAGAACCACCAGTTGGTGAGTTGTGTCCAGGATCCAAGAATGTGTGAGAACTCCCATGATAAAGGTCAGCCTTGGCAGCCCACCAGAAAAAGCAGCTCCTGTGTGTCATGCTTCCCACCCACACTATATCAGGTCATTGGGACGCTAACCTAAGCTCTCTTGCTCAATGGAGGAAGTTGATGGTTTGCCAACAGAGTGAGCGATTCCAAGAAGTTGTGAAGTTGGGGTTGGCAAATTATACTCTGCAGAGAGTGTGAATTTTACCTTTTTGTTTTTTCAACAGTTTTCTCTGGGTCACTTTCAGGTGATGCTAACAAATGTGAGTAGAAATGGATGTGAGAAATGGGTATGAAGATGGGAGAATTGAGACTGAGCTGAATGAGGTGGGCATTGGAGGCTAAAAGTAACCCACAAATAGACAGAATTCCCACACTGAGCCATCTCTTCTGGAAGGATGCAGCCACAGTGGGAGCTGTCTTTAGTGCTAACAAAGAAGTAGAGCAGAAACTGATCATCCTGAGGGCAAGAGCAAGGGACGAGAGACGTGGAATGCAGGTTTCGCAGAAACCAGATGGCCAAATCTAAGGAAGCAACCTCCTGAATCGCAGAGGTCTGTTCTCACTGTCAAATCCCAGCTGAGACCATCGTGGAGGTTTAACTGAAGGAAGAAGATGAAATTACAACCATGTGTATCCATTCCCTTCCTTCTGGTCTATCCTACATCCCTTAGGGGTGGGAAGAAGAATCTCAGAGGCCTTAAAGAGATGGAGAGAATAAAAGAAAAAAAGTGGGACAAGATGGCAAAAACAGCTTTAGGGTGATTTTAAAAAGTCTTAAAAAAATTCCAAGATGGAAAGCAAAATGAGCCCTGAGGAAATAGGGGTGCAAAGGGAGGGTAAGTCTTAGGCAGATCTGCAGGCTTATTCTCTTTCTCTTGCCTGAACAGCTGGTAAAGTACTGGTTCATGAGAACAACAATGGTAAGTACAAAGAGTCCTAGTCTGATCAGCTTGGCACTGATATGTTTCTCTTTTCCTTGTGCCTTGCCCTTTCTATCCCTGCCCATCTTCTAAGCTGAGGCCTCTGGGACCATAAACTCCTGCCAGCCTTTTGGTTTTACTCATTCTCCTGCTTTGATGGGTATTAGGGTGGGGGACACTCCCAGCTGTAAACAGGCTTCACTCTTGAAGTGGGGGATAGGCTCTTCCCCAGCAGTGTCCTCTTCTCTCATGTCTCTCTTCAAGTTGTAGAAATTGTGCAGTGTAGGATGTGCCACCTCCAGTTCCCTGGAGAAAATTGCACCAGAGGAAGAGGAATATGTACTGCAACAGCAGAAGAGGCCTGTATGACTGGGAAAATGTTCAAAAGTGAGTGGTGGGATAAAGAAGCAAAGACAGGGAAGAGAAAGCAGGACATGTGGGCCTTGGAGAGTGGGGGAGATGAGCAAAGGAACTTCCAATTACTGTAGACAGCCTCACTCCTAAAGTAACTGGTAATACCCATGATGCATCATGATAAAGAAAGAAATGGAGGTGGCTGCTGAAGAAAGGATGATATACAAGGCAACAGAAAGAATCCTGGAGAGAACAGGGAATGGGGAGAGTGGGGTCAAATGCAGAAGAGATGGAGATAAACTCACTCTCTGGAAAACCAGCTGGTTGGAAATGAAAGCCATTCTCTGTGTATCTGCCCAAGGTTTTCTGTGAATGGCTCCAGGCTATGAAAACAGAGGGACCAGTGTCAGAAATATGTACTCATTACATATCCTTATGAATAAGATTAGATGCCATTTCTCTAGTTTCCTACCCTCAATGATATCCAAGCATTGAAATTTTACAGTAAAAACTCTCACAGTGGTAATCCCTGATGCAGTTAAGACTCTCATGATGATCTTTCTACCTCCAGTAAAATCTTAAAACTGCTCTACCATTTATTTTGTTTTGGGTAGCCTCCAACTTCCAATGCCTTCCAATCTTTCACATCTGAATAAAGGAATATGAACTCCACATGGTGATTTTTAGATGTCAGTGTGGGTTTGAGAGAAATGGATTTGCAGAATCCTCTTATAGGCTTACTGACCTGTTCTTCTTCTTCTGCAGAGGATGGTACCATGTGGTTAAAATTCATGGGCTGCTTAAAGAACTGTGCTAATGTGAAAAAAATAAAATGGGGCTCCTATCTGGTGGACTTCAGGTGCTGCCGGGGCCACGACATGTGCAATGACAACTTTTAAATGCTTCTATCCATCTGTGCTCCAACATGATACTATGGCCTCTCCACAATGACCTCCTGAGGATAATCCTGCAGGAAAGGACTGAAAACACATGGCTCTGCCTTCTACACATCAGAGGGAAAACACCTTTTTCTAAAGTCCATTCCTGTTTCAAAACCAATAAAAAATGAATAAATAAAACATTTTTACTAATATCAGTGCATGCTTGGGTTGTTGGTAATCCTAGTATAGCTAGGTTTAACATTGGATAACAAGATACTAAGGACAAAAGAAATAATTAAAATTCAAAAAATGACTTCTTCCTTTCCCTTCTTCTATTCTGTGGCAGATTTTTCTTATTTTTATTACCATTGTAATAGTTATATATAATAATCAGCTTTGCTTTGATGTTTCCACACATGAATATAATGTATTCTGATCATATTCACCCCATTATCCTCTCTTGTCTTCAACTCCACTGATCACCTTCTCAACTACCCCCCATCTCTACTTTCATGTCGTGTGTGTGTGTTTGTGTGTGTGTGTGTGTGTGTGTGTGTGTGTGTGTGTGTGGCTTAACAAATTTAATCAGAGTTGCTTAGAAGAGCGTCTCTGAAAAGTTATTTACTGGCATGAAGAAATATCTCTCCTTTCCCCCATCAAAAACTAATCTTATGACTCCTCAGAGAAGGGTAGGGCATCATTGAGCCCCTTCCCAGATAAACACAACAGCCATGAGTTCAAGAATGCATTTAGTCATATTGTCCCCAGAAAACAGCACTTCCCAGCACTCCTCCCTAACCTTGATCCCCTCCAGTCATCCCAAACTCTCTTCTGCAATGTTCCCTGAGCCTTGGAGGTGGTGATACAGATATTTTTTTTGAAAGAATTATTTTATTTTTGGGGTTATACTTATACCATTTCCTCTCTTTCCTTTTGATACAGATATTCTATTCATGACTTTCTTATAACAAGTTATGAGTCTCTGCTGCTACCACTAACTCTAACAAAAGTGGACAGCAGCACTAATTTATAGAGAAAAACAGTTATTTAGAAGGCAAACTGACAGGTCCATTTACCATGTCCATCATGTCAGTTTACCAGACCAATGGGCATAGCTTCCTCACTCAGGCCTATAATCATTGTAGCTGGAGAGTTTATTCTTTCTCTTGTTTTGATCTCTGCTTCTCATTCCACTTCAACTAAAGTGTGTCCCCCAGAGATCCTAAAAAGGTATGTGTACGGTGAAAAAGGAAATGGGGAATTGGGCTTTTCTTCATTTTGTTCATGAATGCTTCTGCCAGGCTGAGAGAGGGTTAGGGTGTGGAAATAACCTGTTCTAGAGATACAAAGAACTAAGGCTCTTCTGCCATCTGTCTTTGGGGCCGTGGACTAGAGACATGGGATTATGGGAGGGGTCTGTGGCATTCTAGAGATTCCCAGGCACCAGCTTCCCTGGAGAACTCTGAGAGGATCTGAAGCAGGGAAGAGCTCTGAGAAGCTAAGACCAGCAAGAGTGAAGCATGTAATATGGACCTTGAGAGCCATAGGGTCAAGGAAACTCTCCGAATCTGGATAATGGATGCCCATGGCTAGGTAAAGCTCCCAACCACTTCCATCTCTCACACACTCAGGTTTTCCATGATATGGGGGATGGTGTAAAAGGAACATGTCAGAGGGATTGAGGCTGATTTCTAACACTGTGGACAGACTCTGGAAAGGATAGTTAAATTCTATTATGAGAATAAAAGAAATTACATTTTTTCAATACACATAATTGTTCTCTCTCTCTCTCATTCTCTCCCTCTCTCATTCTTTCTCTCTCATTCTCTCTCTCTCTCTCTCTCTCTCTCTCTCTCTCTCTCTCTCTCTCTCTCTCTCTCTCCCTCTCTCTCTCTCTTTCTCTCTCTCCACATAATATCTGATGTCTGGCTATAAGTCTCTGTATTTGTTCCCATCTGCTGCAGGAGTAAGTAAGAGATAATAATTTAACAACCAGTACAGCCACATTACTGGTGACTTAATATAGACATACTCCCTTTATATGTATTTGGATTCTGTTTAAAAAGAAAAATAACTTTGTGGCTTTGTCTAATAATGCTTATTTATCTTCCACATAAAGACTTTCTTACCCTTTGCCTACATACCAGGAGCCAATTCCAAATTTGCCTTAATCTTGGAGTACTAGCACAGATATTCATTTATGTAAAATGGTAAATACTCTTGAAACCACTCAATTTGACTTGTCAATCAACAACAATTCTTATATGAAGCAATAAAGAGATGGAGAAGAAACATTACCTCAGGAATAATAGAAACGTGCATAGCTGCCTAGGATTTGTTTGAATTGACAAATGATCTCTATAACATGCAAGCCTGTGTTTTGTCTGCCTGCATAGAACCTTCTGGATCTTTTGTCTATCTGAAAGGGATGATGTGAGCCTTCTTTCTTAGAGCATTCAAGTCCTTAGTAGCATTGCTGTTTTCAGTTCCAACATTTCATGAATATTTTAAAGAGCACTTCTAGATGACAGACAAAGCCATCCCTACCACACTGGGCTACAACAACCCACTTTCCCTATGACATGAAAATTTTCCCAGTCAGGAAAAAGACCTCCATTCTTGTTATTTCAAGGGCATAAGGATCCCCAATTCATCAGAGTCTACACTTCAAATCCTCAGAAATAGTTCCTGGCTGACAAATCAAAATCATAAGAACAAGAGAATTTATCCTCATTTCTAAATCTTTTTAGATTTAGGTTTAGATTTAGGTTTCTGGGTCGGTGTTTTCCATCCAGAGAAAATCAGAGCCATATATTATAAACTAATCTTAAAAACATATGTCACATCCCATAAGACAGGAGATCATTGTAGGGCTTAATTCCAAATCATAGTTTAACTGAGATTTTATTGACACATCCCTCATATTGCCGGGCTAGTGTCTGGCAGTAAAGAGATACAGGAGAAGATCTTCATTGCCATGAACAAACTATGGTATCATCTTTGTAGTGAAATCAATTCATTGCTTGGAAAAAGTGCTGCATGAAGTGTCTTGACACAAAATCGGGCTTTTTCTAAGTCTTGTAATAACATTGTAATCACCACTATTACAAGTAACAGTTGTATACAAAATGTGTTTACTCCAGTACAAATAGCTTCTACTCATGATGGTCAGGCTTTGCCTCCAGCCAGAAGCTTAGAAAAGGTCCCTGAATTAACCTAGAGCTGCTTAAATGTAATAACTGATTGTTCTGTGGCTAATATTTTCTTCATTATTATCTTTCAGGGACATTTTTATTAGAGTTTAATGCTTCATTTATTATTGACAGAAGGTTTGTAAATTCCAATTCCCTCTTTGTCATACCATTTAGCCAAAATATTAACACACTGAATCAGGTGGCACATGCCTTTAGTCCCAACACTTGGGAGGCAGAGGTGAGCAGATATCTGAGTTCAAGGCCATCTTGGTCTACAAGAATGAGTTCTAGAGCAGCCAGGGATATATAAAAATTCCCTGCCTCAAAAAAACAAAACAAACAAACAAACCAACAAGCTGAGAGACTGTGAACATGTAATGGAAGAAAGGAAGTAAGGACCACGGTTGTCCATGCCATGAACTCTGCACTGGTAACCTGCTTGAGTCTGATAACCTACTAGGCATTTTCCTATAAGAATTATTACTTCCCAGGATATCTAAGAGGAGTCTTACTGACAATTCAGTATTGATAGAGCAGCAGAAGTCAATTGTGCCAGACAAATGAGTCATTGCAAAAAACACTTGCAAGCAAAGAAGTGTGAATGAAAGGATATACTGTGGGACACAGGTGACATATAGTGAGATTTTTATTCTGTGTTGGAGAAGAGGTTACAAAGGTAGGGAATGGGGATGAGGAGAGTGCAAGATGAGTGGGATTCACAAAGAAACAATAAATTTAAAAAAAAAATGAATTGTTACTTTTTTATAGTATTTTTTTCTATTTGAATGGATGGGCATATTTTATTTGGAAAACACTAGATTTTCCCATATTCATAAGATTCTACATTAATAGGCTAGTCCAATATTACTTACGTGAACCCTTCTGTTTAGGAAAAAACTAAGACCAGGCTGATTTATTAAGGTAGTCTATTTTGGTAAATTCAGTTTCTCATTCCTACACAGCTCTGTGACCTGAGTTGAGGCCTAGTTCTCTAAACCATAACACAGGGTGACTTTCCAGATCTAGCAAAAATATTTTAAACAGCTGTGACTTACAAAGCAACAAGGGGGATTGGAAGTAGAGGGCACTGTCCTTTTTTTAATGTATTTAAGAGTTTATTTTCTTTTTTTAATTTATTTTTATTGAAAAAGGAAGTAAAAGGAAGTAAAAACATTTTATGATAAAATTGAAGATTTACATGGAAAATATTTCTAATAAAATAGAAATATATAGAAAAACACTTTGAAATTGACAATTTTCATGGAAATTAAAGAGTAAAGTGGTAGACATAAAAACATTGCTAAATTAATTGAAAAATGAAATAGAAACATTTTATGATAAAATTGAAGATTTACATGGAAAATATTTCTGATAAAATAGAAATATATAGAAAAACACTTTGAAATTGACAATTTTCATAGAAATTAAAGAGTAAAGTGGTAGACATAAAAACATTGCTAAATTAATTGAAAAATGAAATAGAAATATTTTATGATAAAATTGAAGATTTACATGGAAAATATTTCTGATAAAATTGTAGAAAAATGTTGAAAAACATGTTAAAATTAAAGGTTATCATGGAACATTTTGTATAGATATAATAATGGTAGGAATAAAAGTATTCCTAAGTTGATTGAAAGTGGAATTATAAACATTTTCTGATAAACTTGAACATTTACATGGAAAATATTTCTGATTAAAATTGAAGAAATATATAGAAAAACATGTAAAAATTGAAGATTATCATGGAAATTATACAGATTAGATGATAGGCATAGAAATGAATCTAAATTGATTGAACGTGGAATCATAAACATTTTCAGGTAAAATTGAAGATTACATTTAAAATATTTCTGATAAAATTGAAGAAATATATAGACAAACACATTAAAATGACTATTTTATGGAAAATTACACAGATAACATTGTAGATATAAAAAACCTTTCTAAATTAATTGAAGATGGAATTAAAAATATTTTGTGATAAAATCAGAGATTTACATTGAAAACATTTCTGACAAAATAGAAGAAATATATAGAAAAACATTAAAACTGAAGATTATCATGAAAAATAAAGCAGATAAAATGGTAGACATAAAAAATTGCTAAATTAATTGAAAGAAGAATGACAAACATTTTCTGATAAAATTGAAGATTTACCTGAAAAATTTTTTTTAGTCTGTGTCTTTTTATTGGGGAATTGAGATATTGATGTTGAGATATTAAGGAATAGTGATTGTTGCTTCCTGTTATTTTTTATGTTATTTTTATGTTTGTGTGGGTATCTTCTTTTGGGTTTATTAGAAGAAGATTACTTTCTTGCTTTTTCTAGGGTGTAGTTTCCATCCTTGTGTTGGTATTTTCCATCTATTATCCTTTGTAGGGATGGATTTGTGGACAGATATTATGTAAATTTGGTTTTATCATGGAATATCTTCGTTTCTCCATCTATGGTGATTGAGAGTTTTGCTGGGTATAGTAGCCTGGGCTGGCATTTTTGTTCTCTTAGGGTTTGTATGAGATCTGCCCAGGATCTTCTAGCTTTCTCTAGTGAGAAATCTGGTGTAATTCTGATAGGTCTGCCTTTATAAGTTACTTGCCCTTTTTCCCTTACTGCTTTTAATATTCTTTCTTTGTTTAGTGCATTTGGTATTTTGATTATTATGTGCCAGGAGGACTTTCTGGTCTGGTCCAGTCTGTTTAGAGTTCTGAAGGCTTTTTGTATGTTCATGGGCATCCCTTTTTTTAGGTTAGGGAAGTTTTCTTCTATAATTTTGTTGAAGATATTTACTGGCCCTTTAAGTTGGAAATCTTTGCTCTCTTCTACACCTATAATCCTTATGTTTGGTCTTCTAATTGTGTCCTGGAGTTCCTGCATGTTTTGGGTTACAAGCTTTATGCATTTTGCATTTTTTTTTGACTGTTGTGTCAATGTTTTCTATTATATCTTCAGCACCTGAAATTCTTTCTTTTATCTCTTGTATTCTGTTGTTGATGCTTGTATCTATGACTCCTGAATTCTTTCCAAGGTTTTCTATCTCCAGAGATGTTTCACTTTGTGATTTCTTTCTTTTTTTTTTCTACTTCCACTTTTAGATCCTGGATGGTTTTGTTCAGTTCCTTCACTTGATTGTTTGTGTTTTTCTGTACTTCTTTAATGGATTTTTTTGTTTCCTCTTTAAGGGCTTCTGCCTGTTGACCCATGATCTCCTGTATTTCTTTAAGGGATTTTTGTGTTTCCTCTTTAAGGGATTTTACCTGTTGACCGATTTTCTCCTGTATTTCTTTAAGAGAGTTATTTAAGTCTTTCTTGAAGCCCTCTATTAGCATCATGAGATATGATTTTAAATCTAAGTCTTGCTTTTCCGGTGTGTTGGGGTAACCGGGACTTGCTGTGGTGGGAGAACTGGGTTCTAATGTTGCCAAGTGGCATTGGTTTTTGTGGTAGGGTTCTTGCCCTTGCCTTTCACCATCTGGTTATCTCTGTTGCTAGTTGGTCTTGCTGGTTCTGACTGGAGCTTGTTCCTCCTATGGACCTGTAAGCCTGTGTCCTTACTACTGGGAGACCAGCTCTCTTCTGTCAGGGTCTGTGCACCGCCTGGCTCCGTGGTGCAAATGGCAGCCTGAAGACCTCTGTCCCAGCTACTCCACTGATCTTATGCCCTGTGCACTCCTAGCTGTTCCATTCCATAGAGGAGGTGGACATCTTACCTGTGTGCTTGAAGTGAAAGTGATGCTGGGAGATCACTCTCTCCTGGCAGGCTGGACACAGAAGGCTCTGTAGCTGCCTGGCTCTCTAGTTCAAATGGTGGTGGAGGAATTGTCATTTTCTCCTCTACAGTATTTTTAAGATTTTTTATTATTTTATATACATTCAAAACATTGCCACTTTCTTCTCAGCACTTCATGGTACCTTCTCCAAAACTGACCATATAATTGGTCACAAAACAGACCTCAACGGATATAAGAAGATCAAACTAATCCCAAGCCTCCTATCAGATCACTATAAATTAAGGCTAGTCTTCAATAGCAACAAAAAATCCAGAAAGCCCACATACACATGGAAGCTGAACAATGCTCTAATCAATGATTCCTTTGTTAAGGAAGAAATAAGGAAAAAAATCGAAAACATTTTAGAATTTAATGAAAATGAAAGCACAACATACTCCAAACTTATGGGACACAAGCAGTCCTAAGAGGAAAACACAAATCTCTGAGAGCCTCCAAAAAGATACTGGAGAGAGCATACACTAGCAAATTAACAGCACACCTGGAAGCTCTACAACAGAATGAAGCTAATACACCCAAGAGGAGTAGACAGCAGGAAATCATCAAACTCAGGGCTGTAATCAACCAAATAGAAACAAAAAGAACTATACAAAGAATCAAAAAAAATCAAGAGCTGGTACTTTGAGAAGATCATCAAGATAGATAAACCCTTATCCAGACTAACCAGAGGGCACAGAGACAGTATCCAAATTAACAAAATCAGAAATGAAAAGGGAGATATAACAACAGGAACTGAGGAAATTCAAAAAAATTAGCAGATCCTACTACAAAAGCCTATAATCAACACAACTGGAAAAACTGGATGAAATGAACAATTTTCTAGACAGATACCAAATACCAAAATTAAATCAGTTTCAGATAGACCATCTAAACAACCCCATAACTCCTGAAGAAATAGAAACCATCACTGAAAGTCTCCCAACCAAAAAATGGACAGGTCCAGATGGTTTTAGTGCAGAATTCTATCAGACCTTCAAAGAAGACCTAACACCAATACTCTTCAAACTATTCCACAAAATAGAAACAGAAGGAACACTACCCAACTCATTCTATGAAGCCACAATTACACTGATCCCAAAACCACACAAAGATCCAACCAACAAAGAGAACTTCAGACCAATTTCCCTTATGAATATTGATGCAAAAATAATCAATAAAATTCTTGCCAATCGAATCCAAGAACACATCAAAACAATCATTCACCACGATCAAGTAGGTGTCATCCCAGGGATGCAGAGATGGTTCAATATATGAAAACCCCTCAAGATAAATCACTACATAAACAAACTCGAAGAAAAAAACCACATGGTCATTTAATTAGATGTTGAAAAAGCATTTGACAAAATTCAGCATCCTTTCATGTTAAAAGCCTTAAAAAGATCAGGAATTCAAGGCCCATACCAAAACATAGTAAAAGCAATATACAGTAAACCAGTAGTCAACACCAAAACTAAATAGAGAGAATCTTGAAGCAATCCAACTAAAATAGGGGACTAGACAATGCTGCCCACTCTCTCCATATCTATTCAATATAGTACTTGTAGTTCTAGCTAGAGCAATGGGCAAGAAAAGGAGGTCAAAGGAATACAAATTGGAAAGGAAGAAGTCAAAATATCACTATTTGCAGATGATATGATAATATATTTAAGCGACCCCAAAACTCTATCAGAGAACTCTTATAGCTGATAAACAACTTCAACAAAATGGTCAGACATAAAATTAACTCAAACAAATCAGTAGTCTTCCTATACTCAAAGGATAAACAGGATGAGAAAGAAATTAGGGAAAATGATACCCTTCGCAATAGTCACAAAAAAAGCATAAAGTATCTTGGTGTGACTCTAACCAAACAAGTGAAAGATCTGTATGGCAAGAACTTCGAATCTCTGAAGAAAGAAATCAAAGACCTCAGAAGATGGAAAGATCTCTCATGCTCATGGATTGGCAGGATTAATATAGTAAAAATGGACATCTTACATCTATGGATTCAATGCAATCCCCACAAAATTCCAACTCAATTCTTCATAGAGTTAGAAAGAGAAATTTGCAAATTCATCTGGCATAACAGAAAAATCCAGGATAGAGGAAACTATTCTCAACAATAAAAGAAATTCTGAGCAAATCAGTATCCCGGACCTCAAGCAGTACTACAGACCAATAGTGATAAAAACCTGCATGGTATTTGTACCATGACAGGCAAGTAGATCAGTGGAATAGAATTGAAGATCCAGAAATGAACCCACATACCTATGATCACTTGATCTTTGACAAAAGAGCTAAATCCATCCAGTGGGGAAAAAAGGTAGCCTTTTCAACAAATGGTGCTGGTTCAACTGACAATGAGCATGCAGAAGAATGAAAATTGATCCATTCTTATCTCCTTATACAATGCTGAAGTCCACGTGGATCAAGTACCTCCACATAAAAGCAGACACAGAGAAACTCTGTGTTAGAAAAGAAAGTAGGGAAAAGTCTCGAGCACATGGGCACAGGGGAAAATTTCCTGAACAGAACACCAATAGCTTATGCTCTAAGATCAAGAATTGACACATGGGACCTTATAAAATTACAAAGTTTCTGTAAGGCAAAGGACACTGTCAATAAGACAAAACAGCAACCAACAAATTAGGAAAATATCTTTACCAACACTACGTCTGACAGAGGGCTAATATCCAATATATACAAAGAACACAAGAAGTTAGACTCCAGAGATCCAAATAACCCTATTAAAAATGGGGTACAGAGCTAAACAAAGAATTTCACCTGAGGAATATTGAATGGCTGAAAAGCACCTAAAGAAATGTTCAACATCCTTAGTCATTAGGGAAATGCAAATCAAAATAACCCTGAGATTTCACCTCCTATCAGTCAGAATGGCTAAGTTCAAAAACTCAGGAGACAGCAGGTGCTGATGAGGATGTGGAGAAAGAGGAACACTCCTCCACTGCTGGTGGGATTGCAAGCTGGTACAACCACTCTGGAAATCAGTTTGGCGGTTCCTCAGAAAATTGGGCCTAATACTACCAGAGGACTTTGTTATACCACTCCTGAGAATATACCCAGAGGATTCTCCAGCATGTAATATGGACACATGCTCCACTATGTTCATAGCAGCCTTATTTATAATAGCCAGAAGCTGGAAAGAACCTAGATATCCCTCAACAGAGGATTGTATACAGAAAATGTGGTATATTTACACAATAGAATACTACTCAGCCATTAAAAACAATGAATTCATGAAATTCTTAGGCAAATGGATGGAACTAGAAAATATCATCATGAATGAGACAACCCAATCACAAAAGAACACACCTGGTATGAACTCACTAATTAGTGGATATTATCCCAGAAGCTTGGAGTACCCAACGTGCAATTCACAGACCAAATGAAGCTGAAGAATAAGGAAGAACAAAATATGGATACCCTGGTCCTTCTAAGAAGGGGAAACAAAATACCCACAGGAGGAGATACAAGGTGTGGAGCAAAGACTGAGGGAAAGACCATCCAGAAACTGTCTCACATAGGGATCAATCCCGTATACAGTTACAAAACCCAGGCACTATTGAGGATGCCAACAAGTGCTTGCTGACAGGAGCCTCATATAGCTGTCACCTGGGAGGTTCTGCCAGTGCCTGACAAATACAGAGGGGGACACTCTCAGCCAACCATTGAACTGAACAAAGGGTCCCCAATGGAGGAACTAGAGAAAGAATACAAGGAGCTGAAGGGTTTTGCAGCCCCATAGAAGGCATAACAATATGAACCAACCAGTACCTCCAGAGCTCTCAGGGACTAAACCACCAACCAAAGAGTATGCATGGAGGGACCCATGACTCCAGCTGCATATGCAGCAGAGGATGGCCTTGTTGAACATCAAAGAATGAGGAGCCCTTGGTCCTGAGAAGGCCCTAGTATAGGGGAATGCCAGGGCAGGGAAGCGGGAGTGGGTGGATTGGTGAGCAGGGGGAGGAGAGATGGGTTAGGGAATTTTCATGGAGGGGGCAAACCATGAAAGGGGACCAAATTTGAAATGTAAATAAAGAATATCTAATAAAAATAAAAAAAATAAACAGTATCATCCACACTAGATATTTAATGCCAGGATATAAAGGAATATTAAGAGGTAAGAAATCTGCCCATCCCTTGCCCCCAGTAGCCTATAGATTACATTTTATGAAGTCTGTGTCACCTCAATGCAATGTGACTTCTCTCTAAGGGTTCAACATTATAACTATGATAGAGTACCTTATTGGGGTACCATGCCATCTGGCAGGAACTTGACATCAAACAAGGAAAGTTCCTTTCCCTGTCGCCTTTGAGCAGGAACTCCTGTGTTAGCCATAATCCCCTCCACCTGGGGTGGAGCACTCAGAGCAAGGTGAAGTCCATTGTTCTTCAAGGACCTGCAGCTTCCTGAAAAACACTAGTCACTAGTTGTGGAGCAACCCAACCTGTTCTGCACAGAAGCTTCCAGCCTTTTGGGGAAGGGTTTTCCCCTGCCTATATATTTGAAGTTCTCCATTAAATGTTGAAACCTTGAATAGCAGCTGTTTTCATGGTCTTCATCTCTTTTCGCCGCCTTCCCATACATCCCCAGCTTCCTTTCCAGGTAACCCATTCGTTTGTAACTACAGACAGTTACAGATAGAAAAGTTCTTTAATGATATGGGCAAACATGAGTCATTCTCTCTCTCTCTCTCTCTCTCTCTCTCTCTCTCTCTCTCTCTCTCTCTCTCTCTCTCTCTCTCTCTCTCTCTCTGTGTGTGTGTGTGTGTGTGTGTGTTTGTGTGTGTGTGTGTGTGTGTGTGGTGTACGTACATGTATGTTTATGTGTGTGTACAACCCGATCTTTCTTTGAGGACTCCTGGGTTCTTCTCAATTACCTGCCTTATTCCCTCGAGATAGTCTCCCTCTGAACTTGGAGGTAGTCGGCTGGTGGCCAGCAGAACCCAGTGAGCGTTCTATCTCTGTCCTTCTCTGATGGGGTTATAGTTGTGTGCCCAATCACAACAGACTTTTTGCATAAATTCTGGAGATTTGAATTCAGTTCCTCATGTTTGTACAAGTGCTCTTACTGAAAGAACCATCTCTCCAGCTCTCATTAAATGTTTCTTGAAGTTTTAAAATTACCTCCTTAAATCTCACTACATTCCACTTTTTTAATTCATCACGATGACTGGATTTGGATCTGAATTTCTACCCTACCAAAATTCCATTGTCAGGTAGAGAGTACGGTAACTCCAGGAAAGTATGCTCCTGTAGAAAGATAAATATAGACCACGTGGGTACATCTATTAAAACTATGTTTAAGCTATGTGAACCCTGAAATCAAACCATTAGAACTCATGGGGATTTGAGACCAAAAATTATATTTGTAAATAATGTAAATGGAACTTCAAAACTTTCACAAAAGGAAAAGGTGGGAATATTTAAAATAAATGTAATAGATAAAGAATAAATACATAACATTTTAGAGTGAACTTTAAAAGATGAGCAAAGAGTTAGACGTGTGGAAAATCAGAATGAAGCACTGACTGCTCCTGGCTATCATGAGGAGGAGGACAACTCAGATGGGACACAATCCTCTAAACCCTGACCTCCTTGTCCCTTATTGTCTGTTCAGATTTTCTGCTTCCTCCTGACTCATACCTTGTAAGCTGTGTGTTTCTAGGAATCAGTCCGTTTCTTCTGCCTTATCTAACTTGTTGAAATTGTTTATAATGTTTTTTGTTTTGTTTCAAATATTGGTGTTTCTTGGTGTCTGACCTATTCAGTGTCTTATTTTCCAAGCCTATCTTTAAAATTATTGGTTTTATTTTTTGAGAAAGCCAGTTCTGGGGCTGGAGAGATGACTCAGTGGTTAAGAACACTTGCTCTTTTTCCAGGGAAACTGAGTTTTGCTGCCTATATCCATTCACACATACAAAGAGTGACACTTTCTGAATATGCTTTTAACTTTTTTCAATTTATTTTTGAAGTGTGTACATGTGTGCACATGTCTCTGTGTGTGCAAATGCCCAGTGTTTGTGAGGAAGTCAAAGGACAACTTTTTGGAAGTCAGTGCTTTCTTTTCCCTCCACCTTGTTTTTGAGGCAGTATCTCTCTCTGCCATTGCTGCACTGTGTACTTCAGGCTATCTAGCCTGAGCTTTGCTACTGGTTCTCCTGTTTCTGCCTCCTATCTTTCTGCATCAGCACTAGGATTACAAGTAGGTATCACTGCAGCTGGTTTTTACACATGCTCTGGGAATCAAGCTCAAGTCCTGAAGCTTGTCTGTCAAGTATTTGCATGCTTAGCCATCTCCCTGGCCCTGTGAGTGCTTTTAATGTACTTCTTTATTAAAACCTGCTCCATGATAGAAGATGCATGTGTTTTATGCACCTATGCAATAGTTTCTTATTCTCATCTTTCTCTGACACATATTAATTAACTTAGTGTTTTCTTATTTTGTACTCTCTACTAGTTTCTAATAAGTCATTTGAAATTTTCTTATTAGTTATGCCTAATTGATAATTTATTCTTTTTTTCTTTTTATTAATTATTATTTTATACTCCATATTTTATTTCCCACCTGCCACTCCCTGTCTACACTCCTACTATTATTACACATCCCATACCTCCTCTCCTCCCCTCCGTACTACACCTGAGCTCTAAACTTCCTGGGGCCTTCAGTCTCTTGAGGGTTAGGTGCATCATCTCTGAAAGAACACAGACCAGGCAGTCCTCCACTGTATGTGTGTTAGGGGTCTCAGAGCAGCTGGTGTATACTGCCTGGTTGGTGGTCCAGTGTTTGAGAGATCCTGAGAGTCAAGACTGCTGGTTCTCCTACAGGGTCACCCTCAGTTTCATTCAGCCTTCCCTAATTCAACAACAGGTATCAGCTGCTTCTGTCCATTGGTTGGGTGCAAATATCTGCCTCTGACTCTTTCAGCAGCTTGTTGGGTCTACTTTGTGAGCTCCATAATCTTAGTAATAATATCAGGCCTTGGGACCTCCCCTTAAGCTGGATCCAACCTTGGGCCTGTCATTGGACCTTCTTTTACTCAGGCTCCTCCCCTTTTCCATCCCTGCAATTCTTTCAGACAAGAACAGTTATGGATCAGAGTTGTGACTGTGAGTTGGCCCCCCTCTCCCTCATTTGATGCTCTGTCTTCCTGCTGGAGGTAGGCTCTATAAGTTCCCTCTCCCTACTGTCAGGCATGTCATCTAAGGATTTTCTCACCTCACAGGTCTCTGGTGCATTCTGGAAGGTATCCCCAACCTCCTATCTCCCAAGGTTGCCTGTTTCCATTCTTTCTGCTGGCCCTAAGGGCTTCAGTCCTTTTCCCTCCCCCAATACCAGACCAGGTTCCCCTCTCAACCCCACTTCCCCTCCCCATCCACTTTCCCTCCCAGGCTCCTTCCCTCCTTCCCACTTGTGATTTCATTGTTATCCCTCCCAAGTGGGACAGAAACATCCTCACTTGGGCACTTCAGCTTGTTAACCTTTTTAAGCTCTGTGGACTGTATCTTGGGTACTCTGTACTTTTTAAAATCCACTTATTAGTGAGAATATACCATGCTTGTCCTTTTGGGTCTGAATTGCCTCACTCATGATATTTTCTAGTGTCATCCATTTGCCTGCAAAACTCAGGATATCCTCATTCTTAATAGCTGAGTAGTATTCCATTTTGTAAATGAATCATATTTTCTGTATCCATTCTTCTCTCATGGGACATCTGAGTTGTTTCCAGCTTCTGGCTATCAAAAATAAGGCAGCTATGAACATAGTGGAACATATGCCCCTGTGGCATGGTGGGGCATCTTTTGGGTATATCCCAAGAGTGGTACAGCTGGGTCTTCAGGATAGATTTATTTCCTATTTTCTGAGGAACCTCCAGATTGATTCCAGAGTGGTTGTACCAGTTTGCAATTCCACCAGCAATGGAGGAGGGTTCCTCTTTCTCCACATCCTCTCCAACATGTGTTTTCACCTGAGGTTTTGATCTTAGCCATTCTGATTACTGTAAGGTGGAATCTCAGGGTTGTTTTGATTTTCATTTCTCTGATCACTAAGAACTTTGAACTTTTTTTAGGTGCTTCTCAGCCATTGGAAATTCCTCAGTTGTAAAATCTTGGTTTACTTCTATACTCCATTATCGTTTGGGTTGTTTGGTTTTTGGATGATTAACTTCTTTAGATTTTTATAAATTTTGAATATTAGCCCTCTATTAGATGTGGGGTTAGTGAAGATTTTTTCCCATTCTGTAGATTGGCGATTTGTCTTATTGATTATGTCCTTTGCCTTACAGAAGCTAACCAGTTTCATGAGGTTCAATTTATGAATTCTTGATCGTAGAGCATGAGCCATTGAAGTTCTGTTTAGGAAATTTCCCTCTGTGCCAATGACTTCAAGGGTCTTTCCCACTTTCTCTTCTATTAGATTCAGTGTATCAGGTTTTTTGTTGAGGTCCTTGATCCACTAGGACTTGACCTTTGTACAAGGTGACAAGTATGGATCTATTTTCATTTTTCTACATGCAGACAGCCAGTTAGACCAGCACCATTTATTGAAGATGTTTTCTTTTTTTCCATCATAGGCTTTTGGCTTCTTGGTCAAAGATCCAGTGTCTAAAAGTGTGTGGTCTTATTTCTGGGTCTTCAATTCTATTTCATTGGTCAACATGTCTGTCTATGTACAAATACCATGAAGTTTTTATCACTATTTCTCTGTAGCAAAGCTTGAGGTTTAAAATGGTGATTTCCCCAAGATATTTTATTATTGTTAAGAATTATTTTTGCTATTCTGGGCTTTTTGCATATCCAGATGAATTTGAGAATTGCTCTTTCCATGTCTTTAAAGAAAGGTGTTGGGATTTTGATGGTGATTGCATTGAATCTATAGATTGCCTTTCGTAGGATGACCATTTTTGCTATGTTAATTCTGCCAATCCATGAGCATGGGAGATCTCCCCATTTTCTGAGACCTTCTTCAATTTCTTTCTTGAGAAACTTGAAGTTATTGTCATATGGGTCTTTCACTTGTTTGCTTAGAGTTACCTCAAGATATTTTATATCATTTGTGGCTATTGTGAAGGAGCTGTTACCCTAATTTCTTTCTCAGCCTGGTTATCATTTGTATAAAGGAAGGCTACTGGTTTATTTGAGTTAAGTTTATATTTGGCCACTTTGCTGAAGTTCTTTATCAGCTGGAGAAGTACCCTGGTAGAATTTTTGGGGTCGCTTATGTATACTATCATATCATCTGCAAATAGTGATACCTTGACTACTTCTTTGCCAATTTGTATCCAATTTATCTCTTTTTTCTTTCTTATCGTTCTAGCTAGCAGTTTGAGTACTATATTGAATAGATATGGGGAGAGTGGGCATCCTTGTCTTGTGCCCCATTACAGTGGGATTGCTTCAAGTATATTTCCATATAGTTTGATATTTTGGCTATTGGTTTGCAGTAAATTGCTTTTATTTTGTTTAGGTATGGACCCTGAATTCCTGATCTCTCCAACACTTTTAACATTAATGGTGTTGTATTTTGTCAAATGCTTTGTCTGCATCTAAGGAGACTGTGGGACTACGAAAGACAGTCTTTGTTCTGGTTGGGTAAGACTTTACCTCTGGAGACCCGGCAGATATTCCACAAGGGACAGACCCATTGGCCATGCTGTGAGACACTAGACTTCTGACATGAGGCTCTCAACTCCATAATTCTGTGGCAATCAGTCACTTAGGGCAATGCCCTAAGCCCCTGGTATTCTGTCTGAACTTCACCCCCACAGTTACCTGGCAGCAGCCAGGTATGCTCTTCCCCACGGTTACCTGGCAATAACCAAGTAGGCCTAGTCCACTATAAAAGAGACTTCTTGCCCCCTCCTCTCTCTCTTGTTCACTCTCTTGTTCTTTTGCTCTCTCTCTCTCTCTCTCTCTCTCTCTCTCTCTCTCTCTCTCTCTCTCGCCCCCTTGCTCCCTCTCTCTCCCCAGTCCCTTCCCCACTCTCTCCACGCAGCCATGGTCGGCCTGTATTTCTCTACTTTCTCCCTCTCTCTACTTCTCTACAATAAATGCTCTAAAACCATGGACTGGCTCTTCTCACCTGGACCTATCACACTGGAACAATGGAACAGGTCTTCCCCTAAAGAGCCGCTTGTCTAGTCTCCCGCTGTCAGTCCTCCCAGTGTTCACAGCCACTGCTGCAACCAACCCAAGCCGCCCACCAAGCTGTCTGCTGACTAAGCCAAGGACTCTCTTATCACCATGGAAGCCAGCCAGACATATCCTCCTTTTTCTTGTCTCCCTTCGGTCCTGGGCCAGACTTAGCCCACCCAGGCCTCAACCCTGTTCTCAACTCTTACGACATCCAGCGGCGTCTGCAGTGTTCAAGAGTGAGAACCTGTTGTCCTCAACCTCTGTGAGGCTCAAGGACCTATAAACTCAGCCCTTCTGGCTCCCCGAGGACCCCACAGACAGGACTTCCCCAACCCAGAATGAGGACCACTGGCTTCTCACAGCACGTCTCCCACTTGGTGGTTACATGAGGATGCTCACAGTCCAACTACCTGCATCTGCCTCACTTTGCGACCCTAGTCTGTGCAAGACACAGGACCCCACCTTTTAACCAACAGGAGATGATCAGTGATTTTTTTTCTTTGAGTTTGTTTGCATAGTGGATTACATTAATGGATTTTCATATATTAAACCAACCTTGCATTCCTGGGATGAAACCTACTTGATCGCAGTGAATGGTGCTTTTGATGTGTTCTTGAATTTGGCTTGCAAGAATTTTATTGAGACACCCCCGCCTCCGCCATCTTTGCTCCAGTGACCAGGTAGTTGGGACCGCCAGGCTCAGAGACAGACAGGCATAATATCGCTTCGGTTTCAGGCAGCTTGTGTGTAACCTGCTCCCAGGTGCTGGGCTGATCTGCAGTAACCAGCGCGCCAGTTCCGCGGTGGGACCTTCTGCCTGGTGGAGGGACCCCGCGCAGGGAGGGAGCCTGCCAGCTTCCCTTCCGCGACCTCTGTTCCCGCGGACTGCGCTGGAGAGACCGGTACCCAGGCTCTCCCCCCAATATAACATCACTTGGGACACGGCCTGTTGGGGCTTCCGTCTGTGCCCGAGGGCGGGTTGGCGCTGTGGTCATCTGGGTGCCAGATCGGCGGGCCATCTTGACCACAGGGTGAGCGGCGCCACAGAGAGTGCCCTCCGCCATCTTTGCTCCAGTGACCAGGTAGTTGGGACCGCCAGGCTCAGAGACAGACAGGCATAATATCGCTTCGGGTTCAGGCAGCTTGTGTGTAACCTGCTCCCAGGTGCTGGGCTGATCTGCAGTGACCAGCGTGCCAGATCTGCTGTGGGACTTCTGCCTGGCAGAGGGACGCCCCCTCCCCCCCCCAGGAGAGATCACACACCCCTGCACAGGGCAGGAGCCTGCCAGCCTCCCTTTGGCGACCTCTGCTCCAGGAATCCACTAGGCTGAGCCTTTAGATGTGCAAGGCCTCCCCAATATAAGATCACTTGGGGCAAAGCACATTAGGGCTCCAAAGTCACTCAGGAGCAGGCAGGCCCCAGAAATCGGTGCCAGGGGAATCCTGGTAATCCAGGGGGGGCAGAAATAGCTTTGCAGGCTCACAGGAGGTCCAACCAACAGCCAGTGGCAGCAGGACCAACTAACACCAGAGGTATCCAGATGGCAAAAGGCAAACGTAGGAATGTTACTAACAGTAATCAAAGTAATGTGGGACCATCCGAACCCAACTCTCCAACAGCAGCAAGTCCTGGATACCCCACCACACCCGAAAGACAAGATCTGGATTTAAAATCACTTCTCATGATGCTATTAGAGGATCACAAGAAGGACACAAATAAATCTCATAAAGAGTTACAGGAGACCATGAATCAACGGTTAGAAGCCCTTACAAAGGAAACACAAAAATCGCTTAGAGAAATGCGGGAGAACATGGATCAAAAGATGGAGGCGCACAAGGAGACAACACAAAAATCGCTTAACGAGATGAATCAACGGGTAGATGCACTCACAAAGGAATCACGAAATTTGCATAAAGAAATGCAGAAGAATATGGGTCAACAGACGGATGCCCATAAGGAGGCAACACAAAAATTGCTTAAAGAAATGAATCAACGGTTAGATGCCCTTACAAAGGAAACACGAGAACTGCTTAAAGAAATGCAGGAGACGATGGATCAACAGATGGAATCCCATGAGGAGGAAACACAAAAATCGCTCAGAGAAATGCAGGAGAACGTGGGTCATCAGGAAGAAATCCTGAAAGAGGTAATGCAAAAATACCTTAAAGAAATACAGGAAAATACAAACAAACAAGTGAAGGATCTCAGCAAATCCATCCAGGAACTAAAAAAGGAAGTAGAAACAACTAAGAAATCACAAAGGGAGACAACTTTGGAGATAGAAAACCTTGGGAAGAAATCAGGAGTCATAGATGCAAACATCAACAATAGAATACAAGAGATGGAAGAAAGAATCTCAGGTGCTGAAGATTCCATAGAAAGCATCGACTCAACAGTAAAAGAAAATGCAAAATGCAAAAAAACGCGTAACCCAAAACATCCAGGAAATCCAGGACACAATGAGAAGACCAAACCTAAGGATTATAGGTATAGATGAGAGTGAAGATTTGCAACTTAAAGGGCCAGTAAACATCTTCAACAAAATTATGGAGGAAAACTTCCCTAACTTAAAGAGAGAGATGCCGATGAACGTACAAGAAGCCTACAGAACTCCAAACAGACTGGACCAGAACAGAAATACCTCCCGTCACATAATAATCAAAACACCGAATGTTCTAAACAAAGAAAGAATACTAAATGCAGTAAGAGAAAAGGGCCAAGTAACATACAAAGGAAGACCTATCCGAATCACATCAGACTTCTCACCAGAGACTATGAAAGCCAGAAGATCCTGGGCAGATCTCATGCAGACACTAAGACAGCACAAATGCCAGCCTAGACTACTATACCCAGCAAAACTCTCAATCACCATAGATGGAGAGACCAAGATATTCCATGATAAAACCAAATTTTCACAATATCTTTCCACAAATCCAGCCCTGCAACGGATAATAGGTGGAAACCTCCAATACAGGGAGAGAAACAACACCCTGGAAAAAATGAGATAATAACCTTGAATCTAACCCAAAAGTAGATAACCACTCAAACATAAAGATAGCGTCAAGAATGGCAGATGGCAATAATCACTATGCCTTAATCTCTCTTAATATCAATGGTCTCAATTCCCCAATTAAAAGACATAGACTAGCAGACTGGATACGTAAACAGGACCCAGCATTTTGCTGCATGCAGGAAACGCACCTCAGTGTCAAAGACAAACACTACCTCAGAGTAAAAGGCTGGAAAACAATTTTACAAGCAAATGGCCCCAAGAAACGAGGTGGAGTAGCCATCCTAATATCGGATAAAATTGATTTTCAACCCAAAGTCATCAAAAAAGACACAGAAGGACACTACATACTGATCAAGGGAAAAATCCACCATCAAGAACTCTCAATCCTGAATATCTATGCTCCAAATGCAAGGGCACCCTCATTCGTAAAAGAAACTTTACTAAAACTCAAAGCACACATCGCACCGCACACAATAATAGTGGGTGACTTCAACACCCCGCTCTCTGAAATGGATCGTTCAGGAAAGCAGAAACTAAACAGGGACACAGTGAATCTAATTGAAGCCTTGGACCAAATGGAACTAACTGATATATATAGAACATTTCATCCTAGAGCTAAAGAATACACCTTCTTCTCAGCTCCTCATGGTACCTTCTCCAAAATTGACCATATAATTGGTCACAAATCAGACCTCAACAGATACAAGAAGATAGAAATAATCCCATGCCTCCTATCAGATCACTATGGAATAAGGGTGGTCTTCAATGGCAACAAAAACAAAAGAAAACCCACGTACACATGGAGGCTGAACAATGCTCTACTCAATGATAACTTGGTCAAGGTGGAAATAAAGAAAGAAATCAAAGACTTTTTGAAAGTTAATGAAAATGAAGGCACAACATACCCTAACTTATGGGACACAATGAAAGCAGTGCTAAGAGGAAAATTCATAGCCCTGAGTGCCGCCAAAAAGAAACGGGAGACAGCATACACTAACAGCTTAATGGCACACCTGAAAGCCCTGGAACAAAAAGAAGCAAATACACCAAAGAGGAGTAGAAGGCAGGAAATCATCAAACTCAGGGCTGAAATCAATCAAGTAGAAACAAAGAAAACCATACAAAGAATCAACAAAACGAGGAGTTGGTTCTTTGAGAAAATCAACAAGATAGATAAGCCCTTAGCCAGACTAACCAGAGGGCACAGAGATAGTATCCAAATTAATAAAATCAGAAACGAAAAGGGAGAGATAACAACAGAAACTGAGGAAATTCAAAAAATCATCAGATCCTACTACAAAAACCTGTATTCAACACAACTAGAAAATCTTGAGGAAATGGACAATTTCCTTGACAGATACCAAGTACCAAAATTAAATCAGGATCAAATAGACCATCTAAACCGTCCTATAACCCCTGAAGAAATAGAAGTTGTCATTGGAAGTCTTCCAACCAAAAAAAGCACAGATCCAGATGGTTTTAGTGCAGAATTCTATCAGACCTTCAAAGAAGACCTAACACCAATACTCTTCAAACTGTTCCACAAAATAGAAACAGAAGGAACACTACCCAACTCGTTCTATGAAGCCACAATTACACTAATACCAAAAGCACACAAAGATCCGACAAAGAAAGAGAATCTCAGGCCAATCTCTCTTATGAATATCGATGCAAAAATACTCAATAAAATTCTTGCCAACCGAATCCAAGAACACATCAAAACGATCATTCACCACGATCAAGTAGGCTTCATCCCAGGGATGCAGGGATGGTTCAATATAAGGAAATCCATCAATGTAATCCACTACATAAACAATCTCAAAGAAAAAAACCACATGGTCATCTCATTAGATGCTGAGAAAGCATTTGACAAAATTCAGCATCCTTTCATGCTAAAGGTCTTGGAAAGATCAGGAATTCAAGGCCCATATCTAAACATAGTAAAAGCAATTTACTGCAAACCGGTAGCCAGCATCAATCTAAATGGAGAGAAACTTGAAGCAATCCCACTAAAATCAGGGACTAGACAAGGCTGCCCTCTCTCTCCATATCTTTTCAATATAGTACTTGAAGTTCTAGCTAGAGCAATTAGACAACAAAAAGAGGTCAAAGGGATACAAATTGGAAAGGAAGAAGTCAAACTATCACTATTTGCAGACGATATGATAGTATACATAAGCGACCCAAAGAACTCCACCAGAGAACTCCTACAGCTGATAAACGACTTCAGCAAAGTGGCCGGATATAAAATTAACTCAAGCAAGTCAGAAGCCTTCCTATACTCAAAGGATAAGCAGGCTGAGAAAGAAGTAAGAGAAATAATACCCTTCACGATAGCCACAAACCATATTAAGTATCTTGGCGTGACTCTAACCAAACAAGTGAAAGATCTGTATGACAAGAACTTCAAGTCTCTGAAGAAAGAAATTGAAGAAGACCTCAGAAGATGGAAAAATCTGCCATGCTCATGGATTGGCAGGATTAATATAGTAAAAATGAGCATCTTACCAAAAGTAATACACAGATTCAATGCAATCCCCATCAAAATCCCAACTCAGTTCTTCATAGAGTTAGAAAGAGCAATTCAAAAATTCATCTGGAATAACAGAAAACCCAGAATAGCTAAAACTATTCTCAAGAGTAAAAGAACCTCTGGGGGAATCAGTATCCCGGACCTCAAGCTGTACTACAGAGCAATAGTGTTAAAAACTGCATGGTATTGGTACAGTAACAGACATGTAGATCAATGGAACAGAATTGAAGACCCAGAAATGAATCCACACTCCTATGGTCACTTGATCTTTGACAAAGGAGCTAAAACCATCCAGTGGAAAAAAGATAGCCTTTTCAACAAATGGTGCTGGCTCAGCTGGAGGTCAACATGCAGAAGAATGCAAATTGACCCATCCTTATCTCCTTGCACTAAGCTCAATTCTAAGTGGATCAAAGATCTCCACATAAAACCAGACACACTGAAACTAATAGAAGGGAAACTAGGGAAGAACCTTGAACATATGGGCACAGGGGAGAATTTCCTGAACAGAACTCCAATAGCTTATACTCTAAGATCAAGAATAGACAAATGGGACCTCATTAAATTACAAAGTTTTTGCAAGGCAAAAGACACCGTCAAAAAGACAAAGCGGCAACCAACTAACTGGGAAATGATCTTTACCAACCTTACATCCGACAGAGGGCTAATATCCAAGATATACAAAGAACTCAAGAAGTTAAACTCCAGAGAGGCAAGTAACCCTATTAAAAAATGGGGTACAGAGCTACACAAAGAGTTCTCACCTGAAGAATATCTAATGGCTGAGGAGCACCTAAAGAGATGTTCATCATCCTTAGTCATTAGGGAAATGCAAATCAAAACAACCCTGAGATTCCATCTCACACCAGTCAGGATGGCTAAGATCAAAAACACAGGAGACAGCAGTTGTTGGCGAGGATGTGGAGAAAGAGGAACACTCCTCCACTGCTGGTGGAATTGCAGGCTGGTACAACCACTCTGGAAAGCAGTCTGGCGGCTCCTCAGAAAACTGGGCATGACACTTCCGGAGGATCCGGCTATACCACTCCTGGGCATATACCCAGAGACTTTACCTGCATGCAATAAGGACACATGCTCCACTATATTCATAGCAGCCTTATTTATAATAGCCAGAAGCTGGAAAGAACCCAGATGTCCCTCAACGGAGGAATGGATTCAGAAGATGTGGTATATTTACACAATGGAATACTACTCTGCAATTAAAAACAATGAATTCACGAAATTCCTAGGCAAATGGTCAGAACTTGAAAATATCATCCTTAGTGAGGTAACCCAATCACAAAAGATCACACATGGTATGAAGTCACTGATAAGGGGATATTGACCCAGAATCTCAGAATACCCTAGACACGATCAGCATATCAATAGATTTCTAAAAAGATGGAAGGAGAGACCCCTGGTCCTGGAAAGACTGGATGTAGGGGAACGCCAGGACAGAGTAATGAGAGGGGGTTGAACGGAGAAAAGAGGGAGGGAAGGGGGCTTATGGGACTTTCGGGGAGGGAGGAAACGGGAAAGGGGAAGTGATTTGGAATGTAAATTAAAAAAATAAAATTAAATTAAATTAAAAAAAAAAAAGAATTTTATTGAGGTTTTTATTTGCATCGATTTTATTTTTTTTTTTTTTTTTTTTTTTTTGGTTTTTCGAGACAGGGTTTCTCTGTATAGCTCTGGCTGTCCTGGAACTTGCTCTGTAGACCAGGCTGGCCTCGAACTCAGAAATCCGCCTGCCTCTGCCTCCCAAGTGCTGGGATTAAAGGCGTGCGCCACCACCGCCCGGCTGCATCGATATTCTTAAGTGGGATTTGTTGGTTGGGTCCCTGTGTGGCTTAGGTATCAGTAATTGTGGCTTCATATAATGAGTTAGGTAGTGTGCCTTCTGTTTCTGTTTTATAGAATTGTTTGAGAAAAACTGGTATCAGGTCTTCTTTGAAGGTCTGGTAGAATTCTGCACTAAAACCATCTGGCCCTGGGCTTTTTTTTTGATAGGGAGGTTTTTAATGAATTCTATTTCCTTGTGTGATGTGGGCCTATTTAGATAGCTTACCTACTCTTGATTTAATTTTGGAATGTGGTATCTGTCTAGAAAATCGATTTCTTCTAGATTTTCTAGTTTTGTTGAGTATAGATTTTATAGTAGTATTTGATGATTTTTTTAATTTCCTCCATCTCTGTTATGTCTCCCTTTTCATTTCTTACTTTCTTAATTTGGATACTGCCTCTTGGCCCTTTAGTTAGTTTGGCTAGAGGTTTATCTATCTTTTGCTTCTCTCAAAGAACCAGCTTCTGGTTTTGTTGATTCTTCGTATTATTTTCTTTGTTTCTATTTGGTTGATTTTGGCCCTGAGTTTGACAATTTCCTCCCTTTTACTCCTCTTGGGTGAGTTTGCTTCTTTTTGTTCTAGAGCTCTCAGGTGTGCTGTTAAGTTGCTAGTGTAAGATCTCTCCAGTTTCTTTACCAAGGCACTTAGTGCTATGAACTTTTCTCAGCACTGCTTTCATTGTGTCCCATAAGTTTTGGTATGATGTATCAATATTTTCATTAAATTTCAGGAAGTCTTTAATTTCTTTCTTTATTTCATTCCTGACCAAGTTATCATTGAGTAAATAGTTGCTCACTTTCCACATATATGTGGGATTTCTGTAATTTTTGCTGTTATTGAAGACCAGCCTTAGGCCATGATGATCTGATAGGATGCATGGTATTATTTCGATCTTGTATAGGTTGAAGGTTGTTTTGTGACCAATAGTATGGTCTTAGATCTGGTCTTTGCATTGTGTCCTGAATTTCCTGGATTCTTTGGGTAAGAAGTTTTTTATGTTTTGAATTTTTTTTGATAGTTGTGTCAACCTTGTCTACGGTATCTTCTATACCTGAGATTCTTACTTCTAGCTGTTGTATTCTGTTGGTGATACTTACATCTGTAATTTCTGACCTCTTTCCTAGGTTTTCCATTTCCAGGTTTGCCTCCATTTGTGTTTTCTTTATTTCTACTTCCACTTTTAGGTCTTGGATCACTTTATTCAATTCTTTCACCTGTTTCCCTGTATTTCTTTCAGTAAGTTATTGATATGCTCCTTAAAGGACTTTATTATCTTCATGAGATAGGATTTTAGGACAATTTCCTGATTTTCAGGTGTGTTGGTGTATTCAGGGCTTACTGTGGTAGATGAACTGGATTCTGATAATGCTCATGCTTGCCTTTCACCATCTGGATATCCCTAGTGTTTGTTGTCTGGAGACTGCCTCTTTTTTTCTGGGTTGCTTCAGTTATCCTGGTAGGCCTGCCCCCTTGGCTGTAGCAGACCACTTGTGGGACCTTCCAACTGGGGGCTCTTCACAGGGGCAGAGAAGTTGCTGATCTGTTGCCCTGGCTTCAGTAGAAATCCTGGGAAGCCTTCAGACTGTTGGGTCTTCAGTGGATCAGTCAAGCTATTGTCCAACTGCTCTGCAGCTGGTCCTCAATTGCTCTGAGTGCAGTGGATCCTCAACTTCTCTGAGGTCAGTGGGTCCTCTACTTCTGAGTGCAGCAGGTCCTCTAGGATGGGTCAGGATATCATGTCTTCATGAAAGCAGACCAGCCAGGAGTCTGCCCCAGCAGAAAGGACCTGGCAGAAGGGGTGGAAGGGAAAGAAGGGGAATGGTATTATGGAGGGCAGAAGTTTTGGTGGGTGATGGGTCTTGATTCATCTGGGCTCTCAGCAGCAGCTCTGGGACTCTGGAGGTTGGAGGAGGGGTATTACCAACTGCTCTGAGTGCAGCAGGTCCTCTAGGATGGATCAGGATAGCATGTCTTCATGGGAGCAGAGCAGCTAGGAGTCTGTCCCAGCAGAAAGAACACAGTGGAAGGACATTTTTATTCTTTTAAGCTTTTTTTAACTGGGGGAGTTTTAATTATATCATTTCCCCTTCCCTTTCCTCCCTCCAAAACTGCCTATGTTTACCCTCCTTGCTCTATTTCAAATTCCTTTATTTTTATTTCCCTGTGTGTGTATATATATACATGTATGTGTATATACATGTATGTGTGTATCTATTCCTAAATACAACCTATGCAGTATGTGTAATGTCACTTGTCTGTGTGTGTATTCAGAGCTGACCATGAAATATTGAATAACCAGTTGTTGCAATCTTCCCTGAGGAAGACCATTTCTCCATCTCTCCTCATTCCTTAGTTGCTGTAGTTCCTTGTCTAGGGTTGAGGTTTCCTGAGCTTATTCCCTTCTAAATTTGCATGCCTACTGGTGCTTTTCATGTTCAGGATATATTTAGGCAGTCATATTAGAAGAACTTCATGTACATAGCTTCTGATATTTCAAGGAGACACAATCTCTCTATCCCACCCCCAAAAAACCTGTTCCTCAATCTCATAAAATCTTTCTGCCTCTTCCATAATTTTCCCTGTGCCTTAAGTAGATATATTTTTGGGGGCTGGAAACCACACCTCTGCATGTTGTTTGGTTGTGATTTTCTGTAATAATCTTCTTCTGTTACAAAAGGAAGTTCCTTGAGTAAGGAGTGAAACCTACACTTACCAGGTAGCTATGGTTGTTAAACAGTGTTTCAAATATTTGTCAGCTGTTTGCATTTGCATTCTGAATATTGTTCCTTCACTTAAAATCATACTTATTAATTGGTTGGATGGGTTTATTTATATATGTTTAATTTTTGCAATGTGTTTAATATACCCTAGTTATTAATCTCATATCTGCTCTGTAGTTGACAAATATATTTCCCATTTTGTGGCTGCCCTATAAATCTGCTGATTATTTCCTTTTCTATGTAAAATCTTCTTAACTTCTCATTTATTTTTTGTTTTATATGATTTTATTTATATAATTTATTACTATAGTATGATTTGACAGTTCTTGGAATCACTTCCTCTTATTTTATAATTCTCTTCAGAAATGTCTCCTCTAGGCCTTTATCTTCAAATGTTTTACCTTGTGTTTTCTTATAGCATTTTCAGTGTTTCAGACCTCAAAATCGGTGGTTGATCCATTTTACACTGATGTATATGCAAGATGGAAGGAGTGGATCTCCTTTCATTTTTTCAACATGGGAAAATCTATTTTTCACTGCACCATCAAAAAAAGTTTCCTCCATAAGGGATGAGGCCTATACTTACCTTCCCATATAAGAAAATGTATTTGCAATGTATTTAGAGATTGTGCTGGCTTAGTAAAATGATAGTGTAAAGTTGACCCTCCAATATCCATGACTTTATTAGCCCTGATTATTGGCTGGGTTTATCCTAAGAGGCATGATTTGATTCTTATTGATGAGGTGTTAAGTCTAAACAGAGAAGCTCTTGATGACTACCAAAGTATTTGTGCCACTACTGAGTCCTTAAGGCCATTGTTGTGATTCATTGGTATCATAGCTGGGTAGGCCTGTTGTTTGTTTCCCACCATTGAAAGCTGAAGTACTTAGTGTCCTCAGCTATAGGGACTTAACTTACACCTCTGGAACAACTAGGGCAATAGCATTGGTTATAATGTCCCTAGACCCCTTGAGGCACTCATGCCTCTGAGGATATTTTTGTATCCCATGACTTTTTGATACTATTGAGGGATATTATATTACCTAGGATTCTCTAAAGGAACAGAATTGATAGAATAAATATATACATTCATATACGTATACATGTGTGTATATATACATATATATACAAAATATCCAAATTCTTTATATATTTTTAGATTACTAATATCACTCTAAAGTTTATCTTTGCATTTATTTTTCCTCTAATTTTTTCCACATATTCAATGTATGATATATGTGTGTGTGTGTGTGTGTGTGTGTGTGTGTGTGTGTAAACAGATAGGTAGATAAGTAGATATTAATTTTCTTATTTTAATATATTTTACTATTTATACATGCAGATAATATATTTAGATCAAATCTACCCCCATTCCATTGCCTCTATTACCATTATCACTCATCACATTCTCCCCCAGCCTCATTTGCTCTTGCTTTTCATTAATACTGCTGAATCTATTTAGTGCTACCTGAATATGCATGAGTATGGGACCATCCACCAGAGCATAGGGATTCACCTCTCAGAAAACTGAAGAAAACTGACTAATCCCTCCCATCAACTATCAATTGACAATAGCCGCTCAAACTTGGTGGGACATCATGAGCCCCTCACTTGTCCATGCTGAAATTTTGGCTCACTTGGTCTTGTGCATAGTCTCAGCCTATGTGAATTCATATGTGCAAATGTACTATGATGGCCCAAAAATACTGTTTTCCTACTGACATCTACTCTTTCTGTCTCTTACAATCTTTCTTCCCCTTCTTCTGTGAAGATCCCTCACCTTTAGAGGAAGAAGATGTGATACAGATGTTCCATTTAGAACTGGGCATTCCGGTCTCTTCTTTACAATTGACAAATCATGGGTCTCTGTATTAGGTGACACCAGCAAGCAAGAAGAAGCTTCTCTGACAAGGGTTGAGAGTTGTAAAACCTACATGAATAAAGGTAGGAACTAAGGGGCAGTTTATTACTATGTCCCCTTAGTAGACTTTGTTGTATTATCCCTAGCAGCATAAAACATTTCATTATTTATTGCTTTTATTTTTAATTAATTTATTCACTTATTCAATTACATGCCAATATCAGCCCCTCTCTCCTCCATCTCCCCTCACACAGCTCCTCTCCCTATTCCCCCTCCTCTTCTCCTCAGTGTCTCTTGCTAGGTCCCCCTGTCATTTCTGATTTTGTTTATTTAGATATTATCTCTATGCTTTTCAGTTAGTTTGGCTAAGGATCTGTCTTTCATGTTGATTTTCTCAAAGAACTAACTCTTGCTTTTGTTGATTCTTTATATTGTTCTCTTTGTGTATAATTTCAGCCCTGAGTTTGACTATTTCCTGACATTTACTCCTCTTGGTTGTGATTGCTTGTTTTTTTCTAGAGCATTCAGTTATACTTTTAAATTGTTAGTATAAGATCTCTTTAATTTTTTTATAAAGTCACTTAGTGCTATAATCTTTCCACTTAGCACTGCTTTCATTGTGTCCCATAAGTTTCGATATGTTGTGCCTTCATTTTTGTTGAATTCTAGAAAGTCTTTAATTCCTTTATTTCTTCTCTAACCCATTGATCATTGAGTTGTTCACTTTCCATGAGTATGTAAGCTTTCAGTTGTTTCTGTTCTTACTGAAGTATACCTTTAATTCATGATTGTCTGATAGGATAAAAGGAGTTATTTCAAATTTCTTGTATCTGTTGAGGCTTGCTTTGTTTTGCTTTGACCAAGTATATGGTCAATTTTGGAGAAGGTTCTATGAGGTGCTAAGAAGGTATAATCTTTCGTTTTGAAGGTAAAATGTTCTGTAGATATCTGTTAAATCTATTTGATTCATAAACTGTTAGTTTCATTATTTCTCTGTTTAGTTTTTGTCTCTATGATCTGTCAATTGGTGGGAGCAAACTGTTGAAGTCTTCCATTATTAATGTGTGCGGTTCAATATGTGGTTTAAACTTTAGTAATTTTTTTCATGAATATGTGTGCTCTTGCATTTGGGGCATATACATTCAGAACTGAGATGTCATCTTGGTGGATTTTTTTCTCTGAGTATAAAGTGACATTCCCTATCTCTTTTGACTACTTTTGGTTGAAGGTCTATTTTGTTAGATATTAGAATGGCTACTTCAGCTTGTTAGCTTGTTTCTTGGGTCCATTTGCTTGGAAAATCTTTTTCTAGACATTTATTCTGAGGTAATATCTGTCTTTGTTGCTTCGGTGTGTTTCTTAGGTGCAGAAGAATTATGGATCCTGTTTACACATCCAATCTGTTAGCCTGTGTCTTTTTATTGGGGAACTGAGACATTGATGTTAAGAGGTATTAATGACCAATGAGTGTTAGTTCATGTTATTTTGGTGTTATTTTGATGTGTGTGTGTGTGTGTGTGTGTGTGTGTGTGTTTCTCTTCTTTTGGTTTTGCTGCAAGAAATTATCTATTTCTTGTATTTTCTTGGGTGTAGTTAATCTTGTGTTACAATTTTCCTTCTATTATCCTCTGTAGGGCTGGATTAGTGGAAAGATGTTGTTTAAATTTGGTTTTGTCTTGGAATATTTTGTTTTCTCCCTCTATGGTGATTGAAAATTTTGCTAGATATGTTAGTCTGGTGTGATATCTGTGGTCTCTAAGATATTCTCTCTTAGAGAATGCAAGACATCTGCCCAGGACCTTCTTGCTTTTAAAGTCTCTGTAAAGAAGTCTATTGTAATTCTAACAATTCTGCCTTTATATGTTAATTGGCCTTAATCTCTTGCATCTTTTACCATTCTTTCTTTGTTCTACAGATTTAGTGTTTTGATTATTATGTGGCCAGATTTTCTTTTTTTGGTTCACTCTATTTTGTGTTCTGCAAGTTTCCTGTACATTTATAGGCATCTCTTCCCTTAGATTAGGGAAATTTTCTTCTATGATTTTCTATATTTTCTGGCCTTTGAGTTGTAAGTCTTTCCTTTTTACATTCCTATTATTCTTAGGTTTTGTCTTTTCATGGTGTGCCAAGTTTCCTGAATTTTTTTTATTGTATGTTTTGTATAATGTTTTGAAACTTTTTAGCTTCAGCATTTTCTTTGACCAATGTATCAATTTCTTTGATCTTACTGTCTACACTTGAGATTCTTCTATTTCTTGTATTCTCTTGGTAATGCTTGTATCTGTAGCTCCTGTTCCCTTTCCTAGTTTTTCTCTCTCCAAGATTGCCTTGGTTTGTATTTTCTTTATTGTTTCTACATCCATTTTCTGATCTTGGACAATTATTCATTTTTTTTTTACTAGTTTGAATTTCTTTTCCTATGTTTCTTTATATTTATTCATTTCTTCTCTAAGGGCCTCTCCCTGTTAGAGTGCATTTTCCTATATTTCTTTAAGGGATTTATTTCTTTCCTCTATAAAGGCCTCTATCATCTTCATCAGATTAGATTTAAAGCTATTTTCTTGTGATTCAGACGTATTAGGCTATTTGGGGCTTGCTGTAGTAGGATAGCTGCATTCTAATGGTGCCATATTGCCCTGGCTTTTGTTGATTGTGCTCTTACACTGGCTTTTAGCCATCAGGTTGACCCTAGTGTTAGCAGGTCTGGTAGTCCTTAATGAGAGCAGGCAGCTGGGGCTGTTGGTAAAGCTGGGAATCCCTGATGTCAGCAGGCCTCTGGGATGGTAGAGCTGGTTGTCCTTGGTGGCCAGAGATGTAGGCAGAGCTAGTAGGCCCTGATGGTTTTAAGCTGCTCCTTGACCCATGTGGCAGCAGGACTCCAAGGATGCAGGTAGAGCTAATGATCTCTGATGGTTGCAGGCCTCTGTTTGTCCTGGAATGCAGCAGGCCTCTGTTTGTCCTGGTATGCAGGAGGCCTCCAGAGATACAGGTGGAGTTATGGACAGGAAAATTGAGTGCAGATGGGGCAAAGCAGAGCTTGTTGCTGCTGGGTTTGCCCAGAGGGGCCAGCAGGGAGAGAATTAGGACAAGGGTCTCACCTAGTAGTCACTGATAGCTGCAGGTATCTGGGATTGTGGTTAGAGGTTTGGACTAGAAGATGGAGCACACAGGGAACATGGCAGACCTGATGCCTGCTGGGCTTGCTGGAGACTGGGCAGGCAGGGATTTGGGGATTGGGGATCTCTCCTGGTTATTCCTTACAGCTGTAGGCCTCCAACCATAAAACATTTCTTGTTGGTCATGTATTAATCAATGGTTCTGAGGTTTTTGTTTATTTGCACTTCTGATATTATAAATGACACTGGGTATTATTTTATGTGGCTTGACAATTTACATTCCTCCTTTACATTACTTTTGTCATTTATCTAATTTTTCATTGTTTATTATTTTATTCTAATTTATATGAAAGTGCTTTGGTATGTTGATGAGAAAACTATTTATCAGATAATATTTCCCCATTATATTCATGTTTTTCCCAGGGGAGATGGTTTTAATATATTATTTACTTTTATATGTGCTAAATAAATCTATCAACCTTTTTAACTGATAGTTAGAAAAACTTCCTCCACCATTACATTATGTGGATGCTTAAAAGTGTTGATATCTGGACTGGTAAGATGGCTCAGCGGTTAAGAGCACAGGCTGCTTTTCCAGAGGTCATGAGTTCAATTCCCACAACCACATGGTGGCTAACAACCATCTATAGGGAGATATGATGCCCTCTTCAGGCAGGTGGATGTATATCTAGCAGAGCACTCACACATTAAATAAAGATATTTTTTTAGGTGTTGATTTCTAATAGTAAGGATAAAATTAGAATAGACTTTGGAATTAAACAGGTCCAGGATTAAACTCCAGTTCCTCCATTAACTACTTGCAACAAACTGCATGTCCAAAGATGGCTGCAACCATATCTTCCTTATCATAAGGCTTTATAGAATTTTCCAACCTCTAGTGGGGGCAAGGAAGCAGTGTAATGCATTGGACATCACTTCCAAGGCTGGTGCCCAAAACCAAAATGAGTACAATCTCCAGCTTTGTCCTCACTGGACATCAAGGAGAAGAGCCAAGTGCAAATGCTTACTTAATGAATTCTGACACAAAGTTCTAGTAAAAGCAGTGTGATAACCAGCCCTGTGCTATGGTTTCAGTGTGAAATGGCCCTCACAGGCTTTGAATATTTGGACACAGGCTGGTGATCTGGTTTTGAGAGGATGTAAAAACTTGGATTTAAGGCCTAGCCTGATGAAATAGGCTGCTCACAGAAGGCTTTAAGGGTTAGTGGCTTACTCCTTCTCAGATATAATTTGTGTTTCCTGGACTTCCAATATGTAAACAGCTCAAAATGTAATGTCCTGTCCCCATGAACCCTACTATGCCTTCCCCACTATGAAATCTGAAACCAAGGTTCAAAATAAATCTTTCCTGCCTTAAGTTGCTTTGCTTGGGGATTTATGTGGTCACAGCTGTGATTAGAAAATGGTATTTGTGATACTTATTTATTTCTTTCACCAGCCTGTTGTCAGTTTACATAGCTATATAATGGTCTATATTATAGAAACTGTGAAAAAATATGTGGAAAATTATATAGCAAGACATATACATGTAATATATGTAAGATATTTAGAATTTAGCATGTATTAAAAACTAAGAAAAATAGTCAAAACAAAATTTTAAAATCAAGCTTTATTTGATTTTTTTACATTTGAAGTTTTAATATATGTGAAATTCATTTTAGATTAATGTATAAAGTTGTGTGATATATTTATTGGTCAGTTCCAGATTAATAGATTGCTGGCCCAAGTATAATTCTTTAAAACGTATATGTAAAATCCCTGTGTAACTATTGAAACACATGAAGTAAGAGCATCTGATGATTAAAGAATAGATGTTATCATGTGAGGAAAATTTTTCATTCAGGTTTTACTTTTAGTTTGCCCAAATTACAGAGCAGAACTTAGGAGAATTGCCTATGGTTGGTGAAGAAAAGAAAATATCCTCAAGCATAAAACACTTTCACTCAGGTTGTAAAGAATCCTGGTAACAAAGTCTCCTCTTTCATGAGTAAAGCACTCAGACTCTGCATCCTTTGACTCAAGAAGACTAAAATGCAACTTCATTCTCCAACCTGATGCATCCTGCTTGAGATCTCCTTTCTCAATGATCAGACATTTCCTCTTAAAACTTAATATAGAGAATAAGGGTTGCAGGTTGTAGTTCAATGGTAAAGTAATTTTGTGATATTCATGAGGCCTTGGTTTTGATAAACAGCATCATACCACACTCTCTAAAATTTGGAGAAAAAATTAAGGAAAGAAGTCATGGGGGAAATGTTAGCAAAAAATGTGATCTTAGCTACAGACTAGCTTTAGTTTTGTCCCATTTATAAAATGTGCTGGACACAAATTATATCACAGACTGATCCACACCTTGGTCCAAGAATCCAAAAATTCATTAGTTGTCTATACCCAAGTTGGGAGTTTAGCAAGTGGACAAATCAAATCCTGTTCAGCAGAGAGAAAGATCTATAGATAAGTAAGCAACTGACCTTTCAAAAGCCAATGCCCCATGCAACTGGGTACACTGACCAGGACAGAGTTTACACAGGCACCAAAAACACCCATGCCTGTATAATTCCAGTGCTATGAGGCTCCATTCTTGGTATTTATTCATGAAGCACAGAAGAACAAGCTTCTACTTAATTATAACTCAACTTGCTCAGTGTAACACAAATTTGACTTTCTCAAACATTGGTTCAGGACTTTTTAAGTTTATCTTTAAATTCAATATTAAATATGTTTCCTACACTGACCTCTCCCATCCTCACGCAGTTGAAAGGTGAAAGAGTCTAGATGCACTAAAAGTCTATTACACAAATATAAACCCCATGTTACATTGGCTTTTCCAACCTGCTTATGTATTTTGAAAAACCATCGCCACACTTTTTTTAGTTTGGATTGGTTTGGTTTGATTCGGAGGTTTTAGGTTTGGGGTTCTTTTTTGTTTTGTGTTGTGTTGCTGTGGTTGTTCTTGCTTTGTTTTGTTTTGTTTCCCATCTGGGTTCTAAGAGTCAAAATTGGGAATTCCCCAAAAAGAAGTAAAAATGACATTCTCAGACACAAGACAAAGATGGAAGTTCATTTAACTCTTCAAATAGAGAAGTAGTTTCTTCATTATAGAATTTTATGTGGCTTAATATAGTTGAGAAGGCTCATAGAAATGCCAAACCAGAGAAACATGGTCACCCTCTGTCTATCTTGTCCTAATATGTGATGCTCCAGTGTCTGAGCTGTTCTGGTTTTTTTTAATACCTTGGTACTTGATCATGTAGTGTCTGTATGTTTCCCCTCTTACTAGTGTTACCTTTCTACTCTGTAATATTTTCTGCTACTCATAACATTAACTACTGTGTCACACAGTATTACCCAAACACCATGTCATGTCAGCATATGCTGTTAACCTTGTCAACTTGACCCAAACTATAGGGATATGACCTCAATTAAAAAGTTGCCTAGATCTATCTCTGATTCAGTCACCTGCCTTTGGGACCCTTTTCTCCTACCACCTGACTTGTCTAGCCTTACTAAGAAAGGATATGTGAAGCCTTATTACAACTTCATAAGCCAGGGCTGATTGATATATATTTTCTGAAGATAAATGGAGGAGGGATGAGGAGTGAATGGGGGTAACTAGAAATGCAGGGACTGTAGTCAGGCTAAAAAAAAAAAAAAACAATAACAAAAAGAATAAAAAAAAAGAAATGCAGGGACTGTAGTCAGGATATAAAGTAAATTTATAAAACAAAATAAATAAATAAATATATAAATAAATAAATAAATAAGAAGTTGCCTAGATCAAATTGCGTTGTGGGCATGTCTGTGGGCGAAAATCTTGATTATTCTTATTGACATAAGAGGGTCCAGATCACTGTGGGTAGTACCATTTCAAGACAGTTGGTCCTGTATTATATGAGAATGCAAACTAAGCATAAATCTGTGACAAGCATTGTCCTTCTATGGGTCCTGCCTCCAGGTTCCTACCTTGAGTTCCTGTCCTGACTTCCCTCTATGGTGGACTGTTATATAGAAGTATAAACTAGATAAACCCTTTCCTACCCTTAGTTGGTATTGATCAAAGGGTTTTATCACAGCAACAGAAAGGAAACTAGTACATGCTACCTCGTGCTATCTTTTTTTTTTATTTTTTTAATTTACATTCCAAATCACTTCCCCTTTCCCGTTTCCTCCCTCCCCGAAAGTCCCATAAGCCCCCTTCCCTCCCTCTTTTCTCCATTCAACCCCCTCTCGTTACTCTGTCCTGGCGTTCCCCTACATCCAGTCTTTCCAGGACCAGGGGTCTCTCCTTCCATCTTCTTAGAAATCTATTGATATGCGGATTGTGTCTAGGGTATTCCGAGATTCTGGGTCAATATCCCCTTATCAGTGACTGCATACCATGTGTGTTCTTTTGTGATTGGGTTACCTCACTAAGGATGATATTTTCAAGATCTGACCATTTGCCTAGGAATTTCATGAATTCATTGTTTTTAATTGCAGAGTAGTATTCCATTGTGTAGATATACCACATCTTCTGAATCCATTCCTCCGTTGAGGGACATCTGGGTTCTTTCCAGCTTCTGGCTATTATAAATAAGGCTGCTATGAACATAGTGGAGCATGTGTCCTTATTGCATGCAGGTAAAGTCTCTGGGTATATGCCCAGGAGTGGTATAGCCGGATCCTCCGGGAGTGTCATGCCCAGTTTTCTGAGGAACCGCCAGACTGCTTTCCAGAGTGGTTGTACCATCGTGCTATCTTTGCATATTCTGTTACCTCTAACTACCTCAGAAATCCAGTTTTATTTTTTTCCTCAATCCCATCACAATATTGAGCAATCACTTTTGAACAAGGCATGAACCCCTAATCCAATCACCTGGTTGAACCAGAGCCTTAACAGTACAAATCAGATCCAGACACATCACACTCTCTCTGCATCAATGACGATTTCCATAAATTTCTAGTTTTGTTGTTTAATCTCTGTACTTGTCCAGGTTTTTCTTACCTCTCACATTTGCCCCCACCCAAAAAAATGTCTCAAATCATTAGCAAATCGGGAAGCTGGGATTAACTCTTTCTTACCTCCAGAATCCATAAGTAATGTGCCAGGAAGTCTCAGAGCTAGTCCAAAGAAAATCCCAACTCAGAAGACTTGGTGCAGACCAACACAGACTATATTTACAAATTTCTGTATACAAAGATGGGTTGACATTTTGAGCCAAAGACTTGTGGGTTTGTATATGAGATGATCAATTCTGGGCCTACTTGTGATGAGCAGGATTGCCACAGATCAAAATACCCTTCTAGATATGACAAAAAGAATTTGCAAATATTTGCTTAGCAATGAGGCTGAGTTCCCAGCTGTTTCTCATATGACTGCTCCTCTTTTCCCTGGCAAATGATTTTCCCATTTATCATTACTTAGGAGAGGAGAGCAAATACAAACTTTGCGGGGAAGGGAGTTGGTAGTAAGTTGAAGAATGATACCAAATCCATAATAAATTCAGAACTAGAGTCCCATTGGGAGGTTGCAATAGCTACTATGCTTGCAACAAATTAGCTCTGTCCTGCTTTCAAAACTCAGGAAGTTGATGTCCTCACAGTTGGTCATACATGACAATCTTGAATAATGATACATGCTCTGCCCTAAGGAAGCAAAGGAGGAAAACAACTTTGAAGACTTTATTTCCCACTTCCACGTTTCTGGTAATAAACTATCTTCAGGTTTCCATAGTTTCCTGTACTCATTGCTAACCCAGAGAAGGGATTTCACTCCATAACTGATGAGAGGCATCAGCCCCTCTATCACTCAGTGTTATCTTAAGGAAAGGCCTATCTTTCCAGCCCTTACTCGACCACACATCTGCATCAACTCCACTCTCCCACTCATCCTAAGTATGAAAGGACCTGCTATTTAGAAGGGAAGGAGTGGTTAGCTGCCCATCATTCCATTGCCAACGTTACCTTTTTTTGTGAGTATGTAAACGTTCTCAGCAGCACAGGACTGTCTATGTTTCAGCGTGCAGGACCTCATCACTTCATAGCATAGCCCAAGATGATATTTCTTACATTTATAACACATTGTTCCATGATTTTCTAGATTCAAAAAGAAGTACTTAGTAAATGTGGTCTGGAGAAAACTTATGCAATTAGAGCCTTCTCTGTAGGAAGTTACTATTGATCCATGGGTTGTGACCTTCCCAGAATAGAGCTCCTATAATAATCTTGAAAGATAATTTTTTTGGGGGGCGGGGGAGGGTTGTCACTGTTTTGTTTTGTTCTTTGAGGTAAGATCTCTCTATGTAGCCCTGGCTGGCCTGGAACATAAATATATCCACCTACCTTTGTTTCCCAAGAGCTGAGACTTTGAATGATATGCTTATAGACACAAACCAAATGTATACCATTTGAGGAGGTCAGGGTTCTGGTATAATTTTCCCATAGAATTCATATAATAAGCATTTTGTATAAACTGAATATTTTACCATGGGTATTTGTAATAGGTAAGAGGAAACATAGAATTTACCCATAGAATTCACATAATAAACACCTTCTATAGACTGAATATTTTGCCATGGGTATTTGTAATAGGTAAAACTAAACAAAGGTAATTACAACTCCTTATTAACAGCCATAGAGTAAATAAGCAAGAAGAACACTGGACTCTCAGGATTCTATAGTAAATGGAAGGGAGGCTTACTCCTGAATGCGCCACAGATGAACTGTTTACCAAAGACTTTATACCAGCTATGGTCACAAAGTCTTCAGGCCCATTAGGGACACATGTGAAGAGAAAGAAAAGCAGTCTCCTTTGCTAAATTTCATAGATCTCTACAGTCGCAACAGCCAGTTTGGAGTCACCTCCTTCCCCGGCATTTGGCCACTCCTTAAGTAACCATCAGCTTTATCTTTATCACCAGGACTTACCCCAAAACTGGCAGAACACACAGACTATCAACAGCATGAACAGAGCAAACATCCTGCAACCCTTGTCTTCCACAGGTTTCTGAGTAAGGTACTGGCTCTTTTCTCTCTTGAGAGGAGAGAGTGACCTGTCCTTGGGCTATTCATCTAAATTGCATCATAAATTTTCCAAGACAGACAGTACTCTCAGTTCCCAGGACCAAGACATGGTGTTTGACTCCCTCTGGATACACTCCTAAATCCTAATTCATCAAATTTGTTCCTATTTCCAGGATGCATGTCTTGACAAACTTGGAGTTGTTCTTTAGAGCTCCTCTGTCCCACCTGCAAAGCTCATCCACTCTCCCTACTGATTTCCCTGCAGCTGCACACATTTTTCTCTATATGCCCTCACCATGATCTAAGCCATCATTATCTTGACCAACCAATAGCTTTATTTTTCTTTGACTTCCTTGTTTCTACTTTTGTCCCTTCATGGTGAGTTCTCCAGGTAGAAACCAGAGAATTGTTTTCAAGTCACAGGTGCCACATTGCAAACTCAAATCATCCGATGACTTCTCAACACATTTAGAAAAGTATTCAAAACTCTGAACTGACAGAGCACTCTCAGGGAAAATAAGCACTAAGCGCCTCTCCAATGTCCTCTCCTGCCATAGTCACCTTGATGCTGTGTGGCCAAATACAACAGCATTACCTCAGCAGTCTATGGAAAATGCCACCTCTGGCTTCCATTCTATCTCACTACCTGACCGTGTATATCTATTCTTCCTTGATTCTTTCTTTTTTAAAAAAAATTATGAAATCATTTCAATTTTATGATGCCTGCTCCAAATTTCTTTTTTTTTTTGTAGTATGAATTTTCTTTTTTTTTTTTATTTACACTCTGAATGATTTCCCCTTTCCTGGTTCCTCCCTACCCGAAAGTCCCATAAGTCCTCTTCCCTCCCCCTGATCCCCATTCAACCTCCTCTTGCTTCTCTGTCCTGGCATTCCCCTACATCCAGTCTTTCCAGGACCAGGAGTCTCTCCATCTTCTTGGAAATCAATTGATATGCAAATTGTGTCTTGGGTATTCTGAACTTCTGGGTTAATATCCCCTTATCAGTGACTCTTTCACAAGGACAAAGAAAACGTTTTATTTAATCTGCCACACCCTATAGCGTGGAGTTTTGAATATAAAAATATCCAATAAATATCTGTGAGTTGAATGAATGGTAGCCTTGCCACATCTACTTTTGCATTCATACCTCATTTGCCACAGAACAATAAGGTTTACCAGATTTTTTCTTTTATTTATGAGATTACATAATTATATCATTTCTCCCTTCCATTTCTTCCCTCCAACCCTTCACATATACCTCTTCTTGCTCTCTTTAAAATCTATGGCCTCTTTCTTATCAAATTTTTACATGCATGTGTGTGCGGGGAGGGGTTATATTTAGGAATATATATATTACCCATTCAGTATAATATTGTTTGTATATATATTTTCAGAACTGACCTTTTGATATTGGATAACCAATCAATGTGCTCTTCTCTGGGAAAGATTATTTCTCCCATTCTCAGTATTAACACCTTTCTGTCTCCTCTACCTTAATGATCCCTGAGCCCTGGGCATAGGAGTTGTGCTATAGATACACCAGTGGGAATGGACTCCACGAACTTTGCAGGTTGTCTGTGGTTTTCTGCAATTGTCTCAGTTCATTACAAAGAGAAAAATCATTGGTGAAGGATGAGTGCTGCACATATCTGTGGATATAAGCTCACATATTTAGTCTATTAAGAATAATGCTGGTTTAACAACCCCCTGGAGGCATTGAAGGTGTGACTGCTATGTCACATGTGCATCAGTAAGTGGTGAAGAGAAGAGAAGCTAGTGTTGACCGATCAACATCTGAATGATTAATAGCCTAACATTCCCTGAAAAAAGCTGGCCTGAAATGAATACCAGTCCAGACACTGATCAGAGCCAGATGTGCTCCCAGTGTGGGAAGCAAGCTGGAAACCACATGAACCGTACCTGGGACCTAGGGCACCATGCAGGACTGAACCTGAGACAGACTACCTTCACATTGGTGGGCCCAAGTGAGAATCAAACCCAAGACAACTGCCAGACTGGCTCCATGGGGCCCCAACAGGTAGATAGCCTGAGATGCCCATCAGCCCAGTGCCATGTAAGCCTAAAGGAGCAGATCATGCCTAAGATGACCCCTACCCTGTGCCATAGTGCACAAGCAAGGCATAGCACTCCTGAGACCACTTCTGAGATCACCTCAGATAATCAGGGACCCCCCCAGGCACGACAAACAGGAGCCAGTAAGGTGAGGAAATTGAAGAGAAAGAAACAGAAGGATGTGGAACTGGAAACTCAAGGGTAGTGAGGGGAAGCCTGATGTGAGTAGCCAGTGATACCACCTGGGACCATGGTGGGGTTCTGGTATATACTGCCATCAGAGTCACTTCTGGGTCTATGGCCCTCCAGCAGTAGGGGTATGTTACCATCAAAGATCAGGCAGATATCCACAGGGAAATGTTAATATCTGAGTGATGTGCAGAACTTGCCCCACCCCTCACCTGGTCATTGTAGAAGAGCTGGCCCTGGAAGTGTGAGAGCAAGAGAGCTGACCCAGCCCCTAGCTGGCGGCAGTACTCAGGAGAGAGGACTCCACACATTTGGGGGTTGGGGGTAAGCCTTATCTGAGGGTATGAGCATGGGAGAACTGTCCCCGCCACTCATCTCCTGTGTGGGGTCATAGACAAGGGAGAGATACCCTCCTACCTCCTCAATCCTCCATCCTCCCTCCTCATTCCTCCCCTTGTGTCTGTGTGTGTGTGTGTGTGTGTGTGTGTGTGTGTGTGTGTGTGTGTGTGCTGTGTGATGGCATTGGCAAGGGAGAGATTCTCCCCTTTTCCTTTTGCCCCAAGCTAATGAGAGCAGAAGAGCTGGTTGTAAACATTGGCCCCAGAATAATGGGAACAGGAGAGCTGATCTCCCTGTCCTTCACCTGCTGAAGCTTGGGTCACATTGCTCACTTTGGAGAACAGACCCTGCACACCACCTGGGCAGTACAGTAGAGGTGACCCTTATGTTGGGGGCATGGGTGAGCAGCCCCAAGGATGTGAATGTGGGAGACCTGGGCCTGCAACTTCTCTGCTGTGTTAGTTGAAGAGAAAATAGAGAGGTTTTGGAAGACTATTGACAGTATTTCAGATACAACTTTCCATGTTTGTTGGAATGGAGTTATTTTATTAAGAGAAAAAATATTGTAGAGAATTGCCAAGAGTCAGGAAAGGCTGGCATGTGGCAGCAGTAGGCAAGAGCTGTGTTCCTGACACCTCTCTGTGCCCTTTTCTGACCCGCATCCCAGGTTATCTGTTAAAAGAGGTGGGGCTTCTTGGCATTCTGCCAGGATAGTGAAATAGCCAGGAGACAGTGGTGGGAACATGGAGGACAGGGAGAAGGAGTCTTCATTCTGTGCCTGCCTCCTTCTCTCGGGGTTATCTGCTTAACCCTGTGCATAAGCATTTTTTTCTGTCAAAGCAGGAACTCATTATATTGTATCAGTCTTTTGTTTATAAAGGGCTGAGAGAGGAGGTGGGATTTTTGCTGAGGTGAGATGACAGACGGGAAGGGGGAGGGTGACGGAGGATATGGGGTGACTGAAGGGGCCAATGAAGTTATTCTATATCAGTGTTAGGTAGGCAAAGGTTTAAGCAGGTCGTGCCGAGTCACTCCAGTACGGAAATGACCGAGACGGGTCTCTAAACTCGAACAAAGGCTCCCTCATTAGGCCTCAGTATCTAGCTAAATAAGGCCCAACATCTCCCTCTTTTTTCTTTTTATGAACAGGTTACATGGCTCCTGTCTTAAGTTGTCCCCGGCATGAGGATCTTACCAGTCTCTGGATACCATGTATCATGCTTGCTTGGGGGTCTGCTCCACAACCTGTCTTAGGTTGTCTCAGCACATCTGAGATCTTACCCATCATTGGTCATTGGGTCAGGGGGAGAAACCCACTGACTGGAGTTTGGAAAGGGCCAGACCTGCTCTTGACAGCTGGAAGAGGGTTTGACTGTGTGTTCCCACAAAATGAAAAAAGATCAATCTGGATACTGGCCAGAGACATAAAATACTTGCCCCAACAGGGGGGTGATGACAATAATCACTCCAGGGAAATTCTCAGTCCTGAGAGCCCTGCTTCTGCTTCCTCCACAGATATATCAAGAAAAAAAAAATGAAGATTCTCCTTTTGGTGACAATGAAGATCCTCCAAAAGTTTGATGGTGGATTCAACCATCCAAGAAGACTTAGAGAAAAGGAGAGAGCTTCAAGACAGCTCACTGTGGACTAGCCTCCATGGCTTCCTGCCCTATCTACTTCCCCTCCTTGGTCCCTTCCTTCTTCTCCCTCTCACAGTGGGACCGTGCTTACTTAATAAGGTCACCAAATTCATCCAACAGAGTTTAGAGACGATAAGCTTCATCAGGTCAAGGTCCAATATCAAAGGCTCGTGTTCCGAGAGCCAAGATCAACATGCGATTGGCCCCCAGATTATGAATGCATAAGCATGTTAATCAGAGAATTAATCATTGTCTCAGCTGATAAGTCCAGAAACTGAAAGGCCTAGCTGTATGATTGCCTGGATTAGAGCAAGCATCCATGAAGTTAAGGGTATGCCTTGAAACAGGAACAATCACCCTTGAGAACTAGCCAATCCCCTCAAGCAATAAGTGCTTCTTAGATCATCTTAGATGAACTGTGCAATAATCAAGCATGTCCAGTTAGACAATTTAATTTTGTTTTCTATTTACAAATAAAACTCATGTCAGTACCACAAATATAGACCTTGTGCCCTCCAACTTCTCTAGTTGCTTCGACTAACATGGTCACATATGTTAGATTGATTCTCTCCGTTCTTTGACATTACATTAGTGAAACTGAAAATGACCCTAAAAATTGCACCCACACACATATATACACATGTGCACACCACACCTGTGTGCTATCATTAATAGCTTTGGCATTGTTAGATTTCTATTGAAGCTTATTCTATTGGGACTGTCAGAGCCAGGGATTTTGTCCAGAAACTTTTATTATACACCTTTTATTAGAAATAATTTGGGCTAATTTAACATTTCACATATATGGCCATTCATTTATAACCCAACTTATTGCCATGAAACAGTATAAAAACATAAATATTCTGGGTTTTCTGTTATTCCAGATGAATTTTTGAATTGCTCTTTCTAACTCTATGAAGAATTGAGTTGGGATTTTGATGGGGATTGCATTGAATCTGTGTATTACTTTTGGTAAGATGCTCATTTTTACTATATTAATCCTGCCAATCCATGAGCATGGCAGATTTTTCCATCTTCTGAGGTCTTCTTCAATTTCTTTCTTCAGAGACTTGAAGTTCTTGTCATACAGATCTTTCACTTGTTTGGTTAGCGTCACGCCAAGATACTTAATATGGTTTGTGGCTATCGTAAAGGGTATTATTTCTCTTACTTCTTTCTCAGCCTGCTTATCCTTTGAGTATAGGAAGGCTTCTGACTTGCTTGAGTTGATTTTATATCCGGCCACTTTGCTGAAGTCGTTTATCAGCTGTAGGAGTTCTCTGGTGGAGTTCTTTGGGTCGCTTATGTATACTATCATATCGTCTGCAAATAGTGATAGTTTGACTTCTTCCTTTCCAATTTGTATCCCTTTGACCTCTTTTTGTTGTCTAATTGCTCTAGCTAGAACTTCAAGTACTATATTGAAAAGATATGGAGAGAGAGGGCAGCCTTGTCTAGTCCCTGATTTTAGTGGGATTGCTTCAAGTTTCTCTCCGTTTAGATTGATGCTGGCTACTGGTTTGCTGTAAATTGCTTTTACTATGTTTAGATATGGGCCTTGAATTCCTGATCTTTCCAAGACCTTTAGCATGAAAGGATGCTGAATTTTGTCAAATGCTTTCTCAGCATCTAATGAGATGACCATGTGGTTTTTTTCTTTGAGATTGTTTATGTAGTGGATTACATTGATGGATTTCCTTATATTGAACCATCCCTGCATCCCTGGGATGAAGCCTACTTGATCGTGGTGAATGATCGTTTTGATGTGTTCTTGGATTCGGTTGGCAAGAATTTTATTGAGTATTTTTGCATCGATATTCATAAGAGAGATTGGCCTGAGATTCTCTTTCTTTGTCGGATCTTTGTGTGCTTTTGGTATTAGTGTAATTGTGGCTTCATAGAACGAGTTGGGTAGTGTTCCTTCTGTTTCTATTTTGTGGAACAGTTTGAAGAGTATTGGTGTTAGGTCTTCTTTGAAGGTCTGATAGAATTCTGCACTAAAACCATCTGGACCTGTGCTTTTTTTGGTTGGAAGACTTCCAATGACAACTTCTATTTCTTCAGGGGTTATAGGACGGTTTAGATGGTCTATTTGATCCTGATTTAATTTTGGTACTTGGTATTTGTCAAGGAAATTGTCCATTTCCTCAAGATTTTCTAGTTGTGTTGAATACAGGTTTTTGTAGTAGGATCTGATGATTTTTTGAATTTCCTCAGTTTCTGTTGTTATCTCTCCCTTTTCGTTTCTGATTTTATTAATTTGGATACTATCTCTGTGCCCTCTGGTTAGTCTGGCTAAGGGCTTATCTATCTTGTTGATTTTCTCAAAGAACCAACTCCTCGTTTTGTTGATTCTTTGTATGGTTTTATTTGTTTCTACTTGATTGATTTCAGCCCTGAGTTTGATGATTTCCTGCCTTCTACTCCTCTTTGGTGTATTTGCTTCTTTTTGTTCCAGGGTTTTCAGGTGTGCCATTAAAAAAAATTCATCTGGAATAACAGAAAACCCAGAATAGCTAAAACTATTCTCAAGAGTAAAAGAACCTCTAGGGGAATCAGTATCCCGGACCTCAAGCTGTACTACAGAGCAATAGTGTTAAAAACTGCATGGTATTGGTACAGTAACAGACATGTAGATCAATGGAACAGAATTGAAGACCCAGAAATGAATCCACACTCCTATGGTCACTTGATCTTTGACAAAGGAGCTAAAACCATCCAGTGGAAAAAAGATAGCCTTTTCAACAAATGGTGCTGGCTCAGCTGGAGGTCAACATGCAGAAGAATGCAAATTGACCCATCCTTATCTCCTTGCACTAAGCTCAATTCTAAGTGGATCAAAGATCTCCACATAAAACCAGACACACTGAAACTAATAGAAGGGAAACTAGGGAAGAACCTTGAACATATGGGCACAGGGGAGAATTTCCTGAACAGAACTCCAATAGCTTATACTCTAAGATCAAGAATAGACAAATGGGACCTCATTAAATTACAAAGTTTTTGCAAGGCAAAAGACACCGTCAAAAAGACAAAGCGGCAACCAACTAACTGGGAAATGATCTTTACCAACCTTACATCCGACAGAGGGCTAATATCCAAGATATACAAAGAACTCAAGAAGTTAAACTCCAGAGAGGCAAGTAACCCTATTAAAAAATGGGGTACAGAGCTACACAAAGAGTTCTCACCTGAAGAATATCTAATGGCTGAGAAGCACCTAAAGAGATGTTCATCATCCTTAGTCATTAGGGAAATGCAAATCAAAACAACCCTGAGATTCCATCTCACACCAGTCAGGATGGCTAAGATCAAAAACACAGGAGACAGCAGTTGTTGGCGAGGATGTGGAGAAAGAGGAACACTCCTCCACTGCTGGTGGAATTGCAGGCTGGTACAACCACTCTGGAAAGCAGTCTGGCGGCTCCTCAGAAAACTGGGCATGACACTTCCGGAGGATCCGGCTATACCACTCCTGGGCATATACCCAGAGACTTTACCTGCATGCAATAAGGACACATGCTCCACTATATTCATAGCAGCCTTGTTTATAATAGCCAGAAGCTGGAAAGAACCCAGATGTCCCTCAACGGAGGAATGGATTCAGAAGATGTGGTATATTTACACAATGGAATACTACTCTGCAATTAAAAACAATGAATTCACGAAATTCCTAGGCAAATGGTCAGAACTTGAAAATATCATCCTTAGTGAGGTAACCCAATCACAAAAGATCACACATGGTATGAAGTCACTGATAAGGGGATATTGACCCAGAATCTCAGAATACCCTAGACACAATCAGCATATCAATAGATTTCTAAAAAGATGGAAGGAGAGACCCCTGGTCCTGGAAAGACTGGATGTAGGGGAACGCCAGGACAGAGTAATGAGAGGGGGTTGAACAGAGAAAAGAGGGAGGGAAGGGGGCTTATGGGACTTTCGGGGAGGGAGGAAACGGGAAAGGGGAAGTGATTTGGAATGTAAATTAAAAAAAATAAAATTAAATTAAATTAAAAAAAAAACATAAATATATGTAGATAATACATAGGGATCTTTTTCATTTTTTATTTTATCAAAAACAGATTCTTTTCACATACAATATATCCTGATTATAGTCTCCCCCCCCAATCCTTCCAGTTTCTCCCCATATTGTCTCCCCTCCAGATTCACTTCCTTTCTGTCTTTCATTAGAAAAGAACAGAATTCGTTTTTTTTAATTTTATTTTATTTTCTAAGTTTTTTTTATTTACATTCAAAATCATTTCCCCTTTCCCATTTCCTTCCTCCCTGAAAGTCCCATAAGCCCCCTTCCCTCCCTCTTTTCCCCATTCAACCCCCTCTCACTTCTCTGTCTTGGCATTCCCCTACATCCAGTCTTTCCAGGACCAGGGGTCTCTCCTTCCATCTTCTTGGCAAGTGGATCAAGGACCTCCACATAAAACCAGACACACTGAAACTAATAGAAAGGAAACTAGGAAAGAACCTTGAACATATGGGCACAGGGGAGAATTTCCTGAATAGAACTCCAATAGCTTATGCTCTAAGATCAAGAATTGACAAATGGGACCTCATTAAATTACAAAGTTTTTGCAAGGCAAAAGACACTGTCAAAAAGACAAAGCGGCAACCAACTAACTGGGAAATGATCTTTACCAACCCTACATCTGACAGAGGGCTAATATCCAATATATACAAATAACTCAAGAAGTTAAACTCCAGAGAGGCAAGTAACCCTATTAAAAAATGGGGTACAGAGCTAAACAAAGAGTTCTCACCTGAAGAATATCTAATGGCTGAGAAGCACCTAAAAAGATGTTCATCATCCTTAGTCATTAGGGAAATGCAAATCAAAACAACCCTGAGATTCCATCTCACACCAGTCAGAACGGCTAAGATCAAAAACACAGGAGACAGCAGTTGTTGGCGAGGATGTGGAGAAAGAGGAACACTCCTCCACTGCTGGTGGGATTGCAAGCTGGTACAACCACTCTGGAAAGCAGTCTAGTGGTTCCTCCGAAAACTGGGCATGACACTCCCGGAGGATCCAGCTAAACCACTCCTGGGCATATACTCAGAGGTTTTACCTGCATGCAATAAGGACACATGCTCCACTATGTTCATAGCAGCCTTATTTATAATAGCCAGAAGCTGGAAAGAACCCAGATGTACCTCAATGGAGGAATGGATTCAGAAGATGTGGTATATTTACACAATGGAATACTACTCTGCAATTAAAAACAATGAATTCACGAAATTCCTAGGCAAATGGTCAGAACTTGAAAATATCATCCTTAGTGAGGTAACCCAATCACAAAAGAACACACATGGTATGCAGTCAGTGATAAGGGGATATTAACCCAGAATCTCAGAATACCCTAGACACAATTCATATATCAAAAGAACAGGATTCTAAGAGCTAACAACAAAATATGACAAAATAAAATAAGATAAAGCAAAACCAATCACATCAAGAGGGACAAGTAAAACAAACAGGGGTCCTAAGAGCAGGAACAAGAATCAGAGAGCCCCTTGTTCACACACTTGGGGGTCTCATAAAATCATAAGCTAAAAGCTGTAATAGATGTGCAGAGGAGCTGATAGACCTGGTTAGGCTCTGTGCTTGCTGCTTCAATCTTTGTGAGTTCATAGTCACCTGTTAATTGATTCAGTGAGCTGTGTTTTCCAACCCTCTGCCTCTTACATTCTTTCTACCTCCTTTTCCATGACCCCAGGTTCTCTGAGATCTGAGGGGAAGGATTTAAAGGAGACATTCCATTTAGACTCTTCACATAATTTCTGGCTGTGGGTATCTGCATTTGTTCCTATCTGCTGCCTGAAAATGCCTTTCTGTGACTGAATAAGGCCTTGATGTTGCATAGAGATTTTAAACACAAAGATTTTGCAGTTTTTATTTATAGTTCACTGGTCTTTTCATTAGACTGTTGATCTGATTTTCTTCATATCATTAAGTAATCCTTATTCTGACATCTGCACTTTCAAAGACGGGACTCGTAATACAAAGTAGAAATTTTGGATCCTCGACATCATGCCTAGGGTAATCATAGAAAGCTAAAGAGGCTGGGAAGGTAGCAATAGCTTTGTTCTTAAATTACATTCTTTTCTTTAGTTTCAAATTAGACAAGATAATAATCTTGAAAAAACACTGTCTTGAAAGAGGACATAAGTAACAATGTCACAAGTGAAATTTAAAATCATCCAAAAAATTAGTCACACACATATACATATATGTGACTACCACACTTATGTGTGCTCTCACGTGCCTAAAATCAAGTCTGCTCAAATAGTAAATTTTTATCACACAATAAAAATCTTAAAAATGTAATATTTTCTCTGCCTCTGGAGTCTTGGGACTATGATATATATACCACCATGCCCAGAAGACTTATATCTTTTAATGAATGAACCTCTCCTATACATAAGGAATATATGTAAAAATTGCTTCAGTATAAAATGCATCTGCTATTTCCACCAAAACACCATCAGCTGATTGATTTAGGAAACACAATGCTTAGATTGGTTATATGGGAACTTTAGCTGAGTTATCTTTCATAGAAACAGACATCAACCCAACAGGAAAGAATGGAGTCAAATCAATGACGGACAGAGAGGTTCTTTGACCAAGACTACTTGATTATACACATTTTACCTCTGTTTAAACCTCCTTTAAATCCAAACCTCATTTCAGAACCCTAAGGATGAACCTGGGGATAGTGTTGGACAATCTTACCTGTCCCTCTTCCTTATGTGGCCACATAAATCTCTGCTTATACCATTACTTTGTCTCCTTAATAGAAATGTTGAGTCTAGTTTGTCAAAGGGATCATGGACCAGGATCTGATCCTGATAGCTCTAGTGGGGTAACATAAGTGGAAGAGTGATATTACATCTCCACAAACTAAATGGTCTCTATCCTAAAAGGACACAATTCTGAAAGGGGAACCCAGGACAAGAATCAGACGCTCTGGGCTGAAGGTCCATCTTGGTCACAGACTGTGTCCTTCTGTACCTTTCTTTGACCTATCTCTTACCCACAAAGATAAGCTAGGTGAGCTTGGCTGCCTTGTTTATTGTTCTCTCATATGGAACAGTGTTATATATGTTGCATATATGAACATGTCTCAATGAGGTACTGAACAGAGGTTGTGAAAAATGTGAACTCTTAGAATTAGAGACTTATTATAAGAACTAGCATTGTTAGTCACCAGGCATGTGACCATAGGAGTGATGCTGGACTTCACCAAACCTTAGTTTCCTCCTCTGTGAAGAGAGGATAAAAATGTCAAAATCATAATAATAGTCCAGTCATTATTTGGTAGCCATAGCGTCGACATCCAACCACACATTGAAAGTTTCCAGAAAAAAAAATTAGTTTTCCTTGTCATTATTTCCTAAACTATGCAGCTAGATATAAGCATCCTACAAATATGGAACTACTCTAACTAGCTTGTCCCTCAATTGGACATATTCAACTATTGAAACAAGAAACCCCAAGAAACTGGAATTCACCTCCCCTTGAAAAGAAGGCTGAAGTCTCATGCCATCTTGAAGGGATAACTTGTCTCCCAGAAAAGAGATTCCACACAGTTCTCAGAATTTGTCTGACCATTTTTCAGGATGGAAACTGAAGCCTATAGAATAATGGGTCACTATTAGTTAGGGCCAACCTTTTTTTTTTTTTTTGCTTTTTTATTATTGCTTTTATTTATTTATTATTATTATTATTTTCTATATTCTTTATTTACATTCCAAATGATTTCCCCTTTCCCAGTTTCCTCCTCCCCAAAAGTCCCATAAGCCCTCTTCCCTCCCCCTGTTCCCCATTTACCTAAGAATTTCATGAATTCATTTTTTTAATTGCTGAGTAGTATTCCATTGTGTAAATATACATGGAAAATATCTCTGATAAAATTTAAGAAAAATGGAAAAATTATACAAATAAAATCCTTCCAGTCACCATTTGCAACATGGAACCAGACAGCTCCATAACCTTCTGTGCTTAGATCACCAGGAGAAAGTGATCTCCCAGCAGCAATTTCACTTCTGAGTGCGGAGGTGAGATCTCCACCTTCTCTCTGGAGGGGTACAGCTAGGAGCACACCGGGCATACGATCAGTGGAGCAGCTGGAACAGGAGTCTTCCCTTCCAGCTGCCATTTGCAGCAGGCAACCAGGCAGCTCCATAGCCTTCTGTGCTTAGCCCACGAAGAGAGAATGATCTCCCAGCAGTGATTTCACTTCTGAGTTAGGGCCAATCTTAAACAGGACTGTTTAGACATACATATTCCTGGTCCTCTATTTAAAATTTAATCTCACTTTAAGGCCCCAAATATGGACTGGTAAGAGTCATTGGATCTCTTTGTCCCTCTCCCCAATGCATTTAAATTGAATGAATCACATTTTTCTACTTTTTGCAATTAATTTGGCTGTTTTAATTGGCTTCTAGAGGAGGAGTGGACAAAGCTGGCTCAGACTATGACCCCAAGTTCAGTAAAAATAACTACTTATATAGAATTTATCTTATAATATAATACAATATCATGATATATCATGAAGTTCTATAACTAACCTAAATATGATTTAAACTATACAGGAGGATATGCATAAGCTGTATGCAAACATTACATAAATTTACACATTGAACATCATGGAGATGTTCTAGGTGTCTGCAGAGGTTCCTGGGGCAAATCTCCTCTTAATGCTGTAGACAACTATAATGAATATGATGAAGACTATATTGTAAAAAGTTAACAGAGTGGAAACATTAACAGTTATTCTTTATCATTATTGGCTTCTGTTAATATGAGACTACTAGAGTACATTTGAGAGTAATGGAGCCTTTCTTGACTCGAGTTGGCTTAGACCAGTGAGATAGAGTCCTGAGGACTTGCCTATAACTTCCATGTTCTTGGCTTACAAATTTGAAGAATTAAATTCTCAGACCACAGAGAATGAATTTTACAAAGAGATATTTTATTACAGAAAGAAAAATGGCAGAGATTCTGAACAGCAGAAGGGATACCCTGGAGGGGAATGCCATGAGCCTCACTGTCTTGGGGTTACCAAGGTTTGCCTAGAGGGAGGAATGGGATAAGGGTGAGCTAGCCAATCCAGTTTCCATTGAGCTGCCCACGTGCTTCTGAGTTTGAGTCATATACTCAATATGGTTTCCAGGGAAAGAGTACTCCTTTACAGGGCAAGTGACAACTAAGACCTAGGCACTCTCTTCTTTCTGCCACCCCTGGCTTCTATCTCTGACAAAATTAGAGACATTTCAGCTTAAACCCTTTCATACATGCCTGGTCTCCAGCAAGTGCAAAGCTGCCCATAAGCTCAAAGACATGCCCAGTTTGGGCCAAAAAATTCTCTGCATTTTAGGGTCCTTTTACTCTAAAACAGTCTGGCCAACTTCAGGCTCCAGATCTCAAGACTGTGGAGACCACAGTCCAATGAACTTGAGCTCTCGATGTAAGTCTTGTGGGACTGACTCCCCGTAGGCATGAATAATTACCAACTTTTGCTGGAGGAAAAAGCCTGTCCTGGTGCCTAGCAGACCTAGCCTTTGCTAGCTTTCCTGTGGAAGGGACAGCTGTCAAACCTGTGCTTGCAGCCCTTCCTAGTTTTGCTCCACACAAGACGCCTGGGTCCAAATGAACAGACACTTCTTGCTGCTCTTCCCCCTCTTCTGCCTCATTGTGGGTAAGTTCCAGAGGCTCCTCCCTGAGGAGTGAGCTTCAGTGGCAGGATGAAGGGAATTGGAGGGAATCTACATATGCAGATCCATGTCCATGTGAGCTGAGCTTTAACCACATTTAGGAGGGAAGGAAGGGAGATGGCCTTCAAAATGTTCTCTCTGCCTTTTGTTTCATCTTCTTTGTCTTTTCTAGCACTCCACACATCCCTCTGGGTATGTAGGCCCTTATTTTGTTACCCTTTCTGCCACTGCCAAACTTCATAATCTAAATGCCTAGAAAATTTTCGCTTATGATATCCATTCTGTTCACAAATCTGTGTTGCTGAGAGAGCTGGTCATTCAATAATCTTGAAATGTGTTTTAGTCCTAGACATTGGATTCTGATACCCATTTTAAGGACTTTATTACAAGCTGTTTAGGAGAAAAATTTCTATACTCCCTGGAATCAGATTTTTCCAAACTAGTCCAGTCAGTTTCCTAAATACTCTAAATTGACAAGTGGAGACCAAACCTTCAAGATTTGTAAGATCAGATTATACTGTATTAAATCAAATACAATTCAAAGCAACATAGCCCCAATAATATGCTCAATAAATGATACAGTGTAACCTTAGCACCATAGAGAGATTTTTTAACGTGTGTGTGTGTGTGTATGTGTGTGTGTGTATACATTGTACATCTCATACCATACATGTAACTAGAGAAAACCTTTTAGAAATAATTTCTCTCCTTTCACCCTTAAATTCGAACTCAGGTCAGTCAGTCTTGACAGCAAGCAAATTTAGCTGCTAAGCCAAATGACCAGTCTCTGGAAAGAGGTTGCTTTGTTTTCTTTTGTTTTAAACCTATATTTCAATTATTCAGTCTTCTAGAACCTCCTGAAGGTATTACCCATGGACCATTTTTAAACTAGATAAATAAACTATGTAGAGGTCAAATCTTTACACAAAGTAAGGGCTGGAGAAATAGCTGCCTAAGAATGAGGACCTGATTTTGATCCCCAGAACTCACATAAACAAACCTAGATGTTGTAATGTGTGCTTATAAATCCCAGTGCTAGAGAGCAGAGACAGGCAGATCCTTGGAACTCACTGGTCAGACAGCTTAGCAAAATAGGTGAGCCTCAAACCAGTGACAGAAAGTTATCCAGAATGTAACGGCTAAAATTGAGTCCAGAATCCTTTTACTTGCTCAATGGCCTTTCATTTTCCATCACTAAAGGCTACTGTCTAGAGTTGATGAAATGCTCAACTGTCACTTCCTAAACCCTAAACCATCAGCTAGCTATTTATCTGCCTACCCTCCCTTGGAAGGTCTCATCACCAAGTTCTGCCGTCTCTCTCCAAATTCCAAATACATGTCCTCATGCCAAGCTGTGTACTCTCTCCAGAAGCAACATCACTGAAGTGTATAACATGCCACCTTCGCACACAGTCAGACCACTGCAGAAGAGGCTTTGGTGTTTGCCTTGCTCAGAAGCATGAAGTATGCATGAGCTTGAGGATCTATTTCAGTAAGTTTCAGGGTTGGGCACAGTCATGAGAAGCTTGGGCAACTTCTTAGAAAAGTCTGCACCAGAATTGCCTCTCTAGCCCAGGCCATAGTACCTGAGCATGGAGAGTACAGTTCTAAGAGACAGGCAGAATATACAAGGCAAGATGAAAACAGCCAAATAGATTTTTACTTTGAATATACCAAACCACTGTTTTTCTCACTTGCTAGCAGGAGAAGGAATGAGGCAGATGTACAGATTTTAATTTTCAGGGGCGTCAGGCTAAGAAGCCAACCTTATAGCTTTCCAGCAATATCTGCATGGATGCTCTTTGGAAGTAGAAGCTGGGAAGCTATCCATAAACCTGTCTGGTTAAGGCAATGGGTGGTCTGCCTTGGAGACTGAGATCACTGCCTTATGTCTGGTTCATTCTTGTTGTAGATGGCGTTCTCCAGTTATCATACATGGTGTGTCAGAGATTCTGCAAGAATTTGGTATACAGCATCAACAATCGGAGTTATACTCATAAATGTTGCAACCATGATTTTTGTAATTTCAGACTCTAAGATACTCCCCACAAACTTCATTCTACAAGGTCCCAGATGTTTTTCTTCTTTTACACTCTGCTTATCCTGCCTTTCCACCCTGTATGTATCAAGGATGCTCCTGCTCCATCTCCATCATTTTTCCTTGTTCCTTTGTCTTGGATCTCAAGTTGAGCAGGCGATGATGGTTTTAAATAATAGATTTCTCCTAGTACTAGAATTGCATCTTTATCCACTACAGGACCTGTCCCAAGAAACTCTGAACAGTAAGTAAGATATACTCTCTTCACACTCTTCATTAGTTTAGATAGTTGAGGTGGACCAGAAAGACTTTGGTGGAAGATTTACAAATATTTTTAATTGAACCATGAATCACCACATAGTTAAGCAGAAATGTGACCAAATGGAGGTGAACACTGAAGGTTTTGCTCTGTGAATGCAATCTTGTTTCCTTTGGTGCTCATTTCAGATTCAGTTATTCTAATTTTCTTGGCAACCAAAGTACATGCTCACACATGTTTACAGGGCATTGTAAACACAAGACTCCAGGCCTCTGTGGTAGTCCTAGATCAAATAAGACCATGAGTATTCTACAGATGTATGTCAATTATAACACTTAGTGTCTTTCTTTTGTTTACCTTTCTCCATCCCTTTCATCCTTTGCCAACCATCTCTTCACCATGCATTGCTACATGCACTCCCAATAAAAGTGGGCTGTCCTTCAAATCTTTTTTCAAAATGTTCCATGGCTCCTGAGCTGTATAACCCAGAGCAGACAGATTTTAAGAGTTTCTCTTTTGTGGCATAAATAGGTCATACTTGGGGACAGTTTTATCCTACCCAGGGAATCTCCCATGAGCCTTAAGTCAACATGTAGAGTACATAATGGAACTGGCATTTCTGTAAATAATAAACACACTCCATATAACATACGTACAAATGTCTCTTTCTCACCAGACCCACATAGGTAACCCATGCTCTAAATAGGAGCTCAGTATGCAGTGCAATCAAGCTCTGGACTAAACCATAATACTTGATCTATTTGATTGACGTCTTGTCATTTTAATACTACAAAAAAAGATTTTGTTGACTATTTGATGATAATTGATGGCATAATGCTTTATAAACCCTGAGTTCTTCAGTGTGTTTCTTAAAAACAAGAACATTTCCTCCATACCCACAATTCATCACAATCATAAGACTATGGAGGAAATACTGTTATATCATCTACTAAGTTTCAACAATTTCTCAGCTACATTTCTTCAACAAAACAATTCAAACCAGCATCACAGTATCATGCTTAGTCACCAAACCTAACCAATCCCTCCAATCCAGTAGTTTCCCAATATTTTTGTTTTCATAGTCTTGATATTTTAACATTTCTACAGTTCATCAAAAGGTGTCAGACCACAGTGTCAGCATTATTACATTCAGGCGGTAGATCTGCATCAGGAACATCACCCATTGATGAACATAGAATGCTGAGTTCTTGCCAGTAGCTACTGAAGGGCCCAGTTTAACATTACAAACTCCATTTTACTTTCAGACACCATTTTATGATTAACTTGCCCTCTAAATGAACTCAGCTACTGGAAAAAAACAACTTGTTCCAGGAGCCATGTCACCCTGGTAACAATTCCAATTCCCCTAGGCAAATAGCCATTCCAGTCCTAACAACAACCAATCAGTTCTTAAAGGGAAAATATCTAAAGTCTAAAATAGATTGATTAAGCTAGCAGCCATTGTTCATACCAACCTGAAATCATCACTAGCCAATAGAAGTGAGCCAAGCAAATGTCAATCAATCATATAACTGCCAAGTTGGAAAGTTCCTCACCTGCAACCAAGATAAATATGCAAGGCTTATACCAACTCAGGTCTTTCGACACCTTTTACTGTGCTGGAGAGGTTGGAGGGCCTGAGCTGGAGATGAATAAATACTCATCACTATTGCATATGAGTTGGATTCTGGTGGTCTCTGGTGGTCTGTGGGGACCTCTTGATCTGGGCATAACACTACCATACATGGCATGTGATTCTTTTTCATCACCCAAGGTCTTAACTGATGACAAATAAAATAGTTTCTCTTCTAGAAACTCATTCATTTTAAAAGGTCAAGCCAAGATGGTGGAGAGGAAGTAGACTCTGTGTGTCACCAAGATTGAGAACAGTCAGGAAAGCAAGGATAAACTTTATATCAAAGAGAAAGAAAGAGGAAGGCATCAGAATTCACAAAAGAATTCATATAAGTGAAAAAAATTCCCAGTGAGGGCAAGGGGAAGTTTAAAACTCACAAGTTAAACCAGGCAGCCCTGTTCAGAAAGGGCATGGACGTCAATCCTAGCCATAGAGCAAGCCCAGAGTTTTCACAGTTCTTAATCCAAGTGAAAACCTGAATAACAAGTCAAAGTGGGAGATATACACTAAGACATTCTCTGTACATTTAGATAACTATATCCACATACCATCTTTAGACAAGATAGAGCTTCTCTAGAGCCCTGAAAATGAAAAGTCACAGGTTAGAGAGCCTGAAGATATACAGCCATACACTCTGGATGGGAGCAGACAACACAAGGTAGTCATGGAAAAAGAAGGGCTGAATGTAGAGATGCAAAGAAACACAGATATACAGAAGCTAAAACAATGAAGAGCTCAATGGTGGTTTTGTGGGTAGCCCTACCCTTTTGGTGAATATGAGGGTAATATAAACTAGTGGTCCTGAAACAGAAGTAAGGATTCTTCTTGGTCATGCAGTTTTCCCATTGTAGAACTGAGAAGGTTTATATGAATGGATATTACTCACAGGCTCCACCTTTGCACATTGTGTATAGTGTTGGGCAGGATTAGAAAGCACTGAGATGAGTCCTCTAGTAACAGCTCTCAGTGCTCTGACTCCTCTACAACCAACAACACATTTGAGTTACCCTTACTTAGACATTAGTTATTCCAATATGTACAATCTGGAGCAAGTGAGATCCATATTGGTCAACATTCTGCAAAACTAATGTTTGTCAGAAGTGGTTCCTGAACTGCAAAGAAGAGAGGCCCTTAATGTAATTGAAGCACTGTTGAGCAACTGACATTTGAACACACAGTGGCCCTTTGAGGAGGCTGAAATGTAAGTCTCTAATTTCAATTCACCACACCTACCACTTGCCAGGCTCCAATATTAGAAAACTCAGGAAAAAAGCTGTTCATTTTTCAATGAGATATTCAAAGGGTTCAATTGTTTTAAGTATAAAATATTCCTATAAGTCAGTTAGGAAATAATAACTCTCAAACACATATGCACATGGTAGAATGAATGGGAGGTCCTTTGCACTCACAGATAAACACTAGAAGAACCAGGAATGTTAAACACATAGGGCTGTTCAGTCAAAGAAAGGTATATATAATCTGCTGTCCCTTCCTGACTCCTTCCAGAAGGCTGGGAGCAGATGTGGTTAATAGCCTGGTAACTTTAAGCTACATGAGTGGCCAAGACACAGCAGATCCTACCCCAGACCCTTATCACAAGCTTATTTTTAATCAGTCAATTTTATAAATGAATTTTTATCAAATGTGTTATGTGAACATTACAAAAAGTTTCAACATAATCACATTCTATCTTTATCTTATTTTGTACTTTATTGTGCATACAGAATTGCACTGCACAAAGACTTGCACTAATTATTACCTGGGAAGCTTTCACCAAATTGTGCTGTGCTTAAAATGTGCAGAAAATAGATAAGAACTTCTAGAGAAAAATAAAAATAGTAGTGCTCTACACCCACTATGGAGCTCCAAGGAGGTTGAGAGGCCCATGGAGGCTCTAAAGGGCAACACAGCGCTGGAAAAGGAGTCTACAGAGCCCATGGCAGCTCCAGAACAACTAAGAGAGACAGAGTAAATGTAGTAAATGGGAAAATACTTTTAAAAAGTGGACTCACAAAATTTGAAAGAAAGATGGCAAGATGTCAGAACAAAGCCACTCAGAGAATTTCACATCCACTCCCATTGCCGCCATGTCCTAACTAGCAGGCTGCAAGCACAAAGGTCATGCTGAATGAGCCATTGGGATGCCAGCACCAATGACAAGGAGATATGCTGAGGCTTAGATATCACTCAGAAGCAGGACATTACTGAAAATGGCTGTCCCTAAGTGGCCATCTCCCAGCATGGAGTCATTACAGTTGCAGCCTGTGATGCTTTTTCTGCTGGGAGACAGTTGTGTGCCCTGCTGCATTGCCCACAGCCTACAAGGAAAATGCTTATGCCTGCAGACCAGCACCAAGGACGGGGTGGTGTGCAGCAGCCTGGAGCATCCTGAAAAACATCATTACTGAATGGGCTGGCCCTAGGTCAGCCACCAACACAGAGCTAATGCACCTGGATATGCAGACCATGGGGCAGAGGTTTACAAACACAAAAATTGAACCCAGCAAGCCTAGGGTGACAGGCAAAGAGAGTAGGGAGATATGCAACAGCCAGGAGCTCATGCAAAACCTGCCCTTGGATGCCCTGCCTAGTCACAATATCACCCTGACTTTGGACACCAGCAGGATATCCAAGATGAATCTCAGCAATGGTACAGTATTTACACTGCTTCAGAAAGTAGAAATCTTGAACTAGACTAAATAATTCTTTGCAATAAGTGTTTACATGTAAAGCTGATTTGGATAAAAAATATACTGTGTGACACACTGCAGTTTTCAATGCCACTATGATTAAGCAATAATCAGGTGGGAGAGACAGAGTAAATGTAGTAAATGGGAAAATACTTTTAAAAAGTGGACTCACAGAATTGGAAAGAAAGATGGCAAGATGTCAGAACAGAGCCACTCAGAGAATGGTACATCCACACCCTTTGCCGCCATGTCCTAATTAGCAGGCTGCAAGCACAAAGGTCATGCTGAATGAGCCATTGGGATGCCAGCACCAATGACAAGGAGATATGCTGAGGCTTAGAGATCACTCAGAAGCAGGTCATTACTAAAAAGGGCTGTCCCTAAGTGGCCAGCTCCCATGTACAGAGCATGCAGTGTAAAGCGATGGAACTAGAGACTAAGTAGCAGTGACAGGTATAAGAGAAGGCTGCGGTGGATGGAGAGCATGATGTTGCTGCGTGGAGCCAACAAGGTGTTGTACAGCAGACTGGAGCTTGCATAGACTTGGCCCCTGAACACGCTGCCCAGCCAGATGATAACCCTGGTTCTAAGCAATGACAGAACATCCAGGATGAAGAATAGTCCATTTTCGGGATTGCACCTCTTTGAAAGACCTCTATGTACCATGCTGCACCTGGAAGCCACTTTGGTGTCTCAGGGTGTTCATGTGGATGTCTAAGGTCCCTCAGCATCTGGGGGCCATATTGAGCTCCTTGGCCTGTATTATCTCTTTCAGCACCAATTTCATGTGTTGAAGTCTCCCCTGTCTCGTCTGTGTCTAGCTTATGCCCTGAACACATCAGATCAGCAAGATTATGACAGAAAGACAAAGGCATTTCTGGATACAGGCAACCTGGGAGAGGTCAGAGAATGGTCTAATAGTCTTTATAATGACTGACAGTCCTACTTCCATCCAAACCTACAGAATGAAATTCCTGGTCTTAAGTTTGCAAACAGTCATCACTACAGAGCTCACAGGCAGCACAAATGACAGATTTTTCTGTGGTGGGAAGAGAGTAAATAGGAGACTATGGTAGTTGGAATACGCTTGTCCCAGGGAATGGCACTACTAAGAGGTATGACCTTGTTGGAGGAAGTATGTCACTGTGGGGGTGGGCTTTCAGACCTTCCTCCTAGCCACATGAAGGCCAGTCTTCTCCTATCTGCCTTTGTATCAAGATGGAGAACTTTCAACTCCTCCAGCCCCATATATGCCTGGATGCTGCCATTATCCCACCTTGATAATGGACTGAACCTCTGAACCTGTAAGTCAGCCCCAATTAAATGTTGTCCTTTATAAGAGTGTCTCTTCACAGCAATAAAACTCTAACTAAGACAGGGACCCACTTATCTGAGGTTACTTCCCAAAGCCTATTCCATGTACCATCCAATGCAATCCATCATGTTAGAGTGGCTACAGTATAGTATAGTATAGTATAGTATAGTATAGTATAGTATAGTATGGTATAGTATGCCCCACCACCCACCCAGTGGGATCTGCTAGTAAGCTCAAGTGTCCTGCCTGCCTACTCTGTACATCTGTGATCTAAAATATGAAAAGAACTATTATAGGTATATGGAATCTCTGAAGCAGCTGTTAGGACCTAGGAACTTGCACATGGGTGAGAAGGAAGAGAAGAAAACACACCTTTAACAATGCCTTGTTCAGATGTCGGTATTTTCTACTACATTGCTTACTTGTTTCTTTGAATTCTCTGACATTATTATGGGTTAGAAATAACGAACCTAATCTTACTGATGAATACCACAGTGTGTTAGAGACAAAATGTTTTTTCACTGAAGCAACAAGGATATATATATATCTGTCTCACTCAGCTGGATGTTATCTCTTCAGTACAGCTCTTCATTTACAGTCTAGAGTCAAGTTCCCAGAGTTGGAACACAGGATGGTTCCTACTCTAGGATCATCACAACAGTGGTGAGTGAGAGACAATGGAAAGACTCCCTCTGCCAAGTAAAGAAGAGTTTCTCTCTGCCTGGCAGAAACAACACTTACTAGCAAATCCCACTGAGACTAGAGGGCTCCATGTACCTGGCAGGGCTCTAGAATTTACATGTCACTGTAGGAAAGAATTCTGATCTTGATTTGAGGATGTTTTTCATGGGTGTCACATTTGGAGCACATGAGACTCAAGACAATTCATAGACAGTAGCTCCAGAAGGTTTGAGCTAAGAACACCAAGCTCATACCCCCCAGAAAAAGACTCCTTGTTCTAGCCAAAAGAAGAAAAAATCATGGGTTACCAATGATTAAACACATGATTGTCCATCCAACCCCAGTCTTCTATAGTTTGTTTAGGCAACTGAGACCATATTCCAAGAATAAGAGTACTGGGAAAATTAGTACCATAACAAAATTGTTAAGAAGTCTCTAATTCTGAGAAAATGGTGCACCATCTTTCTTTCCAATATTACTTCCCTACATACATCACAAGTCCAGGTTAATAAGCACCATCATGGTTGTTATAGTAATGAATGTATTGTTATGATTTTTGCACTTAATATATGTGATTTATCCCCTTAAATAAAAATCCCTTCTAGAAGGTGAGTTCTAGAACTGAACATAAACCAGTCTTCAGAAGAACCCTTGTGAAGGATTAATGCACAGGCTTCCCCCTTGAGACCATTAACTCTTACCAGGATTGTATGGACCATAGACAGTTCTGTAATAACTGAGGACCCCTCTTGTACCCACAGAGAGAAAACCTTGCTCCTCGACCTGACCAAACCCTGTAATCTAAGCCTCTAGAATGCCCCCTGGCCTTTCCTTGAGTTTTCTCCTAAGCCTGGAAAGTATAACTTCCTCACCTCCCACACTGACTCTGACCCAAATCTTTGTCATTCCTCACCACTCTCTTAGACCAGGATCTTCCCTCACCCCTTCCCTGAGGGCTATCAAAGGAAAGGCAAGTGAGAGGTTGGAAGGCTGATCAGGCTCCTTGTGTTTGCCACTGTAGGGAAGCAGGGTAAAAGAAACTAAGAGTCATATCCCCAAAGAAAGTGTTCTATCCTCAGGAAAAACAGGGAAGAAACCTGAAGAGTAGAGCCCTAACATAGCAGTGTTCCAGAGAGGAGGCTACATGACAGGGCTCCATCAGAGTCTCCACACAGATGGAAAAGGGAACGCAAGCATCTGTTCATTACGTTTCTTCTCCATGGCACTTATCCTGTCTCACTCCCAAGTCTCCTTACCTGGGTACTTAGTTCTCTTAATATATAGACCTCCGCCAGGCAGTAGTGGCGTATACCTTTGATACCAGCACTTGGGAGGCAGAGGCAGGTGGGTCTCTGTGTTCGAGGCCAGCCTGGTCTACAGAGTGAGTTCCAGGACATCCATGGCTATACAGAGAAACCCTGTCTCAGAAAACCAAAATTAATTAATTAATTAATTAATTAATTAAATTAAAATAAAATAAACATATAGACCTCCTCCAACCCAAGTACCCTCTGGCAGCCTACACTCTACACTCATCGCAGGAGACTATCTTGTCTGCCTGGATGCCACCAAGAAGCCCTTAACTTTTCATTTCCTCACATACTACCAACCAAGTACAGGCCTCCTGCAAGAGCCCATGGGACCCTCCCCACCCCCCAACTGCTCTCCAAACTTTCCGGCCCTGAGTGATCTCAGACATACCAAGACTAGTAATATTTAAGTAGAATAAGTTTTTTTTTCTTAATTTATTATTTATTTAGTTATTTTTTACACTCCATATTTTACTCCCCTCACCCCTTGTCCACCCTCTGAACTTTCCACATCCCATACCTCCTCCTCACCCCCTGTCTCCAAGTGGATGTCCCCATGCCCCACCCCACCTGACCTCTAAACTCCCTGGGGCCTCCAGTCTCTTGAGGGTTATGTGCATCATCTCTGAATGAACTTAGACCTGGCAGTCCTCTACTGTATGTGTGTTGGGGGGCCTCATATCAGCTGGTGTATGCTGCCTATTTGGTGGTCCAGTGTTTGAGAGATCTCAGGGGTCCTGATTAATTGAGTCTGTTGGTCCTCCTACAGGATTGCCCTTCTCCTCAGCTTCTTTCAGCCTTCCCTAATTCACCAACAGGGGTCAGCTGCTTCTGTCCATTGGGTGGGTGCAAATATCTGCATCTGACTTTTTAAGCTGCTTGTTGGGTCTTCTGGAGTGCAGCCATGCTAGATCCCTTGTTCTGAGCACTCCATAGCCTCAGTAATAGTGTCAGGACTTGGGACCTCCCATTGAGCTGGATCCCACTGTGAGCCTGTCACCAGACCTTCTATTCCTCAGGCTCCTCTCCATTTCCATCTCTGCAGTTCTTTCAGACAGGAACAATTATGGGTCAGAGTTGTGACTGTAGGATGGCCCCCCTCTCCTTCATTTGGTGCCCTGCCTTCCTGCTGGAGGTGGGCTCTATAAGTTCCTTCTCTCTATCATCAGGCATTTCATCCATGGTCCCTACCCTTATGTCCTGAGATTCTCTCACCTCCCAGGTCTCTGGTGCATTCTGGGGGATTCTTCCAACCTCCTATTTCCCGAGGTTGCCTATTTCAATTCTTTCTGCTGGCCCTCAAGGCTTCAGTCCTTTTCCCTCACCCAAAATCAGATCATGTTCCCCTCTCCCTCACTCCCTCAATGGAATAGAATTGAAGACCCAGAAATAAAATCACACACTTATGGACACTTGGTCTTTGACAAAGAAGTCAAAAATATACAATGGAACAAAAGAAAGCATCTTCAATAAATGGTGCTGGACTAACTGGCTGTCTGCATGTAGAAAAATGAAAATAGACCCATATTTGTCACTTTATACCTTGGACTTTGTCAAGTACAAGTGTATCAAGGACCTCAACATAAAACCAGATACATAGAATAAGTTTTAAAAAAAATACTCATTATTAGATAGCAATTTGATGGTTTATATACTGATTTACTTAAATCGTTGCTTGTATTGCCTATTTGTAAAGCATGACCTCACTTGCTAGCTCAAACATAACCTTTAGCAACCTGCTGGTGCCATACTTCTGTATAAATCTTGGTTCTTTACCCCCACTTTGTGGTTTTAGTGTATAAAGTGAGAATGCAAACTGAGACCTCTCAGGAACTACCTGGTTCCAAACCACCAGTGACATCTCCTCTCTCTTATGCTTAGTGGTGTCAGGAGCTTATTTTATAAACATTCCCATAACACTCTTTTGCCATGTGTATAAAGTGAGGGAATTGGGATTAGAAGCCATAGAGTTTCACATCTGTATTACAAATGAGAAATCAGTTAAAATTCAGAAAAAAATAAGAAGTCAGTTAAAATTCACCAAAATATGAAGGCAAAGAGAGACTCTGATCCATGTCCTCTCAGTTACCAGGCCAGGTGCTAGGTGAGAAAAGTATGGAGTATAAACTTGCTTTGGGTAGGGATTCTGAGTCACCTCTTGTATCAGTCAGGGTTCTCTAGAGTCCCAGAACTTATGGGTAGTCTCTATATAGTAAGGGAATTTGTTGATGACTTGCAGTCTGTAGTCCAACTCCCAAAAATGGTCAGTAGCAGCTGTGAATGGAAGTCCAAGGATCTAGCAGTTGCTCAGTCCCACAAGACAAACAGGTGAAAAAGAGTGAGTGACTTTTCCTTCTTCCAATGTCCTTATGTAGGTCTCCAGCAGAAGGTGTAGCCCAGATTAAAGGTGTATGTGACTTGCTTTGTCCCAGATGACCTTGAACTCAGAGATCTCCCTGTCTTAATCTTTTGGGATTCATAGCCACTATGCCTCAAGATCTCCAAGTCAAGATCCAGGTCAGAGTTCATTCCAAATATAGTCAAATTGACAACCAGGAATAGCCGCTACACCTCTTTTCACAGGTCATCTCTACCACAGCCCTGGCATAGTACCCTCAGTTACTGACTTCACAAACAGAAGATTTGAGGTAACCCAAAACACCAATGATTAACTTCCTCAGAAAAATTTCTCTGAAGGCTTCCTCCATGACCCCCTTTAATCTTCCATGACACAGTCTTTGCCTAGACTGAAAAAGCAAGAACTTAGAGTACCAGCATGAGAGACTTTGCTCTGAGATTTTCACAGGCTGTTCTAGCACATGGCCTCCTGCCTTCTAAGTTCTCCATCTGGTTGTAGCCACCATACTTGGAGGGCTCATGAGAAGATTTACTGTTGCCACTATAGTTACAGCAAGTGTTATTCACACTCTTCCCACAGAAGCATGGACAGGCTAGAAAACAGGGACTGAAAGAACTCCACGGTATGACTTCTGACTACTTCTCCTGCTCAAGGAAATCTACATACAGTATTCACATTCATAAGTATAACAATGTGGACTTTCAATTTCCACAGACTTCTAGTATAGGATCATGGAAAAAAGAACCACTGCTATACGGCATCATTTTATAGGATCCATTACATTGTTCCTTGAAAAAGTGGCCCCAGGACCATGTCAATCTTGCTGTCCTATGCCAAAGCACAAGGAAACAAGAGATTGAAATAATAGAATGCTTGGTAGTGAGACTCTCAGAAAACATCTAGAACCCCTAGCCAGGGTAGGGCTCAGAGCTGAGCAAGGGCAAGGTAGTGCACACCTTTGAACCCAGTACTTAGGAGTCAGAGGCAGGCAGATCCCTGTGGGTTCAAGACTAGCGTGGTCTATATAGAGAGTGCCAGGACAACCAGGGGTAAAGAGTGAGACCCTGTCTTGACAAAACAAGATGACTCAGATGCTTTAGTCAGAGTCCTATTTTAGAGATTATCCCTCCGGTGACAGCAGACCAAGGCCTGTGGGTGACTCTCTGCTATAGGAAGGGAAAGAACCTGGCAGTGGGGCATAGCTGTACAAGATTCCTGGAAAACATTAACTTCCCTCATGACTTGAATTTGGTTTGCATGTTAGAATGGGCAGGAAGTCAAGAACAATTTCTTCAAGACAACCTTTGAAGTCTGGCCTGAAGCTCAGAATGGACTAAGTTCTCTCAGATAGTTCAACAAACAGATCAGCTAATCAGATTGGCCTAACGTATCAGCCGTGGAGACAAGCCTGGACCTGCACCTCCACAGCTCAGAATCATCAAAGGCACACAACACAGTTGGAGGCTACGGCCATCAGGGACCCTCACTGATATGTTTGGAGACTTGCCCCCTCTCTTCATCTGCAGGCATTTTGTCTCCTGGGAATTTTCTGTGAGCCCCTGATAGTCTTTTCACTTAGACCAAATTCTGAATCTCAAGTACTTTTCTTCTAGAATATCAATAAACTCTGGTCCAGGAATATTAGAAGAGAACCTGACCCAAGATTAAAACTAGACTAAGGCAGTTCCAATGTGTAGCTGCACCTGTTCTGCCATCCCCTCTGTGTTGTGCCAGAAGTATGATCCTGTGTACTCTCATGGCATCCCATCAACAGAAGCACAGGCACTCTACCCAGCTCTTGCTACAGCAAGGTCCTTGGAAAGAGTTTCAGAGTCAAATAGTGACCCTCATAATAAAGGGGCACAATGCCCAAACTGCAACTCAAGTATCCATGATGATTCTCCACATTGGTCTGCTAGTGCCATGAAAGAATATCATAATTGGCTGCTCAAACCACAGGAAAAAAATTATAGTTGAGGAAGCTAGAGGTACAAGACAAAAGTGCAGAAAGGGTTGGCTTTTCTGAGATTTCTTTTCTTGCCTTGTAGATGGCTACCATCTTCCTGTGTCTTTTCCTCTGTACACATAAATCTCCTGTTTCTGTTCTTTATTATAGAGAGAGATATTGGTTGTTGAGTTATGTTCCATCCATATGTCTCCATCATAATGACCTCTTTAGAGACCCTACCCCAAATACAATAACTTTATATGTATTGGGGTTAGGGGGTCTACATAAAACTCAGAGGACACATTAAAATAGCTCAGTTCATAAGCAGAGCTGTAGTGGAACAAAGAACAGTATGACCCATCAAGTGGTACAGAAGTTAAAGGGATAAGATAACACCTTTGCTCTCAGACCTACTTGGAAAAGGTAGTTCTAGGAAAATTCCCTGGAGTGAGATTTAAGAAACATAAACAGAAAACCAGATCAATATATGACTCATTCCTGGATCGAACCACAAGCTGTGGGAGGTAGCAAGCCTAAGGCAGAGGGAATCATATTCTCATTTAATCTTCCTGATCAGAACTTATTGATATTCTAGAAGAAAACAACTTGTGCCTCAAGAGCTTGCATCTAAGAGAAAAGGCACTCATCTCAGAGCATCCTTGGAGCAGGAAAGTCTGCAGATGGAGGAAGGATACAAAGAAAAGGCTTCAGACACATCTGTGGAAGTCGATGATAACCACAGTCCTCCAAGAGGGCCTTTCATTACCTTGGGCAGCAGAGGTGCAGCTTCTGGTTTCTTTGCATAAATCATAGCTAAGCAAATGTGTTTGCTGAACTATCTGTAGGAATTTAGCCCATTTTGAACTTTATGTCTGTTTTCAAGGTTCTAGAAGAAATAGGAGAGAGTCTCTGAAATTTGGACTAGCACTGTCTGTAGTTTCAAAGCAGCTAGTGACAATCTCCTAGCTGCTCTAAAATGAGTATTTGGCCTCATTAATAATGGCAGAAATTAACATGTTCAATGTTTATCTACTTGTTGGGAAGAAAAACCATCAACTATATAGGTATTAAAAACAAATATCGGTTACACAAGTGGAGGGAAACACAACAGTTGGAGAATTTAGTGCATATTAGAAAAGTTAATAGCTGATTACCTCAACAAAATATCAATGCAGAAACTTAGAACTCTGAGTTTCTTTTTGCAGTGGTCAGCAGTACCTGCAGAGTTTCAAATGTGACCAACAGGCTAAGAATAAATGACTGTTGAGTTCTTAGCTTCAAATGAACATCTTTACTATACTCCCCTCTAAGGCTCAGGAAGTATCACAGAAAAGGAAGTGTGTAGGGAAGCAGTAAGATCTGAGGGATGAGAAGAGTGTCGTGGAAAGCTAGCTTCTAGCATAGCATGGCCACTGCACTCATGAACTCACAGCAGCTGTGATAACCAATGCAGGATCTGCACAAGACTGTGTCTATCAACAGATCATCATGGATTCAGAAAGAACTCACAAGGTCCCATCCTCCCCTGAGGAGCTACTGGCAGCTAATGCTGATTGAGAAGGGAGGATAAACTCTCCTCACTCAGGAGCCACTGGCAAATTGTCCATGATCCTGTAAATAACCACTAACCCAGGTTCATACATGCAATCCGAATTAAACTCATTGGGCCACCAAAGCAAACCCAAAAAGTCATGAAAGTAGAAAAATAAGGGGACAGCATCATCAGGCATGTAAGAGGGAAACAAGAGGAGAGTGGGAGCAGGTGTAATCAAAATACATTATATAAATGTATGATATTATCAGAATGGAACACGCTATCATGTGTAATTAATATACGCTAATAAAAAATCAAAGAAGACCCCCCTGGGTAAAGTCAGTCCAATTAGAAATCTCTGGACAAAGCCAAGTGTCCACACCTGTAATCCTAGCATTCAGAAGGATGAGGCAGTAAGATAGCCATGAATTCGAGGATAGCCTGGGCTACATAATGACTTTGAAGCTACAAAGTAAAAAACTTTCTTTAAAAAAACAAGAAAAAAAGAAAGAAAGAAAGAAAGAAAGAAAGAAAGAAAGAAAGAAAGAAAGAAAGAAAGAAAGGAAGGAAGGAAGGAAGGAAGGAAGGAAGGAAGGAAGCAAGAAGGCAAGAAAGCAAGCAAGCAAGCAAGCAAGCAAGCAAGCAAGCAAGCAAGCAAGCAAGAAAGAAAGAAAGAAAGAAAGAAAGAAAGAAAGAAAGAAAGAAAGAAAGAAAGAGAAAGAAGGAGAGAGGGAGAGGGAGAGAGAGAGAGAGAGAGAGAGAGAGAGAGAGAGAGAGAGAGAGAGAGAGAATGGGAACAGACATAGTGGCATGTAGGTAGGACATTAGCTTTCATGTCTTGAGGAACCAAGTTTGGTTCCAACAATTATAGATCTTAAGCAGTGCTCCATATGCAGTGCTCAGCATGCAAGGTAGAGAATGGTGACCAGGGAACTCATCACCTCCCACACTATATTGGGTTGATCCAGGAACAAATTAAATGTTCCTACATTTCTTCCTTATTCATTTGTTTTAAACATACTCAGCCCCACAACTTTGTTTCTGGTACTGACAAGTTGTGAGGGGACAGAGTCAGTGTCTGGTACTAGCAGAGCAGGGAGACAGTAGTTAAGTAACCACATGTATGCTAGTGTCATAGTAAAAGGGACTCCACATTCAGGGTGATGACACAGGATAGCTAGGTGAAAATGGACTGGTAAGGAGATGCTATGGAGAGACAGTATTTGGTCAAGATGGCCAAGTCAAGGGCAAATGCTGGGGCTACCTTTAAATAGTTCTTTGAATAAGACTTACCTGGGTCTCATATATAATGCAGGGAAATAGTGGAAATTAAACGATAAAGTCTTGAGTACCAAGACTAGAACAATAAATGCCTATGATTACTATCTGCTAATGTTATGATATGATTAGTCCTCTCTGCCTTATGCAGGATGTGGACAGTGGGAGAGAGGGAAGAAGATTGTACCATGACAAAATTTCTATGCCATATGCCTGATAGTGGACCTTCAGATTCCAATAGGTTATAGGATCCAGTGTGCCATATAAAAACAGATAAAGAGAGAAATGCTTTTAAAACTCAAAACAGGAGAAAACCTTAGATCTCTAAAGAATGAATCTTTCTGTGTAACTTAAGCAAAGGATTCCCTAAAGGGACATTACATGAAAGTGGAGAACACAAAAAGGGTGCAGGTAGTATGGCAAACTGTTGTGTTTGCTTTTCTCATGACTGTGACAAAATGTCTGATGAACGCAACTTACAAAGGAGGGATCTGTTTGCGTTCCAGTTTGAGGACTCAGCCCACGGCAGTGTGAAGGCATGGTGGCAGGGGCCTGAGGCTGCAGATCATGTCTATAGATGGATAGAAATCTAAATGAACATTACAAAATAGTCCTTTACATATACGTACTGCCTACATATGCTTATGGTTTTATGTCATTTACATGGTACCAAATTAATTCATAAGTGCCCATGTGAGTTATAATTGCTAAAGGATACCCAAATTATTTCCAGTTCTACTGTAATTGGACTTTAAGAGGAAAAGAATCCAATAATAACAAGACATCTTAAACTTCAATACCTGTCTCACTAATTAATGAGACAAAATATGGAGAGAGACAAAAGAGAAAATATGTTCTAGTTTTCTTTCTGTCGCTGTGATCAACACCATGACTCAAAGAAGCTTAATGAAGGAAAGGGTTTGTTTGGTTTTACAGGTTACAAAGAGGTGCCAAGGCAGGAGCCCAAGGCAAGAGCCTGAATAAGAAACTATGGAGGAAGGCCTGCTTCCTGGCTCACTCATGGGCCCATGTTCAGGCACCTTTGTTGCAACCCAAAACCAACTGCCATGGCATGCTGCCACCCACAGTGGCCTGGGACCTTCTACTTCAATCAGCAAACAATAAAATGCCCTATAGAAATTCGTGTAGGCAAATATGACAGAGACAATTCTCCAATTGACAACTGACAATTCTTCCTAGGTGTGTTAATTTGACAACCAAGGTTAGCTGTCACAGAGTATTTAATCACTGTAATCACATTAAGAAAACAGAGATGGCTAATGGTCCCAGATCTTTCTTTTGAGGTATTAACACAAGCTTTAAAATTAATAATAATAGCAACAACAACAAACTTTTTAAAGGTCAAAATGAAATAATTTCAATGAGAATGTTCCCCATAGCCTCAGATGTTTGGTGATATATAGGTCAGTTTAGGAGATAAGTGTGTCACGGGGATGCACTTTGAGGTTTTAAAGACATGTGCCATTCCTAGAAGGCTCCCTCTGTTTCCTGCTTCTAGTTTAGGATGTAAGCTCTCAGCTTCCAGATGCAGTCACTATGCCTCTGATTTTCACTCCTCTGGTTTTGTAAGCTCAAATAAACTCTTCTGTAAGTTGCCTTGAGCACATTGTTTTATCATCGCAACAGGAAAGTAACTAATAACAAGATACACATAGTTAGACAGTCCTGGTCAAGTTGTTATCCCTATGAACCTTGTCTCAATTCTGATTTTACATGGTTGTCCTAAAAGGTTCCTAATTATTCAGGGATAAGATGGTTTTTAGGAAATAATTGTTCCTGCTCCAGAATGTAGGCTTTTCCCCTAATAGATCACTGCAATCATCTGGTCTCTCCTGTTACAGATATTCAAGCAGCAATAATAAATCTATATCCTACTTCAGATGCTACAGATGAGAAGCAAATGTTGTTTAGCAAAAGCGAGTCTAAAGTGTTTGTTACAATGACATCGATCTTTAACAAATAGTTAAATTTTTCACAAAAATATAAAATTATTCATATGTTTTCTTTGTTTTAGGTATACCTTCCTGAATAATTATGTTATTAAAAAGAACATGCTTTCTAATAATAAGGTACATCCAACATAAAAACAAAGATATGGTATAAGGGTTATAGATATGAGATATATTTTTGGTAAAGGGTTAAAGAAAAAAAGAAATGCTTTGGGGAGAAGATAAGATTTTGCATAGCAGGGTCATATTGCTCCAAAATGGAAATGAATAAGAAAAAAGTTAAAAGATTAAAATATGTTGTAAAAAGATTATGAGAATTAAACTCAAAGAAAATAAATATGGTTACAACTAAGTTGATTATAATAAGAAAGATACTAAATTTTTAAGTCAAAAATTTAATAAGCCAAGACAAATGTAATGCCTGATTCTCCACAACAATCAAATTTTAAGTATTGCTCTATCCTTAGTAATTTTACAAAAACTAACTGGCTTAGAATAAGACAAGGATTTGTTTTATTCTTTTACTCAATGAGACATTTAAGTCCTCTGATTAGGTTTTATGTTTTTTTGTTTGTTTTGTCATTCCTTCACTTGTTAGATAGACACATGTAAAAACGCATGTGATGATTACGAACATTGTCTGTATTGGAAGACTACAACAGAGTGGTAAGGACCAAGAGTCCTCCAAAATTAATTGTGTATGCCAAGTCAGGAAGATTAGAGGGCATCAAGCATGTTACCCAGCACCAACAACACCAATCTACATCTAGACACACCATGATAGCAGTACAGAACATCAAAGACAAATGAAAACCTGAAAGAGGTCAGAGGTAAAAGTCATGCTACCTATAAAAGATAAAGAATGAGAATTACAGTCAAGTTCTCTTCAAAGAACATGCAAGCAAGAATCGAAGAGAGAGAGGAACAGCAATTCCTGGAATTCTGTCTTCTACAAAATGATCTTTCAAAAATGAAAGATATTTCTAAAGATATTCTTAAGCAGATAAGAACTGAGAGAGTTCATTTGCAAGTAGCTCTACCTTGTAAGAAAAGTTAGGAAAGTTCTTCAGAAAGAAGGAAAACTATACAATACAGTCAGGAACTCAGAACCACGTAAAGCAAGAAGCATTAATAAAGGAGAAGGTGAAGATAAAATAAGAACTTTCATCTTTCTTAATTGATCTAGTATCAAATAAATTGTTCAAAATTGTGCCAGCAACAATGCATGTGATTACATGTACATTTGTGTCTATCACATATTATAGATAAATATGCAAATTATGTGTATGACGTAGATGGAAGCACTGATATAAGGGAACAGGAGAAACAGGGATCATTTTCTAAGTACAAGGTACTCATGCTACCTTCAAAATATGAGTTATTAAAAAGCAATCTTGTATCTGCTCTAAATACATAACAAACTTGAGATCAAGCACTTCTAAAAGCTTAAAAAGAGGATGCAGATTTAAGGAGAGCAGGCCGTGCACATCACCTGGGCAACATAGTGGATCTAGCCCTGATGTTACCATGGCACATGGGTGATCCCCAAGGGTGTGAGAGCAAGAGAGTTAGTCTAGCCCCTCTAGGCTGCATCACTTGGGAGAGGAGACCTCTGTGCCTTGACTGGGCACTACAGTGGAGCTGGCTCATGAGGGTGGGCAGAGCATAGGCATGAGAGTAGAAAAGTGATGGTGCCTCCTACCAATGGCAGCACTGGGTTGCCTATCTGGAGCAGTGACAGAGAGCTCATACTGGTGATGTAGATAGGGCTTACCAGCTCAACTACCATCTAGGCCCAGATTCAGGGCTCTGACTTGACCCACCCCAAAATCTATATCCAATACCAATCATCTAAGATTTTACCTTAGGAGGCACTAAAAAAAGATGCACAGATGTCAAAAAAAGGGAAAAAAACTACAGCCCACATCATATCTGGCAGGAAAATGTAAATCAAGCTAACAACATGACATAGTTTCGAAATCCATTCAGAACATTGACTATACCAGACACCTATAAAGCACATAGAGAGACAGGAATTCCATTCACTACTGATGGAAATACAAAGAGCAACCCTTTTGGAAAATAATTTAACAATGTCTTACTGAACTAGAATGCTTTCAATTCTTAATATATGACCCACAATCATGCTCCTTGGTAAATGAACTTCTAATTTATGCCTTCTGCATATAGAAGTTTACAGCAACTTTATTGGTAATTGCCAAAACTTGGAAACAACATGTCCCTCAGAAAATGAGAAAAATAAACATCAGAAAATGGAATAGGGTGGCACCATCCAGTTTTCTTAGTCCTGGATCACATAATAGGAACATGATGGTTCATCTCCCTTGCTTCTTAACTTCAGATGACGTGTGACCAATTGCCTCCTGCTCCTATCACCACGAATTGGTATAAAGGACGGAATTTCGGAACTGTGAGCCTGAATAACCTCTTCCTTCTTCAAGTAGCTTTTGTCGGGGTATTTATCATAGCAATAGAAAAGAAACTAATGCTCTATCTTTAGCCACCAGGTAACTGAAAATGAAAATTAACTTAAGACTCCATCTCATCCCAAATGGAAATTTTTTATGTGTATTGATGTTTTCTCTGAATAGACATCTGCATAACATGCATGCCTGGTACCCACAGAGGTTAGAAGATGGAATTATATCCTTTAAAACTGAAGTTACAGGCAATTGTAAGCAGCAATGTGGGTTCTGGGAATTGAACCCCAGTGCTCTGGAAAAGCAGTCAGTGCTTATAACTGCTAAGCTATCACTCTATCCCCCAACTGGATTGTCTATCACCATAAAACCAAACAATTAACAAACACTAATAAGCATGAAGAGAAAAATAAACCCTTATATAGTGATTTTTTTCCTGTGCTGTGTAGACTCCTACTTTGCTGAAAGTATTTGTCAGCTCTAAGAGTTTAGAATGTAATTTTTGAGGTAGATTAAATATATAGAATTATGTCATCAGCAGGTACAGATACTTTGACTTCATTGTTCTATTTGTACCTCCTTTGTTTCCTTCTCTTGTCTTAGTGTTCTTAACTAAGACTTTAAGCAGTGTGTTAGTCCTTATTTATACTTTTCAAGAATTTTTCAGAGCCTCTGCCATCTTTGCTTTGGCGACAGAGCAGACAGGGACTCCAGGTTAACAGATATCCTGCTTGGGACACAGCCAGTTAGGGTGCTGCCTGCACCCAAGAATGGGGCAGCTCTGTGGTCATCTGTGCACCAGCTCTGCTGTGGGACATTTGCCCTGCAGAGTGATCAGCACCTGGAGGGAGCACGGCAGCCTCTGCCATCTTTGCTCCAGTGCTAGACTAGACACGGACTCCAAGTAAACAGAGATTTTCCAAGTATAACATCACTTGGGACACAGCCAGCTAGCGTTCCACCTGCGCCCAAGAGCGGGGCAGCTCTGTGGTCATGTGGGTGCCAGTTCTGCTGTGGGACATCTGCCCTGCAGAGTGACCCGTGCCTGGAAGGAGTGAAGCAGCCTCTGCCATCTTTGCTTCGGCAACAGAGCAGACAGGGACTCCAGGTATATAGAGATATGCCGAGTATAACATCGCTCAGGACACAACCAGCTAGCGTTCCACCTGCGCCCAAGAGTGGAGCAGCTCTGTGGTCATCCGGGTGCCAGCTTTGCTCTGGGACATCTGCCCTGCAGAGTGACCCACGCCTGGAGGGAGTGCAGCAACCTCCGTCATCTTTGCTCTGGGAACAGAGCAGACAGGGACTCCAGGTTCAGAGATATCCTGCTTGGGACACAGCCAGCTAGGGTGCTGCCTGCACCCAAGAGCTGGGCAGCTCTGTGGTCATCTGTGGGCCAGCTCTGCTGTGGGACATTTGCCCTGCAGAGTGATCAGTGCCTGGAGGGAGCTCCACAGCCTCTGCCATCTTTGCTCTGGTGATAGACCAGACAGGGACTCCAGCGCACCATCTCCAAGTGGCACAGGAAACCAGCCATCTACCCAGCTCCATGGAGGAGTCAGGTAGCACAGGTGAGACCTGCATTGCAGAGCAGAGGACCCCATCCTGAGTAGTCTGGCAGGAGATTTCCGGCTCTGTTCCCAGGTTTGGGACCATCCTCTGCCATAGCGCACCAACTCCAAGTGGGGCAGGAAGCCAACTGTCTACCCAGCTGCTCGGAGGAGTCAGCCAGCACAGGAGAGACCTGCATTGCAGAGCAGAGGAGCCTTCTTCTGCCACTGGGATGGCAGGAAGGGATACACGAAGGTAACTAACCACTCAGGAATGCAGAGAAGCCAGTGGTACAATAGGACCACCCCTGCTGCTAAGAGGAAACAGCCTGAAACCCTGAAGACACAAGAACCTAGGAACAGACTGGGACAGGAGTCTTCTGATAACCACCTGCACCCAGAGTTGATCTGGGCCACAGAGGTACATATCCAAATACAACTATAAGAGAGCAGGTCTTGGATAAGTACTTACATATCAGTGTACACAGAGAGAACAGGTCTCCCAGGAGCGCAGAGAAACCACAGTCAGAGATAGTAAAACCAGTTAACACCAGAGATAACCAGATGACAAAAGGCAAATGCAAGAACACCACCAACAGAAACCAAGGCAACATGGCTCCATAAGAACCAAGTTCTCCAACAACAGCAAGTCCTGGATACCCCAACACACCAGAAAAGCAAGAACTGGATTTAAAATCACTGCTCATGAAGCTGATGGAGGGCTTCAAGAAGGACATAAATAACTCCCTTAAAGAATTACAGGAGAACATAAGTAAACAGGGAGAAGCCCTTGAAGAACTAAGGGAAAACACAACAAAACAGTTGAAGGAATTGAACAAAGCCATCCAAGATCTAAAGATGGAGGTAGAAACAATAAAGAAATCACAAAGGGAAACAACTCGGGACTAAGAAAACCTAGGAAAGAAGTCAGGAGTCATAGATACAAGCATCAACAACAGAATACAAGAGATAGAAGAGAGAATCTCAGATGCAGAAGATACCATAGAAAGCATTGACACAACAGTCAAAGAAAATGAGAAATGCAAAAAGCTCCTTATCCAAAACATCCAGGAAATCCAGGACAAAATGAGAAGACCAAACCTAAGGATTATAGGTATAGAAGAGAGTGAAGATTTCCAACTTAAGGGGCCAGTAAATGTCTTCAACAAAATTATAGAAAAAACTTCCCTAATCTAAAGAAAGAGATGCCCATGAACATACAGGAAGCCTACAGAACTCCAAGTAGATTTGACCAGAAAAGAAATTCCTCCTGTCACATAATAATTAAAACAACAAATGTACTAAACAAAGAAAGAATATTAAAAGCAGTAAGGGAAAAAAGGTCTAGTAACATATAAAGGTAGACCCCAGACTTCTCACCAGAGACTATGAAAGCAAGAAGAGCCTGGCCAGATGTCATACAGACCCTAAGAGAACACAAATGCCAACCCAGACTGCTATATCCAGCAAATCTCTCAATTACCATAGATGGAGAAACTAAGGTATTTCATGACAGAAACAAATTTACACAATATCTTTCCACAAATCCAGCCCTTGAAAGGATAATGAATGAAAAACAACAACAAAGGGAAAGTAACTATACACTAAAAAAGCAAGAAATTAATCCTATTCCAGCAAAACCATAAAAAGATAACCACACAAACATAAAAATTACATCAAAAATAGCAGGATGCAACAGTCACTTATCCTTAATATTTCTTAACATCATTGGGCTCAATTTCCCAATAAAAAGACATAGACTAACAGACTGAATACGTAAATAAGACCCAACATTTTACTGCTTACAGGAAACACATCTCAGTGGCAAAGACAAACACTACCTCAGAATGAAGGGCTGAAAACAGTTTTCCAAGCAAATGGTCCCAGGAAACATGCTGGAGTAGCCATTCTAATATCTGATAAAATAGACTTTCAACCAAAAGTCATCAAAAAAGACAAGGAAGGACACTTTATACTCATCAAAGAAAAAATCTACCAGGAAGAACTCTCAATTCTGAATATATGCTCCAAATACAAGGGCACCATCATTCATAAAAGAAACCTTACTAAAGCTGAAAGCACACATCACACCCCACACAATAATTGTGGGTGGGTTCAACACTCCACTCTCCTTAATGGACAGATCAGGGAAACACAAACTAAAGAGAGACACAGTAAAACTAACAGAAGTTTTGGACAAAATAGGTTTAATAGATATCTATAGAACATTTCATCCTAAATCAAAAGAATATACCTTCCTCTTAGCACCTCATGGTACCTTCTCCAAAACTGACCGTATAATTGGTCAAAAAACAGACCTCAACAGAAACAAAAAGATCGAACTAATTCCATGCCTCCTATCAAATCACTATGGCGTAAGTGTGGTCTTCAACTCAAACATAAAGATAGCATCAAGAATAGCAGGTGGCAATAATCACTATTCCTTAATCTCTCTTAATATCAATGGTCTCAACTCACCAATAAAAAGACATAGACTAACAGACTGGATACGTAAACAGGACCCATCATTTTGCTGCGTGCAGGAAACGCACCTCAGTGTCAAAGACAAACACTACCTCAGAGTAAAAGGCTGGAAAACAATTTTACAAGCAAATGGTCCCAAGAAACGAGCTGGAGTAGCCATCCTAATATCAGATAAAATTGACTTTCAACCTAAAGTCATCAAAAAGACACAGAAGGACACTACATACTGATCAAAGGAAAAATCCACCAAAAAAACTCTCAATTCTAAATATCATTGCTCCTAATGCAAGGGCACCCTCATTCATAAAAAAAACTTTACTAAAGCTCAAAGCACACATTGCACCTCACACAATAATAGTGGGTGACTTCAACACCCCGCTCTCTGAAATGGATCGTTCAGGAAAGCAGAAACTAAACAAGGATACAGTGAATCTCATTAAAGCCTTGGACCAAATGGAACTAACAGAAATATATATATATAGGAGTTGGTTCTTTGTGAAAACTAACAAGATAGATAAGCCCTTAGCCAGACTAGACAGAGGGCACAGAGACAGTATCCAAATTAACAAAATCAGAAACGAAAAGGGAGAGATAACAACAGAAACTGAGGAAATTCAAAAAAATCACCAGATCCTACTACAAAAGCCGGTATTCAACACAACTAGAAAATCTGGAAGAAATGGACAATTTCCTAGACAGATACCAAATACCAAAATTAAATCAGGATCAAATAGACCATCTAAACCGTCCATATAACCCCTGAAGAAATATAAGTGGTCATTGGAAGTCTTCCAACCAGTAAAAACACAGGTCCACATGGTTTTAGTGCAGAATTCTATCAGACCTTCAAAGAAGACCTAACACCAATACTCTTCAAACTATTCCACAAAATAGAAACAGAAGGAACACTACCCAACTCGTTCTATGAAGCCACAATTACACTGATACCAAAATCACACAAAGATCCGACAAAGAAAGAAAATCTCAGGCCAATTTCTCTTATGAATATTGATGCAAAAATACTCAATAAAATTCTTGCCAACCGAATCCAAGAACCCATCAAAACGATCATTCGCCACGATCAAGTAGCCTTCATCCCAGGGATGCAGGGATAGTTCAATATAAGGAAGTTCATCAATGTAATTCACTACATACAATCTCAAAGAAAAAACCACATGGTCATTTCATTAGAAGTGGAGATGGCATTTGACAAAATTGAGCATCTTTTCGTGTTAAAGGTCTTGGAAAGATCAGGAATTTGAGGCCCATATCTAAACATAGTAAAACAATTTACAGCAAACCGGTAGCAAACATCAATCTATATGGAGAGAAACTTGAAGCAATCCCACTAAAATCAGGGACTAGACAGGCTGCCCTCTCTCTCCATATCTTTTCAATATAGTACTTGAAGTTCTAGCTAGAGCAATTAGACAACAAAAGAAGGTCAAAGGGATACAAATTGGAAAGGAAGAAGTCAAATTATCACTATTTGCAGACGATATGATAGTATACTTAAGCAACCCAAAGAACTCCACCAGACAACTCGTACCGCTGATAAACAACTTCAGCAAAGTGGCCAGATATAATATCAACTCAAGCAAAACAGTAGCCTTCCTATACTCAAAGGATAAGCAGTCTGAGAAAGAAATAAGAGAAATGATAACCTTCATGATAGCCAAAAACAATATAAAGTATCTTGCTCTGACTCTAACCAAACAAGTGAAAGATTTGTATGACAAGAACTTCAGTCTCTGAAGAAAGAAATTGAAGAAGACCTCAGAAGATGGAAAAATCTGCCATGCTCATGGATTAGCATGATTAATATAGTAATAATGACCATCTTGCCAAAAGCAATATACAGATTCAGTGCAATCCCCATCAAAATCCCAACTCAATTCTTCATAGAGTTAGAAAGAGCAATTCAAAAATTCATCTGGAATAACAGAAAATCCAGGATAGCTAAAACTATTCCCAAGAGTAAAAGAACTTCTGGGGGAATCAATATCCCGGATCTCAAGCTGTACTACAGAGCAATAGTGTTAAAAACTGCATGGTATTGATACAGTGACAGTCATGTAGATCAATGGAACAGAATTGAAGACCCAGAAATGAATCCACACTCCTATGGTCACTTGATCTTTGACAAAGGAGCTAAAACCATCCAGTGGAAAAAAGAAAGCCTTTTCAACAAATGGTGCTGGCTTAGCTGGAGGTCAACATGCAGAAGAATGCGAATTGACCCATTCTTATCTCCTTGCACTAAGCTCAATTCCAAGTGGATCAAGGACCTCCACATAAAACCAGACACACTGAAACTAATAGAAAGGAAACTAGGGAAGAACCTTGAACAAATGGGCACAGGGGAGAATTTTCTGAACAGAACTCCAATAGCTTATGCGCTAAGATCAAGAATTGACAAATGGGACCTCATAAAACTACAAAGTTTTTGTAAGGCAAAGGACACTGTCAAAAGGACAAAGCGGCAACTAACAAACTGGGAAAAGATCTTTACTACCCCTACATCTGACAGAGGGCTAATATCCAATATATACAAAGAATTCAAGAAGATAGACTCCAGAGACCTAAGTAACCCTACTAAAAAATGGGGTACAGAGCTAAACAAAGAGTTCTCACCTGAAGAATATTGAATGGCAGAGAATCACCTAAAGGGATGTTCAACATCCTTAGTCATTAGGGAAATGCAAATCAAAACAACCCTGAGATTCCACCTCACACCAGTCAGAATGGCTAAGATCAAAAACACAGGAGACAGCAGTTGTTGGCGAGGATGTGGAGAAAGAGGAACACTCCTCCACTGCTGGTGGGATTGCAAGCTGGTACAACCACTCTGGAAAGCAGTCTGGCAGTTCCTCAGAAAACTGGGCATGACACTCCCAGAGGATCCTGTTATACCACTCCTGGGCATATACCCAGAGGCTTCCCCTGCATGCAATAAGGACACATGCTCCACTATGTTCATAGCAGCCTTATTTATAATAGCCAGAAGCTGGAAAGAACCCAGATGTCCCTAAACAGAGGAATGGATTCAGAAGATGTGGTATATTTACACAATGGACTACTACTCTGCAATTAAAAACAATGAATTCACAAAATTCTTAGGCAAATGGTCAGAACTTGAAAATATCATCCTTAGTGCAGTAACCCAATCACAAAAGAACACACATGGTATGCAGTCACTGATAAGGGGATATTAACCCAGAATCTCAGAATACCCAAGACACAATTCACATATCAATAGATTTCCAAGAAGATGGAAGGAGAGACCCCTGGTCCTGGAAAGACTGGATGTATGGGAATGCCAGGACAGAGAAGCGAGATGGGGTTGAATGGGGAACAGAGGGAGGGAAGGGGACTTATGGGACGTTCAGGGAGGGAGGAAACAGGAAAGGGGAAATCATTTGGAATGTAAATAAAAATAACTTGGAAAATAAAAAAAAAGGAAAGCGGAAAAAACTCAGGAGACAGCAGGTGCTGGCAAGGATGTGGAGAAAGAGGAACACTCCTCCACTGCTGGTGGGATTGCAAGCTGGTAAAGCCACTGGGGAAATCAGTTTGGCGGTTCCTCAGAAAACTAGGCATAATACTACTGGAGGATCCAGCTATACCACTACTTGGCATATACCCAGAGGACTCTCCAACATGCCGTAAGGACACATGCTCCTCTATATTCATAGCAGCCTTATTTATAATAGCCAGAAGCTGGAAAGAACCCAGATGTCCATCAACGGAGGAATGAAAACCGAAAATGTGGTATGTTTACACTATGGAATACCACTCCACTATTAAAAACAATGAATTCATGAAATTCTTAGGCAAGTGGGTGGAACTGGAGAATGTCATCCTGAGTGAGATGACCCATTCACAAAAATTCACACATGATATGCACTCACTGATAAGCGAATATTAGCCCAGAAGCTTGGAATACCCAAGGAACAATTCACCTATCAACGGATACCAAGAAGAAGGAAGGAGAGGCGCCTGGTCCTGGAAGGGCTTAATGTGGCAGTGTAGGGGAATATCAGGAAGGTGAGGTGGTAGTGCGTTGGTTGGGGAGCATGGGGAGGGAAGAGGGCATATGGGACTTTTGGGGAGGGGGGGAACCAGTAAGAGGGAAATCATTTGAAATGTAAATAAAGAATATATCTAATAAAAAATTTAAAAAACAAAAGAATTTTTCAGTTACGTTGTCACTCGTAATTGAACTCTTCGAGTCCCACTCTGTGACTGCTATTTTTCACTCTCCATTTCATTGGAGAAGAAAGTTAATCTCTACATTACCCAATGTGTTGCTCTCTTATGATTTGGGGCTCTCCTGACTTCTTGTTTGGTGAGAAAACAAAGGTGAAAGCAGTGTTAGCCTCCCAGATGGATGGAGATTCGACAAATGACTATCTAAGTCACCAACTCTCACTTACTTAGTAAGATTACAATGGAAGAGGAAAGAATAAGGAGAGAAGTCAACAGGCTGAGAACCATAGTAGAATCAAAGAATAGAGATACTTATAATGAGGAAGCAAAACATAGCCATTTTCCAAAGCAGACACTCTTCAAAGGCTTCGTGGGGAAACAAATTTATCCAAGCACTGTGCTTTGGTTGGCCTGCAGTAAGCTTCCCATGAACAAAAGAAAACTCTTTTTACAATTTCACATTCAACTATTTTATTTTCTTGTGTGCCTTTTTAAAAGAAAAAAAACATGATTCTGTCCCTCAGGCAGTTGCCAATTACTCTTCATGCATTTCCAGGGCTTATTTAAAAATATTCAGAGCAAAGTGACAGTACTCAGTATGACCAGAGTCATGGATCAAATACTCTCAGATGTTTTACCTGCCATGTACTTCCCGGGGGGAATGTGCTCACTGTTCCCTTTCATGTTAAGTTCTTGAACTGATCACCTAATGTTATAGATTATAAAATCACACAACCAGATAGGGAGTTACCAGGAACACAGCATTCCTACCTGATTTATCATGCATTCCCAGGAGAGTACTCACCCTAATTCCACAGTTACTGGAAAGTCACTCCCCAAAGTGCCCTACTGTATCTTTGTTCTAGTTGTTGTAAAAATTCTCCCTAAAGGTGAACAAAGTCTCTGCCCTTAGTATTTCTGCTCATTAGAGAATGAAGGAATGGCCAACCAAAACCAAGCCCAACTCGAAACACATCTCATGGACAACCACCAATCCCTAACATTATAAATGCTACTCTGTTATGCTTGCAGACAGGAGCCTAGCATAACTGTCCTCTGAGAGGCTCCACCAAGGAGCCAATGGAAAGAAATGCAGAGACTCACACCCAAACATTAGATGGAGCTCAGGGAGTCTTATGGAAAAGTTGGAAGAAAGATTGAGGGACCCAAAGAGAACAGGGACTCCATAGGAAGACCAACAAAATCAACTAATCTGGACCTTGGGATCTCCCAGAGCCTAGATCCCCAACCAAAGAGTGAGCATGAAATGGACCTCAACCTCCTGCACATATGTAGCAGATGAGCAGCTTGGTCTTCATGCTAAACAACTAGAACAGGGGCTATCCCTAAACATGTTGCTTGCCTGCCTGCCTATGGATCCCATTCCCTAAATGGACAGCCTTTTCTGGCCTCAGTGGGGAAAGATGTACCTAGTTCCTCAGAGACCTGATGTGTGGAGGGGAGGTTAGCACGCAGAGGTCTTCCCCTTCTCAAAAGAGAAGCGAGGAGGGGTGAGAACTTTCATGAAGGAGTACTGGCTGGAGAGGAAGGACTGATATTGGGTTGTAAAAAGAATAAATAAATAAATTTAATTTTAAAAAGTCCTAAACATAAACTTTTATTTAAAAATCAGTTCTATTTACTTTAAATCCTCAGACTGTGTATCTACTCATCAACAATTCTTAATAAATTCTATCATGAAGCTGAGGACAAAAATGGATATAAGAAATCATTCATTACCAGTCCAGACTCAGTGAGAGTCATGTTAGCCAGTGCTGCCATTGTTATTGTTCCCAACAAACTGGGAAAAGATCTTTACCAACCCTACATCTGATAGAGGGATAATATCCAATATATACAAAGAACTCAAGAAGATAGACTCCAGAGAGCCAAATAATCCTATTAAAAAATGGGGTACAGAGCTAAACAAAGAGTTCTCACCTGAAGAATATCGAATGGTTGAGAAGCACCTAAAGAAATGTTCAACATCCTTAGTCATTAGGGAAATGCAAATCAAAACAACCCTGAGATTCCACCTCACACCAGTCAGAATGGCTAAGATCAAAAACACAGGAGACAGCAGTTGTTGGCGAGGATGTGGAGAAAGAGGAACACTCCTCCACTGCTGGTGGAATTGCAAGCTGGTACAACCACTCTGGAAAGCAGTCTGGCAGTTCCTCAGAAAACTGGGCATGACACTCCCAGAGGATCCTGTTATACCACTCCTGGGCATATACCCAGAGGCTTCCCCTGCGTGCAATAAGGACATATGCTCCACTATGTTCATAGCAGCCTTATTTATAATAGCCAGAAGCTGGAAAGAACCCAGATGTCTCTCAACAGAGGAATGGATTCAGAAGATGTGGTATATTTACACAATGGACTACTACTCTGCAATTAAAAACAATGAATTCACAAAATTCTTAGGCAAATGGTCAGAACTTGAAAATATCATCCTTAGTGCAGTAACCCAATCACAAAAGAACACACATGGTATGCAGTCACTGATAAGGGGATATTAACCCAGAATCTCAGAATACCCAAGACACAATTCACATATCAATAGATTTCCAAGAAGATGGAAGGAGAGACCCCTAGTCCTGGAAAGACTGGATGTTGGGGAATATCATGACAGAGAAGCAAGAGAGGGTTGAATGGGGAACAAAGGGACGGAAGGGGGCTTATGGGACTTTGGGGAGGGAGGAAACGGGAAAGGTGAAATCATTTGGAATGTAAATTAAAAAAAATAGAAAATAAAAAAAAGAAACACAATCTACCTAGCTAGCTACTGTCCAAAAGAAACACATCATAGCTTTAAAAATAGTCACTGCCTTAGAGTAATAGAATGGGTGAAAGTATTCCAGTAAAATAGGACCAGGAACAAGCATGCACAACTATCTTAATGTCTGACCAAAGAGACTGCAAACTAAACCTAATCAGAAGATATAAAGGGGGATGCTTCAATCTCCTCACACAAACAGTTAAACAAGAAAACATTACTAACTCAAGCATGTATACATCAAACTCTGCTACACCCAATTAAATTTTTAAAAAGGAACTTTTTAATTTAAAGACACAGTTTATCATCACCCATTAGTATTAGGTCACTTCAATATCCCATTTCTCCAATAGATCAACTGAACAAAAAATTACCAGAGAAGCTCATACATCAGATGCACTTCATAGGTATTATGGGTTGTTCCACATAAACATCATTGAGTACACATTCTACACAGCAGTACACAGAAGCTTCTCTAAAATAGACTACATCCTGGGACATGCACAAAAGTAAATCTTTACAATTTAAAAATATATACAAGTGATTTGATACCTCCTATCTGACCACTATGCAATAAAATTTGAAACTGACAGCAAACAAATCTCTAGTAAGTACTCAGATTCAAGGACATTAAACTACTCATTATTGAATGATGAGTGGATCAAAGAAAAATTAAAATTCTCCTTAATGTGAATGAAAATGTAAATATAATATGACAAACCTCTGAGAAACATTAAAAGCAGTCCTATGAGGGAAATTTAAAGCTCTGTATAACTGTCTACATTAGAAAATCAGACAGAAAAAAAAAAGCAAAAATAAATGACTTAAGACAATTTGGGGAAAAAGAACAGATCAAACCTAAACCTAGTTGACAGCAAGAAATAAAATTAGAGCATAAACAAGTGAAATAGAAACAAAGGTAACAGGGCGAAGAATCAATGAGTATAAAATCTGGTTCTTTGAGAAGATAAACAATATTGACAGACCCGTAGCCCAACTAACCAAAAGAAAGAGAGAACCCAAGTTAACAGAAAAAAAGTGTACAGAGAATCATCACAACAGATGCCAAAGCAATTCAGAATATTATAAGGAAATATTTTAGAAACCTGTACCACAGTAAGCTGGAAAACATAAAAGGAATGGATGAATTTTTAGTTTGTACCAAACCAGCAAAATTAAATCAAGAAGAAATCATCAATCTAGAGAGACCCATGAGAAAACCCAAAGAGCAACAAAAGGCATTCTGCCAGACTTTCAAAGAACTAAAGCCAATCCTCCATAACAATTCAAAACATACAGAAATGGAAGACACACTCCTAAAACCCTTCCACAAAACCAGTAACACTCTTCTTCAAAAGTAAATGCAACAACAAAAACAGTACTACAGGCTGTATCCCTGATAAACATAGGTTATAAATATCCTCAATGAAATACTTGCAAATAAAATACAAACATATGTCAAAAAGATTATCCACTATGACCAAGTTGACTTTACCTGAAATTCAGGGATGGTTTAACATATACAAAGGAATAAATGTAATAGACCACATAAGTGGACTTAGAGAAAAACATCGCATGACCATCTAAATAGAAACATAAAAGGCCTTTGATAAAATCCAACACCAACATCATGATAAAAGTCCGAGAGAATATAGGCCTAGCAGGAATGTAATTCAACACAATAAAAGCTACCCGCAGTCAACATTATCCTAAATGGAGAAAAGCTTAAAGCAATCTCCTTGAAGTAAAGAACAACAGAGAGAGATCCAATATTTCCATGCCTTTTCAATATTGTCCTAAAAACACTAGGTGGGGCAATACATCAAAAGAAGAAAACTGAGAGGCTATGAACAAGAAATCAAAACATGTCTATTTACAGATGATATGTATAAATTAAAAATCTCAAAAAGTCTACCAGAAAACTTCAGACAGTGTTTTTGTTTCCTTTTGTCACTATGACAAAACATTTTCACTATTATTAAAAGCAACTTGGGGGGGGGAGAGTTTATTTCATTTACACTTTCAAGTCATCTGTTGTCATTGAAGAAAGTCAGGACAGGAATTCAAAGCAAGGATCAGAAGAAAAAGCTGTGAAGGAAAATTGCTTTCTCGTTCACTCACAGGTTCATGATTATCGAACCCGGGATCACCTGCATGTTTCTGCATGTGCTCAGAAGGACTTTTAATATCCAGTTATGTTAAGGAACATCAGATGGAAGATTATCATGTTTCAGGTGGTTGGGCCCCTAAATACAATCACAAATAACATTATAAAAGAGAAGCAGAGAACCGAGGACTTAGTTCTAATGTAAACCACTTGCATAGCATATGCAAAGCCCTATGATTGATCACTAACATCCAGCAGGAGATGGAGCATGGGGATTTGACTATACAATGAGGAATGTGATATAATGATGAACACAGATTTTGAAGCTATATGCTTTGAAGATAGAGAAATGGGTCACAAGGTAATGGAGGTTGGAAGTCAGTTTAAACAGATCAAAAAGCCAAGAAAATATACTTTCTCCTTCAGTGCCTCCAGAAGGAACCAGTCTGTTGCTAACATATTTCTTGTAACCCAGGAAAATGTCCATCTGCTGAAACTTTAGGAGAGTAGTTCAGGGCATTATAAGCTATTATTTACAGTTTATTTTTACCCTGGCAAAATGAAACTATTAGAAAGTATTTAACTATCAAAATACAGAACTGAATTTCTTGTTCACTGTACAGTTTTAGGAAGTTACTTAAAAATTAATAGTTTTCTCAAGAGTTGAGAAACACAGCAAAATCCCAATAATAGGAATAAGTGTATGATTTATAAAAGTATCTCTAATGTAATTTTGTGGCACACAACCATGGTTTCAGTTCCCTTGCAACTTGCTAGCTGGTGTGTGACCTTGGGTACATTGATGAACCTTTCTGAGCTTATGCTTTCATTTGAAGAAATGAAATATATTATACATACTATACATACTTCCCAGAGCTTTCTTTTTTTTTTTAGCATCTGATCTGTGAAAGGTAGTGCTGAAGGAAAAGAAGAACCTTTCTGTTAGGGTCTTAGAACATGACACACAACGAATTCCTACAGAGGACAAAACCAACAGCAAAAGAAAGATAACAAGACATGGTTCAAACTAGAATGGGGAAGAGAGAGTGTACCCCACCAGAGATGGCAGTATGATGAAGGAAGTAAATCTCCCTGAGAAACTGGAGCGACCACAACAGTAACAAGCATGAGATTTTCTTCTAGAAGTTGGTTCTAGACTGGAGCTGAATGGCTCAGATAGAGGTTGGGAGCAGTCTATTTGCTTTCCCCTAGAGTAAATAGAAGGATGCTACATGAGACAAGATTAAGTGTGGTGGGAGCATGGTCCTAACTTTAATCCCAGAAAAGACAGGACAGGAAACACCCAGAAACTGCTCAGATCTGAGGAAGGAACTCACTGGAAATCTCTCTGAAAAAGCACCCCCATTTCTTCCTTCACCCTTGAACTCAACAACTGCAAAATTTGTTGGGAACCTCCAGATATTCCAGACGTCTAACTTGATGGGGTAGAACTTCCTAAAGAAAGAAAATGGAGGTGTTGGAAGACAGGAGCCTGGGGAGTTGCATGTAGACAATTAAGCTTAAAATTCCACCATTCTTATGACTCAAACTGGAGAATTTTACAGCATTGCAATGAGCTGTGCAGAAAACATTCATGTTACATGTTCCTTCTCTGAGGCCTTTTTATTTTAGAGTCACATTTCCCATTTCTGAATCCTAGCATGAGCAGATATTTCCCACTGAGTATAGAGAGAAGTTTCTGAAGGGCCAGAAAACTAGTGCACTCTCTCTCTCTCTCTCTCTCTCTCTCTCTCTCTCTCTCTCTCTCTCTCTCTCTCTCTCTCTCTCTCCCTCACACACACACACACACACACACACACACACACACACACACACACACACACGGGCACACAGAAGAGATAAGGGAAGGGACAGTAACTCAGATGAAGCTAAATAGCTGGGCAGCCTGTACTTCCCACATTATCATACATCTGGTTTCTCAAATAAGAAAATGGCATTTCCTCCTGGTGCCTATGTTGGAGATTCCTTCCTGTTCTCTAGCTTTATATAGAGATCAAGTGGCCATCATTTACCTCAAGCCACCTTCTAACATCCAACATGAATCCAGTGACGAAAATCAGCACACGGCTCATTGTAACTTTGTCTTTTCTCTGCTTTGTGGAGGGTAAGTGTCTGCAAAGGGGAGTGAAAGGAGGTCTTAAGGGTGTTAGTCTCTAAACCACTGTCCTCCAGTCTCACTCAGGCATTGCAGCTCAAACCTGAGGTTCTGGGCACTGGAGAGATCACATGTGATATCCTAATCAAGAAGAAAACAGTAATTGCAGAGCAATGGGACAGTAAATTTTTAGACCTTCAGTTCTTTGAGTTTTTATTTGTAGGTTTCCATTTTATTTCCCCCTTTTCTTGAAACACTGTTATGCTGTATTCTACACAACACTCTCCTCCTCTTCTTTTCTCTGGTAACTTCTTCTCCATGTATTTTTCAGGGATCTTTATTTACCTGATTACAGCCAGGCTCTTCAAAGTTTAACACTACTCAGATTCCCTTTTATTTTCAACATCTCAACTATAATTTGTAGCTAAAAATGCCCAGCTTCACTCCTTAGGGAGATCTCTCTTCTGAGCCTCTGTCTTATAACAGTGAATGAACACCTTCCTTGGACATCAGCCTTGATATATTACTCTCCCTCATGACTAAATGAAAATTAATGGCTAATTCCTATCCTTTCTACTTCTCAAATGTACTTGGAAGTATAATGACATTTCTATTTTGTCAACCTTTTCATACTAAGAAATGTTAAGCCATAAAATATAGAAAATGTAGGGTTCTTTACCTATTAGGGAAAGATATTTCCTTTTTTCTTTTTTTATTAGATATTTGTTTTATATACATTTCAAATGGTAACCCCTTTCCTCGTTATACCTCCGAAAACCCCCTATCCCATCCCCTTCCCCTGCCTAAACACCCGCCCTCCCACTTTTCTGACCTAGCATTCCCCTACACTGGGGTATCAAGCCTTCAAAAGACCAAGGGTCTCTCCTCTCATTGATGTCTGAAAAAGCCAACTTCTGCGACATATGTAACTGGAGCCATGGGTCCATAGAAGTGTACTCTTTTGTTGGTGGTTTAGTCCCTGGGAGTTCTGGGGATATTGATTGGTACATATTATTGTTCCTCTTGTGGGGTTCCAAACCTATTCAGCTCCTTGGATCCTCTCTCTAGCTCTTCCATTGTGAAACCTGTGGCCAGTCCATTGGTTGGCTGTGAGCCAGGGGTATTTTGATGCCCCTTCTAAGAATGACCAAAGTATTCACACTTTGGTCTTCTTTCTTCTTGAGCTTCATGTGGTCTGTAAATTATATCTTGGGTATTCCTGAGCTTTTGGGCTAATATCCACTTCTTAGCAAGTGCATACCATGTGTGTTCTTTTGTGATTGGGTTACCTCACTCTGGATGATAGTTTCTAGTTCCATTCATTTGCCTAAGAATTTCATGAATTCATTGTTTTGAATAGCTGAGTAGTACTCCATTGTGTAAATGTACCACAGTTTCTGTATCCATTCCTTTGTTGAGGGACATCTGGGTTCTTTCCAGCTTCTGGCTGTTATAAATAAGGCTGCTATGAACATAGTAGAACATGTGTCCATATTACATGTTGGAGAATCTTCTGGGTATATGCCCAGGAGTGGTATAGCAGGGTCCTCAGGTAGCAGCAGTATGTCCAGTTTTCAGAGGTATGGCCAAACTGATTTCCAGAGTGGTTGTGCCAGCTTGCAATCCCACCATTAATGCAGGAGTGTTACTCTTTCTCCACATCCTCTCCAGCATCTGCTGTCCCTTGAGTTTTTGGGGGACATTCTGACTAGTGGGAGGTGGAATTTTGATTTGCATTTCCCTGAAGACTAAGAATGTTGAACATGTCTTTAGGTGTACCTTAGCCATGTGGTATGCCTCAGTTGAGAACTCTTTGTTTAGCTCTCTACCCCATTTTTATTAGGGTTATTTGTTTCTCTGGAGTCTAACTACTTGAGTTCTTTATATGTATTGGATATTAACCCTCTATCAGATGTAGGATTGGTAAAGATCTTTTCCCAATATGTTGGTTGCCGTTTTGTCCTATTGACAGTGTCCTTTGCCTTACAGAATCTTAACAATTTGATGAGGTCCCATTTGTCAATTCTTGATCCAGAACATAAGCCATTTGTATTCTGTTCAGGAAATTTTCCCCTGTGCCCATGTATTCCAGGCTCTTCAACATGTTCTCTTCTACTAGATTCAGTGTATCTGGTTTTATGTGAGGGTCCTTGATCCACTTAGACTTGAGCTTTGTACAGAGAGATAAGAATGGATGAACTTGCATCCTTCTATGTGTTAACTGCCAATTGACACAGCACCATTTGTTGAAATTGCTGTCTTTTTTCCACTGGGTGGTTTTAGCTCCTTTGTCAAGGATCAAGTGACCATAGGTGTATGGGTTCATTTCTGGGTTTTCAATTCTATCCCATTGATCTACCTGCTAGTCATTGAATGAATACCATGCAGTTTTTAATCACTATTGCTCTGTAGTATAACTTGAAGTCAGGAAAGGTGATTCTGCCACAGGTTCTTTTGTGGTTGATAAAAGTTTTTGCTATCCTGGGTTTTTAGTTATTCCAGATGAATTTGGAAATTGCTCTTTCTAACTCTATGAAGAACTGAGTTGGAATTTTGATGGGGATTGCATTGAATCTGTAGATCACTTTATGCAAGATGGCCATTTTTATTATATTAACCCTGCAAATCCATGAGCATGGGATATCTATTCAACTTCTGAGATCTTCTTCAATTTCTTTCTTCAGGGACTTGAAATTCTTGTTATACAGATCTTTCACTTGGTTGATTAGAGTAACATGAAGTTATTTTATATTATTTGTGACCATTGTGAGGGGTGTCTTTTCCCTAATTTCTTTCTCAGTCTCTTTATCCTTTGAGTATAGGAAGGCTACTGATTTGTTTGAGTTAATTTTATATTCAGTCACTTTGCTGAAGTTGCTTATTGGGTTTAAGAGTTCTCTGGTGGAATTTTGAGGGTTAAGTAAACTATCATATCACCTGCAAATAGTGATACTTTGACTTCTGTCTTTTCAATTTGTATCCCTTTGACCTACTTTTGTTGTCTAATTGCTCTGACTAGGACTTTGAGTACTAAATTGAGCAGGTAGGCAGAAAGTAGACAGCCTTGTCTTGTCCTTGATTTCAGTGAGATTGCTTCAAATTTCTCTCCATTTAGGTTGATGTTGGCTACTGATTTGCTGTATATTGCTTTTACTATGTTTAGGTATGGGCCTTGAATTCCTGATTTTTCCAAGACTTTTTTTCGTGAAGGAGTGTTGGATTTTGTCAAATGCTTTCTCGGCATCTAACAAAATGATCATGTGATTTTTTTTCTTTGAGTTTGTTTATGTAGTGGATTACATTGATGGATTTCCATATATTGAACAATTCTTGCATCCCTGGTATGAAACCTACTTGATCATGGTAGATGATTGTTTTGATGGGTTCTTGGATTTGGTTGGCAAGATTTTATTGAGTATTTTTGCATCGATAATAATAAGGGAAATTGGTCTAAAGTTCTCTGAGAAAGACATTTCTAACTATACTTCAAAACATAGAACGCTTTTTAAAAAGACCACATAAATTTGCAAGAGACCAAGGAGGGCCCTATAGGAAGATTTAGAGGGAAAATGGAAAGAGAGAAATGATGTAATTGTGTTATCTAAAAAATTAAAAATATAAGGAAAGAAAAATTTGAAAATTCCTCATGGCAAAAAACAAAAGTTAATTCATGTCATGAACAACTGGCTAATAGTCATACCGTATAATAACTTCCAATAAAAAATTTAAATACACTAATAGTCTAACATAAAAATAAGTTAAAGCAATCAAAAATTCACCATAGAGTAAATACAAATAGGTATTAAATATACAAAAATGTGCTCAATCTTATTCCTTATATAACAAGTGAAATACAAATTAAAAGAATCTATCAGACAGTCTATGTTCAGAAACTGAATAACATGATAAAATGGTCTGGTTATACAGAGATAAGAATTGTCTAAAATTGATATCAAGAGTATATATAGTTTCATTCCCTTTAGAGTAAATCTTGCAAATCTAACAAAATATTTTTAACTGGTAATTCTGCTTATACAAAATTATTAAATAGATGCAATCACATGCAAATGAAATTACATTACAACCTCATGATATTGTAATTATTAGTGTTCAGGATCAGTTATTGTGGCAAGTCATATCAAAAAAATAGAAATAGATGTACATAAGGAACTGATTAACTAAAACCTGCTACAGAGCTACTCTGGCATATTATGTACATAGCAAACTGTTCAAAAGAAATCAAAGTGCAGAATATGTACACTGGATAGCCATATCACTACATATAATGTTCGAGTCTCTGCCATAAATAAATTGAACTATGTTTGCAACTAACCTGAGCACATCTACCCATTTGCCTTATATCATCACTACTTATAAGTGGATGAACTCTTGAATTATACAAAGACAATCAGATATGTCATTAGGAATTGCTAGCAACATTTGTAAAGGTTGATTTTGTGGAATGGGGAAAGTGGAACATAAACCCATGTCACAAAAGCATCCTCAAAATTAGATGCCAGTCAAGACCTCCAGGGCTCTACATAGGTTCTGACTCAATAATCTTGGAAAGACTGAGATGAAAAGTTAAAATAATGTACTCCACTTTTTTCTCCATAAACATTGCTCTTAACTCTTAAAGCTAAGTTTGTCATAGCTTCTGATATCACCTCAGTGCCCTACCTCTCCTGCCCTATTACTACCTGACACAAAGACTCCTGGATCATTTCTCAGCTTGGTAGTAACACTTGGTGATACTTGAAAAGAAAGAAAGTCAGGCTAAGCAAGGTGGGAGCATTCTCAGCAGAGAATGTAACCTCAGTGTGCTCTGAACATCCCATTGTTATTCTGTCCTCTATGCCCTCCAATATACAATTACCCAGATCTAAACTACAAGTCCATATCTCCAAGAGTCAACTCAAGTCCTTGTCTAGAGAAGTCTTGCCTAGAAGACAACATATTGACAGCATATTCATCTCTGCCCAATGAAATCTGTCTGTTGTTATACTCAAAGTACATTTGAATCCTTTCTGTTTTTATTTCATCTTCAAATATAAATGTAGGTACTAACTACATAATATGAATAGTACATTTATTATCTTCATCCATCCTCTAGCTTAACTCACAGAGCTAGTTTGAATACCAGCTGATGGAGTAAACAGACAGCACAGTCTATGTGTAACACTGAAGCCTCCCTTTCATCTTATAATCAACTGTTACCATAACCCCATGGTTCTTCCTAAAAATCCTAATCTCTCCTTATCCAACAAATACAGGTATTCTCATCTGTAAGGTCTGTGAAAATTCAAAGAATTCAAAATGTGAAAATAATGAAGATACATGCATTGCACAACGTGATGAATCATGTTATAGCATATCATACTATTCTGGTAAGTAGGATTGATACAGACTCCAAAAATGCCTTCAAACAACTACACCTTCTGTTAGTGCCTGGAATAAAGAAGGTAACATTGTCTATCCTGCTAAGTGGTAAGGCAGTGAATACATTTGAGGAGGGAAGAAAAGAGTACTTTCAAATTTATAAGTGAGAGGTTTGCATCCAGAATCAGAGTCAATAAGGGACTGCAACCTCCCAAGGAGATGAGGAAGGGGACCTAGTGTGACCGGATTTTCCTCATGGTGGTGACTTTTAGAAAGTTGTCTTATAATAAATTCCTCCAGCATGTATAATGGGCTTCTTTATTTTTAGGATCTGAACATGTGTTCTCAAAGCATGGGTGCCAGCATAAATGCCGGGAAGAAACACACAAAGATGGAAAAAACTTGAGATACCAAATGTGCTGTAATAGAAACTTGTGTAATAATTTCTAGATGGAGAAGAATCGCTTGAAGAAAATCATCTTCTGTTCAAGATCAAAACTTACAAATAAACCAAGATGAGGAACTTGCTTTCCTACTCTGTTTCCATACTGGCCTGAGATCCCTGCGAAAGCAAGGGAGTCTGTGTCCTCATTTCAGTGAAAGACTTCTTGACCACACCATTAGACCACAGCAAAAAAAAAAAAAAGCAATCTCAAGCTTACAATGTTATTTTACTTTTCCAGTTTGCAATGTCTAAACCCTGTAATAGTGTCCCAAGGATTCTTATTTTAACCTCTAGAAACTATGGATACTGCAGTTAGTGGCAAAAAAAAAGACATTAGAAATGTGAATAAGGATCTCAATATGCAAGGATATTTTTGAACTGTCAGGGTGGGTCCTAGTTGTAAGTACAAATGTCCTTATAAAATGGAGAAAGGGGGGCATAAATCGGCTATAGAAGAGGAATTGATTGTGTAATGGTGACTCAGTAATTGGAGTGATGTCCCTTGAAAATGGATCAAATGGTCATGAGCCAACAGATATAAAAGGCCAGAAGGAACTGAGAAGGGCAATGAAATTAATTTTTCTCAGTGCAGCCAGAAAACCACAATGCTGCTGCTTGATTTTATTCCCAGGAGATTTAATTCTAACTACAGAGTTCTACAAATTGAATAAATGTGTGTTGTTTTAAGCAATTAAGTTTGTAGTCATTTGTTATATTAGTGATGGGAAATCCCAATATGTATATAGAAATTAAAAGCGTTGGTAATCCTGACCCCCAACTTGGGGGTGGCCAAACCAGAATCCTTTCTTGCAGACTTAGGGTATTCTGCAAATGGAAAAGAAAGTGGAGTAAGTGCTGTCAATGAGTGGAAGGTCAATGGGTAAAAGTTCTACCTCAAATGGTGCAGGCGCCTTTCAGATGTGACTTTGAAGCTAGTAGTCCCTACCTCTTTTTTTTTTTAAACATACTCTTTTATTTAAATTGTATTATTTATTTACATTCCAGTCATTTTCACCCCACTGTACCCCTCTTGCAGTTCCTCATTCCATTACTCCTCCTCCTTGCCTCCAAGAGTGTGCTCACACACACACACACACACACACACACACACACACACACAAAACAGGCCTTACCCTTTCTTGGGGCCTCAAGGCTGTCTAGGATTAAACAAATCTTCTCCCACTGAGGCCAGACTAGGGCACAAAAGCCTGACCCTACAACTTTCTAAAGTAATCAATTATGTGTTCTGTCAGATGAATTTGCAGTTTTTCACCAGTTCATATACTGTCTCTAATGAGTGTTAGGTTCATTGCATAGTTATGGTTTGGTTTTGCAAAGACTGTGTTTGTATATTCAAGTCCCTAGTTTCCTCTGGGAAGTTATTCAAAATATGATGATGAGTAAAAATGACCATTATTACTTTTCTCCATAGCTTAAACTTATCTGATATGGTCTACTATAAAAGAATTTATCCATTTATTTGAAATACTATTTTTTAATTTCTTTTTTTAATTGTTTTTATTTGATATACTCTTGATTTACATTTCAAATGATTTCCCCTTTCCTGGTTCCCCCAGCTGAAAATCCCATAAGCAATCTCCCCACCTCCTGTTCTCCAATCAACCACCTCCTGCTTCCCTGTCCTGGTATTCCCCTACACTGCTGCATCAACCCTTTCCAGGACCAGGGGCCTCTCCTCCCTTTGATGTCCAACAAGACCATCCTCTGCTGCCTATACATCTGGAGACATGGGTGTTCTATCTAGTAGATAGTTTTGTCCCTGGGAGCTCTGGGAGTACTGGGTGGCTCATATCTTTGTTCCTCCTATGGCACTGCAAAACCCTTCAGCTCCTTGGGTCTTTTCTCTAGCTCCTCCATTGGGGAACCTGTGTTCAGTTCAATGGCTAGCTGAGCATGTCCCCCTCTGTATTTCTCATGTACTAGCAGAGGCTCCCAGGTGATTGCTATATCTGGATCTGGTCAACAAGTACCTGACTCTCTTCCATATTTTGTCTCTGTATCTCCTTCTGTGGGTATTTTGTTCACCCTTCAAAGGTGGACCAGAGTATCCATAGTTTGTTCTTCCTTCTTCTTGGGCATCATTTGATATGTGAATTGTGTATTGGGCATTTCAAACTTCTGGGCTAATATCCACAAATCAGTGAGTGCATACTATGTGTGTTCTTTTGTGATTGTGTTACCTCACATAGGATGATATTTCCCAGTTCTACCCATTTGCCTAAGAATTTTTATGATAGTTTTGTCCCTGGGAGCTCTGGGAGTACTGAGTGGCTCGTATCTTTGCTCCTCCTATGACGCTGCAAACTCTTTCAGCTCTTTGGGTCCTTCCTCTAGCTCCTCCATTGGGGACACTGTGCTCAGTTCAATGGATGGCTGAAAGTGTCCCCCTCTGTATTTATCATGCACTACCAGAGCCTCCCAGGTAACAGCTATATCCAGCTCCAGTCAGCAAGTACTTGAAGGCATCAGTAATAATGTCTGGGTTTTGTAACTGTATATGGGATGGATCACTAGGTGGGGTAGTCTCTGGATGATCTTCAGACTCTGCTCCACACTTTGTCTCTGTATCTCCTTCTGTGGGTATTTTGTTCCCCCTTCTAAGAAGACCAGAGTATCTAAACTTTGTTCTTCCTTCTTCATGGGCATCATTTGATATGTGAATTGATTCTTGGCTATTCCAAGCTTCTGGGCTAATATCCACTTATCAGTGAGTGCATACCATGTGTGTTCTTTTGTGATTTGGTTGCCTCACTTAGGATGATATTTTCAGTTCCACCCATTTGCCTAAGAATTTCATGAATTCACTGCTTTTAATAGCTGAGTAGTATTCCATTGTGTAAAGATACCACATTTTCTGTATCCATTCCTCTGTTGAGGGACGTCTGGGTCCTTTTCAGGTTCTGGCTATTATAAATAGGGCTGCTATGAACATAGCACAACTGGAAAATCTGGATGAAATGTACAACTTCCTAGACAGCTACCAAATACCAAAGTTAAATCAGTATCAGTCTCTGTGATCCTGTGATTCTGGGATCTTGTGATCCTGAAATTCTGGGTGTGTCTGAGCTCCTTGGAGTCAAGCTGCCTCTGGGATCCTGAAATTCTGGTTTGACCAAGTTCCTGAGATCATGTTATCCTGGGCATGTTAGACTACATGGGAGTGAAGCTTCCTCTGCATGTTGTGGGACATCGCCAAAGGCCTGCTCAGGGCACCGGTTCAGATCGGAGGGTAGTCAGACCAGACTGGGTAGTTGGGTGTTCCTGTGTCCCTGGATGGAGGGGATCTCAATTAATTTCACTGTTGGGACAGATGTTGGGTCCTCCTTGTCTGTGACCCCGGGCATGTTAGAGTACATGGGAGTCAAGTTTCCTCTGGGTGTTGTGGGACTGGGTGCAGAGCCAGCGCCAAAGGTCTGCTCAGGGCACTGGTTCAAACTGGAATTCCTTCTTTTTCAATGTATTATAAAATAGTATTTTAGTGGCTATTCCTGGTAGTCAACTTGACTATATCTGGATTTAACTAATCACGAATTGGAAGGCTCACTTAAGATCCTATTCTGGAGGCCCAGAGATACAAGTATCTGACCTGGATCTTAGCAAGGAGATTTTGAAGCATACTGGCTATGAATTCCAGATTAAGACAAGGAGATCTCCGAGTTCAAGGTCATCTGCGATTAATGGTATGGTGGTACATACCTTTAATCTGGGCCACATCCTCTGCTAAAGACCTATATAAGGACATTGGAAGAAGGAAGATTTACTCTCTCACTCTTCCTGGCCTGCTTGCCTCGTGGGACTGAGCAACTACTAGACCCTTGGACGTCCATCCAAAGCTACTGCTAACCATTGTTGGGGAGTTGGACTATAAGCTGTAAGCCATCAGCAAATCCCCTAACTATATAGAGACTACCCACACATTCTGTGACTCTAGAGAACCCTGACTAATACAAGTATCTCAAACTTAGCTCCTGTGACTGAGTAGACAGATGCAGACAGGAACACAGGGAACACCCGAGTGTCGGATCAGTTGGGACACATCCCGCCAGGGCCCAACCTATACCTAGGAGCAGGGCAGCACCACAGCCATCTATGCACCTATCCTGCCAGGGAACATCTGCTCTGCAAGGAGTCACACATTTAGAAGGAAGCCACCATCTTTGCTCCTGTGACTGACAGGCCTGCCAGGGCCCCACCTGCACCCAGCAGCTGGGCATCGCCACAGCACTCTGTGCCAGGGTAGAGCTGGTCACCCAGGGGTGCTGAGACAGGCTTGCAGGCACACAGAAGGGACGAGAACCAGTCAGAGACAGCAGGACCAACTAATACCAGAGATAACCAGATGGCAAAAGGCAAATGTAGGAACGTTACTAACAGAAATCAAAGTAATATGGCACCATCCGAACCCAACTCTCCAACAGCAGCAAGTCCTGGATACCCCATCACACCTAAAAGACAAGATCTAGATTTAAAATCACTTCTCATGATACTATGAGAGGATTTCAAGAAGGACACAAATAAATCTCATAAAGAAATACAGGAGAACATGAATCATTGGGTAGAAGCCCTTACAAAGGAAACACAAAAATCGCTTAAAGAAATGAATCAACAGGTAGATGCCCTTTCAAAGGAATCACAAAAATAGCCTAAAGAAATGAATATGGGTCAACAGATGGAGGCCCACAGGGAGGCAACACAAAAATCGCTTAAAGAAATGAATCAGCTGGTAGATCCCCTTACAAAGGAAACACGAGAATTGCTTAAAGAAATGCAGGAGACGATGGATCAACAGATGGAAGCCCATGAGGAGGAAACACAAAAATCGCTTAGAGAAATACAGGAGAACTTGGGTCAACAGGCAGAAATACTGAAAGAGGAAATGCAAAAATATCTTAAAGAAATAGAGGAAAATACAAACAAACAAGTGAAGGATCTCAGCAAATCCATCCAGGATCTAAAAAAAGGAAATAGAAACAACTAAGAAATCACAAAGGGAGAAAACTTTGGAGATAGAAAACCTTGGGAAGAAATCAGGAATCATAGATGCAAACATCAACAAAAGAATACAAGAGATGGAAGAAAGAATCTCAGGTGCTGAAGATACCATAGAAAGCATCAACAGTCAAAGAAAATGCAAAATGCAAAAAACATGTAACCCAAAACATCCAGGATATCCAGGACACAATGAGAAGACCAAACCTAAGGATTATAGGTATAGATGAGAGTGAAGATTTGCAACTTAAAGGGCCAGTAAATATCTTCAACAAAATTATGGAGGAAAACTTCCCTAACCTAAAGAGAGAAATGCCCATGAATGTACAAGAAGCCTACAGAACTCCAAACAGACTGGACCAGAACAGAAATACCTCCCGTCACATAATAATCAAAACACCAAATGTACTAAACAAAGAAAGAATATTAAAAGCAGTAAGAGAAAAAGGCCAAGTAACATATAAAAGAAGACCTATCCGAATCATATCAGACTTCTCACCAGAGACTAGGAAAGACAGAAGATCCTGGGCAGATCTCAAGCAGATTCTAAGAGAACATGAATGCCAGCCTAGATTACTATACCCAGCAAAACTCTCAATCACCATAGATGGAGAGACCAAGATATTCCATGATAAAACCAAATTTACACAATATCTTTCCACAAACCCAGACCTGCAAAGGATAATAGGTGGAAACTGCCAATACAAGGAGAGAAACAACACCCTGGAAAAAATGAGATAGTAACCTTCTTGCATCAAACCCAAAAGTAGATAACCACTCAAACATAAAGATAGCATCAAGAATAGCAGGTGGCAATAATCACTATTCCTTAATCTCTCTTAATATCAATGGTCTCAATTCCCCAATAAAAAGACAAAGACTAACAGACTGGATACATAAATAGGACCCAGCATTTTGCTGCGTGCAGGAAATGCACCTCAGTGTCAAAGACAAACACTACCTCAGAGTAAAAGGCTGGAAAACAATTTTACAAGCAAATGGTCCCAGGAAACGAGCCGGAGTAGCCATCCTAATATCAGATAAAATTGACATTCAACCTAAAGTCATCAAATAAGACACAGAAGGACACTACATACTGATCAAAGGAAAAATCCACCAAGAAGAACTCTCAATTCTGAATATCTATGCTCCAAATGCAAGGGCAACCTCATTCGTAAAAGAAACTTTACTAAAGCTCAAAGCACACATTGCACCTCACACAATAATAGTAGGTGACTTCAACACCCCGCTCTCTAAAATGGATCGTTCAAGAAAGCAGAAACTAAACAGGGACACAGTGAATCTAATTGAAGCCTTGGACCAAATGGAACTAACAGATATATATAGAACATTTCATCCTAGAGCTAAAGAATACACCTTCTTCTCAGCACCTCATGGTACCTTCTCCAAAATCGACCATATAATTGGTCACAAATCAGACCTCAACAGATATAAGAAGATCGAACTAATCCCATGCCTCCTATCAGATCACTTTGGAATAAGGGTGGTCTTCAATGGCAACAAAACAACACAAAGTTCACATACACATGGAGGCTGAACAATGCTCTACTCAATGATAACTTGGTCAAGGAGGAAATAAAGAAAGAAATCAAAGACTTTTTGAAATTTAATGTATCCAAATTAATAAAATCAGAATGTAAAGTAAAAAAAACTTAGAAAATAAAGGAAAAAAAAGAAAAACTCCTCAATCAATGGTGTTAAGGACAATAATTGGGTTGTGCTTACTTAGGGTGATGTTGAATATAAGCAGGACTTACTTTTTTATTACTTTCTATATTTTTCTATTTACATTCCAAATGATTTCCCCTTTCCCGTTTCCTCCCTCCCTGAAAGTCCCATAAAACCCCTTCCCCCCCCCTGTTCCCCATTCAATCCCCTCTCACTTCTCTGTCTTGGTATTCCCCTACATCAAGTCTTTCCAGGACCAGGGGTCTCTCCTTCCATCTTCTTGGAAATCTATTGATATGTGAATTGTGTCTTGGGTATTCCAAGATTCTGGGTTAATATCCCCTTATCAGTGACTGCATACCAAGTGTGTTCTTTTGTGATTGGGTTACCTCACTAAGGATGATATTTTCAAGTTCTGACCATTTGCCTAAGAATTTCGTGAATTCATTGTTTTTAATTGCAGAGTAGTATTCCATTGTGTAAACATACCACATCTTCTGAATCTATTCCTCCATTGAGGGACATCTGTGTTCTTTCCAGCTTCTGGCTATTATAAATAAGGCTGCTATGAACATAAAGTGGAGCATGTGTCCTTATTGCATGCAGGGGAAGCCTCTGGGTATGTGCCCAGGAGTTAAGCAGGACTTTCTAGACATGTTTTTCCTCCCTAGAACTTAAGGTTGCACCTCATATATTCACTTCCCAATTTTTACTGAGAAAAATTCTTTAACTTTGTTATGAATTATATTTTTTGTATAGTGTCACAAAGAAGGAAGATGGTTTCTTAGCACTATTAGAGACATAACTCCAGAGCTGCCTTAATCCCATGTGTTCCTATGGTAAAGTAAGCTAACTGCATCTCTCACTTGAGAAGACTACACATGCTTAACAGGCATGACTTCCTTACTCCAGGAAGAGAATAATGCTGATCACTATGATGGTCATATACCCTCTTTTGATACTTTTAATAAATTCACCTTTGCTTTAATTTTGGTTTGTCCTAAAATTAATTTCATCCTTTTAATTACTTCCCTAGAGGCATAAATCCTGACTTTGACTAGGTTGAAGTCTTTGAGGCATGTCGTTAGGTTTACACCTGTGCCCCTATCACTAGGGATAGGAAATCATGAAGTTGAATAGCTCCTGCCACAGCAAAAGAAATTGTCAGTTGAACAAAGAATGAAGAGGCAACCTATAGAATTAATAAAATCTTTGCCAATTATATATTGGACAGAGGATTGTTATCTAAAATATAAAAGAAAAAAACCCTCAAGAAATTCATTAAGAGCCGGGCGGTGGTGGCGCACGCCTTTAATCCTAGCACTTGGGAGGCAGAGGCAGGCGGATTTCTGAGTTCGAGGCCAGCCTGGTCTACAGAGCGAGTTCCAGGACAGCCAGGGCTATACAGAGAAACCCTGTCTCGAAAAACCAAAAAAAAAAAAAAAGAAATTCATTAAGAAAACAAACATCCCAGGACTTTTTAAATGACACTGAATAGAGAGCTCTCAATAGGAGAATACAAACAGCTGATAAGTATGTTTTTCTTAGCATGATCAACATTCCTACTCACCAAGAAAATGCAAATAAAAACCACTTAATGATTTTATCTCACACTAGCCCTCCCATCCCCCAAATGTAAGCAAACGACAAGAAAAATTGACATGGATTTGAGTAAAAGGAAGCCCTTTCAAATTCACTGAAGATGTGAACTGACACAGCTACAGTGGGAATAACTGTAGAGATTTTTTTAAAAAAAAAATTAAACCAGAAAAACCATTTGGCATAACCTCATAACTCCTAGAATATACCCCTCAAAACTATACCCACTGTAGAGATCCTGGCATATCCATGTTCACTGCTGCTCTGTTTAAAATAGCTAGGAAACAGAATCAGCCTAGCTGTATGCAAATGGATGAGTGGATGACAATGTAGTTCAGACATACCATAGAGTGTATTCATTTGCAAGGAAAAATGAAATTTACCGGAAAACTATAAAACATTATAATGATTGAAGTAACTCATTCCCAGAAAAAGAAACACTACATGTTCTCTCTCTTATGTAAATCCTAGCTTTGAAGTTTTAGATTTGTGGTTTTGATCTATAGTGTTTGTAGAGGCTGGAGAAATTAGAAAGGGACTACTGGGTAAGTGGGTAAGGTTCTTAGAGGGGAAATGGTAATAGCAGAAACACATGTGACATGGAAGTAGAGGAGGGAAATACTGAGGGTGGGAAGGTTGAAGCAGGGCTTGGGGGAGAGGGATAGGATGTATTGAGAAATCCTTATGGAAATCCACTCTTTATAAAGAAATGGAAATATAATTAAAAGAAGAATTTAAACACAATGCATGGGTGAATAATGCTTCCAGAGGAGATAAGTTGTCAAAAAGAAAATCCCAGTGTTAGGTATGGGATCTCTCTCTCTCTCTCTCTCTCTCTCTCTCTCTCTCTCTCTCTCTCTCTCTCTCTCTCTCTCTCTCTCTCTCTCTCTCTCTGAGCTATTGGTCAGGAAATCACAAGGACCCCCAAAATAACACAGGCCGTTCCTACCATTCTTGCTTACTCATAAAACTGGATGTGACGACCTTATTGCTAAAGATACAACATGCTTTAGGTGTGGGACCTAAAGAAATCACAGTAGAACTGACATGAAAACTTACTTCACGCTGAGTAATGCTCATAGTGCTTGAGATTCTCTATAGGGTACTATAGAGAATCCATCAACAGTATTATCCATTGGTCAACTCTACAGGCTAAAACACTGACATATCAGGCAAATATGCTCAATGGTGCAATAGGGCAATAGTGCAATAAAGGTACTTAGGTAACCAACTGGTTTTGATTAGATCTAAGACTGCCTCACTAAAAGTAATCCATGCGTGCTACAATAAAGCTGGTCAAAACCCCATGTCTCAAAAGGTCATAGGTCTTAAGGGAGAACCTACTACTATTTTTAATTCTTCTTTTTTTTCTAGATGGATGTGTCAGACTGCCCTCTAAATATTTATGTGTATAGCTAGAGATTAGTGTTTCACTTAGCCTAGGCCAGAGAAGCTTCTCTGAAGTGGTCAGTGGTTAATGTAGAGACTAATAACTGATCTAAGTGTTAAGAATCAGTGATTATTGAATGCTCAGCCTTATATGGGATATCTATATCATATGCCACCCCCAAATGTTCAGGGAACATTGTAGAAGAGGAGGTAAAAAGAATGTAAGAGCTGGAGGATGGGAAAGTGCTATGAATGCCACCTCCTGAATATGACCTGTTCAGTGAACTCAAGAACTCACAGCAGCTGTGCTTACCAATGTAAGACCTGCATAATATCAAGCCAATTGACTTTCTATCATGGACTAGGGAAAGGATTATGAGGTCTCATTCTTCCCTGGGAAACTATTTTCAATTAATGTACTACAAGTCAGGAAGTCAGTTTTGGGGCTTTTTGTTTTTTCCCAGTGATGTAGCTACTGTTAAGTTGACTTTGCTCCCGTAAATAACCCCAGACCTATGCTTATGCAAGAAAACCTAATTAAACTCCTTGGGTTATTAAAAAAAGAGACATGAAAGTAGGAAGAGGATTTGTTGCAAAGAAGTGCTTCAGAGGGAGTGAGGATGCAATAAAAGTAATGGGGGGAATACGGTGAAAAGAAAAGAAAAGAAAAGAAAAGAAAAGAAAAGAAAAGAAAAGAAAAGAAAAGAAAAAGACATTTGTGGAAACAGTGGGATGAGTCAACAGGTACCTGCTGTCAAGCTTGATGACCTGAAGTCAATCCCTGGAACCCACTTGGAAAAGCAAGAGAATTGACTCTCAAAAATTGTCCTCTAATCTCCACAAGTATGACATGGCATACACACACACACACACACACACACACACACACACACGTACACATGCACACACATGCATGTGCACACATTAAATAAATAAATGTAATAAAAAATAAAATGCTTGAGGAATAGATATTGTCCTGCACCACAGAAGGGAGGCACATTCACATACACCCTCATAGCATACACCCTCTCCCCCAAAGGAATGTAGTAATCAAATCTACCTGATCAAAAGAGTGTACTTGATATGAAAAACTGGTTTAAGATAAACTTTTCAGTGACCTCCTCCCAACAGGTGCTAGAAACCTACAAAGTAAGACGTAAGCACCCATTGGCTGCTACTGGGTATTGAAGGAGGCAGAATCAAAGACAGATTACACCAGGTGTGTCGGGCTATCCAGGACTTGCTGTTGTGGGAGAATTGGGTTCAGATGGAGCCATGTTGCCTTGATTTCTGTTAGTAACGTTCCTACATTTGTCTTTTGCCATCTGGTTATCTCTGGTGTTTGTTGGTTCTGCTGTCACTGGCTGGTGCTTGGCCCACCTGTGTGCCTGCAGGTCTATCTCAGCACCCCTGGGCGACCGACTTTCTCCTGGCACAGATTGCTGTTGGGCTGCCCAGCACCTGTGTTTAGGTCGGGCCCTGGCAGACTGTGTCTCAAGTGATCTTACACTCAGGTGTTCTCTGTGTTCCTGGCTGCAGCAGCCTACTCAGTGGCAGGAGAGAAGATGTTGGCTTCACCTCTACTCGCGGGACTCAATGCAGAGCAGATATCCCCTAGCAGACTAGGTGCACAGAAGGCTGCTGTACTGCTGAGCCCCGAGGTGCAGGCAGAGTTCTGGCAGGGCACGTCCCAAGCGATCCTCCACTGGGGTGATCCCTGAGCCCGTCTGCACTTGGCTACTCAGTCACAGTGGCAAAGATGGCGGTGCCTCACCTCTAAATGCAGGACTCCTTGCAATCACTGAACTCCCTGCAAGGCAGATGTCCCCAGCAAGGTAGGTACACAGATGGCTGCAGTGCTGCTGAGCCCCTGGGTGCAGGCAGAGCCCTGGCAGGGTGTGTCCAGCTATTAAAAACAATGAATTCATGAAATTCTTAGGCAAGTGGATGGAACTTGAAAATGTCATCCTGAGTGAGGTGACCCAGTCACCAAAGAACACACATAGTATGCACTCACTGAAAAGCTAAGCAGATATTAGCCCAGAAACTTGGAATACCCAAGAAACAATTTGCATATCAAATGATGCCCAAGAAGAAAGAAGGAGAGATGCATCCTGGAAAGGCTCAATGCAGCAGTATAGGGGAATATCAGGACAGGGAAGAAGGAAGGGGTTGATTGGGGAACAGGGGGAGGGAAGAGGGCTTATGGGACTTTCGGGGAGGAGGGGATCCAGGAAAGGGGAAATCATTTGAAATGTAAATAAAGAATATATCTAACACTATTGCTCTGTAGTACAGCTTGAGGTCCGGGATACTGATTCCCCCAGAGGTTCTTTTACTCTTGAGAATAGTTTTAGCTATTCTGGGTTTTCTGTTATTCCAGATGAATTTTTGAATTGCTCTTTCTAACTCTATGAAGAATTGAGTTGGGATTTTGATGGGGATTGCATTGAATCTGTGTATTACTTTTGGTAAGATGCTCATTTTTAAAAAATGGGGTACAGAGCTACACAAAGAGTTCTCACCTGAAGAATATCTAATGGCTGAGAAGCACCTAAAGAGATGTTCATCATCCTTAGTCATTAGGGAAATGCAAATCAAAACAACCCTGAGATTCCATCTCACACCAGTCAGGATGGCTAAGATCAAAAACACAGGAGACAGCAGTTGTTGGCGAGGATGTGGAGAAAGAGGAACACTCCTCCACTGCTGGTGGAATTGCAGGCTGGTACAACCACTCTGGAAAGCAGTCTGGCGGTTCCTCAGAAAACTGGGCATGACACTCCCGGAGGATCCGGCTATACCACTCCTGGGCATATACCCAGAGACTTTACCTGCATGCAATAAGGACACATGCTCCACTATGTTCATAGCAGCCTTATTTATAATAGCCAGAAGCTGGAAAGAACCCAGATGTCCCTCAACGGAGGAATGGATTCAGAAGATGTGGTATATTTACACAATGGAATACTACTCTGCAATTAAAAACAATGAATTCACGAAATTCCTAGGCAAATGGTCAGAACTTGAAAATATCATCCTTAGTGAGGTAACCCAATCACAAAAGATCACACATGGTATGCAGTCACTGATAAGGGGATATTGACCCAGAATCTCAGAATACCCTAGACACAATCAGCATATCAATAGATTTCTAAAAAGATGGAAGGAGAGACCCCTGGTCCTGGAAAGGCTGGATGTAGGGGAACGCCAGGACAGAGTAATGAGAGGGGGTTGAATGGAGAAAAGAGGGAGGGAAGGGGGCTTATGGGACTTTCGGGGAGGGAGGAAACGGGAAAGGGGAAGTGATTTGGAATGTAAATTAAAAAAATAAAATAAAATAAAAAAAAGAATATATCTAATAAAAAAAGAAGAAGAAGAAAAACAAAGACATAGATTACAAGGACACTCAAACTCATTCTTTTCTACAGAGTGACTGATCGATCCCACTCTGAGAATCTGGAGAGACTTGATATCTTTCTCTAGAGAGAGCAGGGTGGAACCAACACAAGGATCTTCAGTTATTTTGGGTCAGCTCCTCTTAGAATCCTGACTTTGACCTTTCTCTGAGCCCCATATACTATCATCACAGCTGTTCTGGCCACCATGCCACATTTACTCTCAGCCATCTCTAGTCCCTGTTCTCTTCCCTATTTGACTTCAAAGGATTCATTATTACCCTGGATGAACACAAGAGCAAAAGACCCCAGCATCAGGAGAAGGAGCAGGAGCTTGCCCATCTCAATTTGGGCTATCAGAGGACACAGGAGAACAGCTGGTAGCAGTGCTCAGGAGGGAGCAGGGTAGATGAGAGCAGGTTGCAGACTCTACTCTAAGCTGCTCCCAGGATGTGGGCAGAAGCTTCCTTACACACCTACCTGTGGGTGTTTTGCCAGTATACAGGCTCAGGAAAGTGTTCCATAGAATCAACTCCTACAGAGCCCCAAAGGGCGATGGGCAGAGGATGTCTCAGCATACATCTCTCATTTTCCTTCAAAGATGAAGCTAGGATTGTTTATTTCCTAAGTGACCTCCCTCAGGTTGAGTGGCAAGCAGGCTCATGGACCTTTTATCTTTATCTAGTTTTGGCAATGGTGAGGGTAGCAGCAATATTAGAACCTTGCTCGTCATGTTCTGTAAATCAGGATGTGTAATCACAGCCTTTATACTTTCAGCATAGTAGAAACACAGCAAGTGCCATCCAAACAATGTATGTAAAAGGGATAAGTGAATTTTTGGATAAGTGGATTACAAAACAATTTTCTCCTCATATGAAGCATTAGCTATCTAGCTTCTAAATACCTATATTAACCAAGTAGAATTTTCCCATACACAGACTTAGCTTTTGAATCACCCAGTTGAAATACGCAAAATTTACAGGTTTCCTGAAAGTCTGGCCTATGTGTATGGCACACAGGGCACACAATCCAAAATAGTTTCCTAATGTTTAAAATTACATCTTTACTGATGTTCTCTAAGGTATCTTTAGCTATATCATCCTGCTTAAAAAATAACCATCCCACAGACACTCCACATGCCTGTGCATCCAGCCATGGGAAGACGAAAGAGCACAGAGGAAGCGCAGTAGCTGAGTGGCCTGGAGCTAGAGACCATTCCAGGTTTCAGTAAGAGTCTTCTGCTCCTTCTGTCACCTTCCCTGTACATGAGCCCTCCAAGACAGAGGCCATCAAAACCTTACTCTGCATAGTTCAAAAACAGTTAACAGATCATGCAGCTAGTCCTTATGAATGAGTAAGGAAAGGTTAAAAGAAACGAATAAATGAAAAGTGGATGGCTGGATGAATGATCGAATGATGGCCTGTGTATAGAAAGAAATAACTGGAGGCTGACAGTTCAGGTCCCAGATGCACCACACTCTGAAAGCTTGGTGCACTTCAGGCTTTACAAGAGTGACTATTATATATGAGAACTCCTTGCTTAGCTTTCCAACACTGAGATAGTGCCTCACACACAGGAGGAGTTCAAGGTGCGTCGGTGCTAGGCCACAAGATTTAATAATTCACTCAGCTTCAAACTGTTTCCCTGTGCTGTATCGCTCTATTTACCTGTATGTTGTCTGTATCCCTCTAAAATTAACAGTGGAGTTTTATTAGTTCCCCTACTTCCTAATCCTTATTACTGCATTGTAACCATTCTAGGAAAGAAATGAAGAGAGAGTAGATGAAGAAAACAGGTCCAATCAAACTAATACCTTTTCTAATGAAGACATTTGTCCTTGTAAGGCATCAATTTTCTAATCCACTCTCAGTTTTACATACCTAATGTGCTACTACCATTTAACACATGTGCTGTCAGCCAGGTTTTCCATATTGGCCTAATAACACATACAGAGAATTTGAAACAATGAAATAAATGATGTTAGGTAAACATCTTGGTGATATTTATGGTTTTCAAATTTGATAGTATTTTCTAAGAATGGTGGATTCCATTACATGGACTTTTTTAAATAATATATCTATTTTTTTCAATGATGCTGGTCATAAAGAAACCTCCATTTAGATATTTATGAGAAACTGCTATATTAAAGCCTGTACCAGCAATCTCATGATGGAAACATAAATTGCCATATTGAAGATCATAATATCTCCATTTGTGTGCTAAGTTTACTAAATCTCTGGGTTGCTTCCCAGAATGTCCTAAAGGTGGTTAAGCTTAAATTATCTAAATTCTTACCTTTAGTCTAAACTTAAGACTAATAAAGACCCCCTTTGCTCTTACAAAGCATTCCAGACTTTAGTGTATTGAATGGCCAGTCTACTCTGTGGTACTCAGACACAATTTCCCTACAATACAGGAAATTTCCTTTCTGATCATTCCAGACAGTGGGTGGCCAGAACCTCCATACACTTCCAGGCCCACACTAACCATATCAGGTCTTCTGGTAATGAGCCTTGACTGAGACCTAACAAGGATGAGTGTCCTAGCCACAGCATAGAACTTTCTAGGCACATTTAAATTGAAAGCATCATTCTAGCATTTTCAAATCCTGAGATAACTAAGTCATTGAGAATCCACCATAAATGAGTTAACCCTATCTCATGATGTAAGTTAAATTCTTGAGACTATGAGAGAAACTGTGTGTGTATGTGTGTGTATGTGTGTGTGTGCTTGTGTATGTGTGTGTGTGTGCTTGTGTATGTGTAAAATATCAATGCTGGTGATAAACCACATCTTAAAAAATGTTAGATCCATAATAAGTCACAACCCCAAACCAACAGTAGGTTTGCTTAATACTCAGTCACATTCAGAACCTCTCTGACCAAACCCAGCCAACAAATATATTCTAAACTTTCTTTTGTCCTGTATTCTTTTGACTGTTTTTGTTAAGAAGCCAAGACTTTTCAGTTCACATGTGGGTTTATGGCATGGGTGAGTGATGCATATTGTCAGCTCTGAGATTGCAAATTTCTCAGATGACAGTAGTAAAAGATTTGTGTCAAAAGGTGTAATAAAGTCCCACAGTATGCTTTCTTTTTATCTCTTTGCTGTCACTACCTAGATTCTAGACACATTCCATAGATAGGAAGGACCCACTCTGAGAACATTCCTAGAAGGCTCATTTGATAAAAACAATCATCACAGCCATATCTGATTCCCAAAGCAGAGGTCCCGGTCATGGGGTTCTCATCCTATTACAGGACTAGTAGGTGACCTGTTCTTTCAGTGTCTATATTAAAAACCAAAGTCTATTCCTCACTGAGGTCCTAAGGCATTAGCCACAGAGAAGTTCAGATGCCTTTGTGTTTGCTGCTAGACTCTATGGTTTGTAGAGTATTCAATAAAACATTGTCAACTGAATCTGTTGTTTTGCAAATTGGACAGACAGCAGGAACCTCAGCAAAAAAGCTGTACTGTATAATACATCAGTGTTTCATTAAAATCTTTAGGAAGTTAAGTGAAACAGGATAAAATGCCCTCAATGAACTTTGAAGCCTTCTAGAAAACTTTGGAGTTGGCCAACAGAACTGGGATCTTCATCAATGGAGGGGATTTTATTTTATTTTTCCCTTTCTGAGATATTTTTGTGGCCACTTTTGTTATATTACTTTTAAGAAGATTTTGAACTATATGGTATAGAATTTTATTGAGAACATAATATAATTTAATTTCCTTTAGGAAACTGGTGTGCTGTGTGAATTTATTGATAAATTCAACTTCAGAGGTGTCAAAAGCCATCATGACTTTTAGCAATGACATGGTTGCTCCAAATTTTGGATCTTAGAGGGGAAGTAACTTTGAGGCAGAAGCTCTGAACTCTGTGACAATGGAGGCTAAAATACTCTGCCAAATTGAAGCCAAGATGGCATTGACAATTCATACTTAACTTGCAGCAGCAGTAGCAATGATAGTGCTGGAGAAGTGAAGGTTTTGGGGAACCAGAGGAGTGAAGGGGAAATTACAGGTTACTGCAGACTTGTGATTTCATTTGAGCATTGTGATAATAGGGGCACTATGCAAAGAAATAATTTAGACAATTCCCTGTGGGTAAATACTCAAGAACTGTGTTTGTCAGTAGCTGAATAGTAGTTTATTTTGGCTTCTGATCTGTGGAAAGGGTTAGGTACTCCAGCAGAGGATTTTAATAAAGGTTTCTACTTTTTTTCACATGTGCTGTTAAATGCTAAACCTAAGATCCCAGTTATGGTGCTGGATACATGCACCTGCCCCTAAAATATGGTGTCCTATGAACCACAAAGTGGGCCCTCAATAGATAATCAATTAGTGAGTTGCTTGATCTTGAATTTTGTATCTGTAGAACTTGTAGAAGTAGATTTCTATTGGTTTTATTTTATTTGGTTGATTGTTTTGTTTTGTTTTTTTGAGACATGGTTTCTCCTTGTATCCCTGGGTGTTCTAGAACTCGCTCTGTAGACCTTATTGGCCTCAAACTCACAGAGAGCCACCTATCTCTGCCTCTTGAGTGCTGGGATTAAAGGTGTGGTTAACTAAACTCCATAGCAGATTTCACCAGTGTCTTGCTAGTTATTCTTTTTCTCTCCCAGGGTCCCCATTTCTCTTCATTGTGCTTCCTCACCCTCTTCTTGGATATGACAACCTTTTAGATTTTCTTTGTAGTTTATTATTTTATAATTTTCAGTGATATGGGACTACTACCTCATGACTCGTATAACCTTGATCATTAGTCTGAAGTATTATTTATTGGCTATTTTACCTGATTTAGGTTCAAATAAATTTACTAGGTTGATAGCCCATTTTGTTGATTTTCCTTATTCTGTTAACTCATTTATATGCTCAAATTACTGTATCAGGTCCAGGATTTACATTGGTCATGTAGGCATAGATTAATAAGGAGGTTTACAAAATAATAAAAACCTTCTCATTAATACTGTCTGCATCACCATGTTCTATCCCTGATTATTTGTGTGTGTGGGTGACAGATACAAAGAGACCCACGTTCATTTAGGTGTAGTTTTAGGTATATCACCTTTTATGTCATTATTATTACTACTATTATCATTATTGTTAATATTTCAGATTTACTGATTACTCAGCTTTAAAAATAATCTCTGGTGGTTTAAGTCATTCTCCACAGTAATGTGTCAAAGGCTCTTTTCACCAGTTCCAGTTTGCCTAGGAAAAACGTTAGATTTTCTCACTTATTCAAAAAGAAATTCAACTTAATGAAAGTTGAGCAAATGAATTTATTTTTAACATTCTTTACAGAAACATAAAAATTTCCCTTTCTTTAAAAATTATTCATGAGAAATATATAACAGAATGCTGTTATGGAACATACTAATGATATTGTTTGCACTTGAATTCCCACTTTTGAAGGAAAAAGAATGAAGAAGTGATTCAGAACAATAGGGATTTAACACACCAAAGAATGCAGAGAACACTGTGTATTAGGCATATAAAATGTTAGTAAAATTTGGCTAATTAAAAAAAATGTTTAAGCCAGAAGCCAGGTAACTAGTCAGCCAAAGTAACTTAGTGATTGTGAGGGAGAGAGAAAAGCAAGACAAGCAAGATTGGTGGTGATTCTCACATATGAACGAAGAAGGGGAGGGAAATGAATCTGAATGGAGAATGTTTGGTGTCTGATGTTGGGTAGGAAGGAGTCAGCATCCAAGACAGAGGGAAAGAAGGATGCTTAGAGGTTATAAGAGTTGCTCCCTCTGGGAAGAGGGATATCATTTGAAATGTAAATGAATAAAATGATTAACAAAAACAAAACAAACAACAACAACAAAGAGTTGCTCCATCTTCAGCAGAGTATGTATGGAGGAGAATCCAGCAGGCACACAAAGGGAAACTGAAGCAAGTGGAGGAACTGATAATCAGTTAGCATATGAGTTCACTTTCCTTTATATTTATTACAGAAATCTTGACTTTTGCAACAAAAGGTTGAAATTTTCAGATGAAAATAATTCTCTTCTAAAGCCTTACATGATTTAGAACATTCCAGAATAGTGTGGTTGTAGAGAAACCCACCTAGAAAAGAACATTGATATTTAATGTAAGAAAATAATATTTGAAATTCAATGTATGAGAACCTTTGGTATCCACACAAGCCTGATCTTCCACAAGAAACACCACTTCCTTGCAAGACGTCCTAGTGGATTCTCTATTAGTATTACCTCTTGCATTGAAACAATAGATATCCCTGGTTCTGCATGCGCCGCCTTCCTCCATGGTGCATTTACCCTCACCTTCTATACATTTGCCATTCACAAATATGCTGCAGGACATGCTTATTATTGCTTGGGCTAGGAAAAAAACAGATATGATGAGTGAGCCCAGGGCTGATTGAGATAGAACCAACATGGATAAGAACAGTTAAGAAATGAAGCATCACAAAAAATAATTCTGATAACCTAGATCTAAAAAATCCTTAGATTGCTTCCATTGGACTTTAATACTATGCAAGTCTTTGATCCATAGATCTGAATTCCATTAATCATAAAAATGCTTTTCACTTTTAATAGGTAAAGTTGTAGTATATTAAATATTTCACATACAAGCTGCTTTGACAAAAGGGAATCAATAGAGTTGGAGATATGGCTCCGTGGTACAAGCAGGTACTGCTCCTGCAGAGGACTCAAGTTTGAGTCTAAGCATTTAGGTCAGGCTGCTCACAACTGCCTGAGACTCCAAATTCATAGGATCCAACATCTTCTGGATTTTGGGGGCACCTACACTCATGTGCATAACTGCACATGCATGTGCACACACACAATTTTAAAACAAATAAAAATACTAACAATTAAGAAATTAAAGAAAATATGCTTTTTGTCTGCTGATACAAACAAGACTAGGGGGAAAGATATAAAGCAATGTGACTTGGCAAATCAATTCTACATCTCACATTTGAACAACACTGAAATTTTAAATTTTTAATCCTTAAAGCTTATCTAAACCCCCATGGTACCAGTTCAGTTTGGTACTGTTTGCTAAGAGCAAAAATCCTGACCTTGCCCTCCCTCTGTTCCCAGCACACTACTATCCCAGCTATTCAGGCCACCATCCCAAGTTTACGCTCAGCTATCTTGAGCCCCTGACCTCACCCCTGTTTCAGTCTCTGAAGACTCATTCTCACCTTGGATCAACACAGGAACAAAAGCCCCCAGCAGCAGGAGGAGCAGGAACTTGCCCATCTCAGTCTGAAGTTGCAGAGGACACAGTAGAGCAGTTGCCAGCAAGTACCCAGATGGTTCAGGGTAGATGAGAGCAGGCTGTAGACTCTTCTCTGAGCTGCTCCCTGGATGTGGGCAGGAGCTTCCTGACACACCTGTTCATGGGTATTTTGCCAGTATCTAGGTTCAGGAAAGTGTCTCATAGAACCAGCTCCCGCAGAGCTTCAAAGAGCACAGGATGTCCCTGGATCAGACTCATATTCCTTCACAGGCAAGGCTCTGATGTACACTTCTCCTTTATAATATTCCTAAGGTTGATCTCAGAAGGACCTTTGCCATACTTTCTCTGGTTGGTAGTCATAATAACAAAGTCTTGTTATGTATGCTCTATAGGCCAAGATATGCATCCATTGTGCCATGTCTCATGCATTATAGATCTTTAGTCTGCCTGAAACCCATTGTATGTATCAAAAACCATCTGAGTAGTACATATGACACGGAAACAAAAATGATACTTCCTTTTCCAGTAGCTGTTACTTTAGTTCTGCCAAGTATAGACCCACACACAACTAACAAAGAAGATTTACCTAGATACAGACTCTTAAGTTTCTGATCCACACTTGATAGAAAGGTTCAGACAGAATTTCTATGCACACATCTTCATAAGCCTGTTCTAATATTCATTAAATAGAGAACCTGGTGCTATCCAATATCCTAGGAAGCAGGAGTAGGCTTGCGCCCCTCCTCCCTCTAGATAGGCCTTTTAATACAAAGCCCTTTGGTCAGGATCACTATGCATAGTGCATACTCAGTGGATAGAGTGAGAACTCAAAATGTACTGATGATTCAACATAGAAGAATATGAGAAATGATGAAGGCAAGGTGGTGTGTGAGAAGAAAGCAGCAATTGGAAGTTGAAGATCAGCATCCTCCATGCTGTAAAGGCTGAGAAGCTGTTACATTCTATGCATTACCAAGTACAGCTTCCATGCTGGAGAGCTTGCTTCCCACACTCCCAATACAGAGATAGTGCACGGCAAGCACTGGAGGATCAAGACTTGCATGAGTGATAGAAAACAATAGTTCCACAATTTACCAGTCATGTCCATTCACGACACTGACACCCCACTTACTAGTGTGTTCAGCATACCCCTTCAAAAACAACTACGGAATTCTAGGTGCTCTTAAAATTTTCAACCCTTGATGCCTCATCATAGTTTTCCTAGTTATAGTCATCAGTGCTGTGATGAAACATTACAGCCAAAGAAACGTGGAAGTGAAAAGGCTTATTTGCCTTATCCTTCCAAATTATAGTCCATCACTGAAGGAAGAAAGGAAGGAAGGAAGGAAGGAAGGAAGGAAGGAAGGAAGGAAGGAAGGAAGGAAGGAAAGACAGTAATTCAAATAGGGCAGAAAGCCCCAGGCAAGAGCTAATGCAGAGACTGTGGAAAAGTGCTTCTTACGGGCTTGCTCCACATGGCTTTCACAGCCTATCTTCTTTTAGAACCCAGGACCACCAATCAGCCCAGGTGTGGCCCTACCCACAATGATTTGGCTCCTCCCTTGAGAATCGCTAATTAAGAAAATGTTCTATAATCTTCCCTTCAGCTACGTTTTATGAAGACATATTTTTGATTGAGGCTTGTTCTTCTTCAGAGACTCTAGCTTGTGTCAAGTTGACATAAAACTAACCAGTACAATAACTGTGCTGGAAAACATGGTAAGAAAGGAACAAAAAAATAAGAACACAGAATCAATTCAAATTATTGGAAGTACCAGTAAATAATTTTTTTCTGTATCATTAACTTTGTGAATATACTCTTCTTTGCAAACTTCAAGAAAATAACAACAATAGCAACAACTATAATAATAATAATAATAATAATATAGAAATTTTGAATAGGTTAGAAGAAGCTCTTCTATTGCTGGCATTTCTGGGACCTTAACTGGTCAAGGTCTAGAAGCTTGACTTGCTGACTCCTTTTTGGTCTGTTTCTGGATTCATATTTAGTTACCTTTCTTATACCACCCAGACCCACCTGCTGAGGGATGGTATCACCCACAGTGGTCTGAGCCCTCATCATTAATTAGTAATAAAGAGAATGTGCTACTGACGTACTCACAGTAAAAACTGATGGAGGCATTTTTAAAATTGAAGTTCCCATCTCCCAGGTTCCTCATGGTGACAATCATGATTATCCATCACAAAGATGTAGTGACTATTAATGTGAAAGCCCCTGACAGTACTCAGGTGTTGGAGTACTAACTCATATACTGACTGGGATTACAGCTTTAAGATTTAAGATTTTAGCAACATTGGTCTTTGTGGCTTGGTAGTGGCCCTGAGTTCCTTAAGGAATTAGGTCTCGCCTTCCGCGACCTCTGTTCCGGTAGACTGCACTGAAGAGACAGGTATCCAGGTTCTCCCCAATATAACATCGCTTGGGACACGGCCTGTTGGGGCTTCCGTCTGCTCCCAAGAACGGGACAGCGCTGTGGTCGTCTGGGCGCCAGATCTGCTGTAGGCCATCGCCTCTGCAGGGTGACCAGTGCCACAGAGAGAGTGCAGAGTACACTCCACCATCTTTGCTCCAGTGGCCGGGAAGTTGGGACTGCAAGGCCCTGAGACAGACAGGCATAATATCGCTTGGGTCTCGGGCGGCTTGTGTGTACACTGCTCCCAAGAGCTGGGCAGATCTGCAGTAACCAGCGTGCCAGCTCAGCTGTGGGACTTCTGCCTGGCAGAGGGACACCCCCTCCCCCCCACTCTGGGAGAGATCACACACCCCTGCACAGGGCATGAGCCTACCAGTCTCCCTTTGGTGACCGCTGCTCCAGGAATCCACTACGCTGAGCCTTTGGATGTGCAAGGACTCCCCAATATAACATCACTTGGGGCAAGGCACATTAGGGCTCCAAAGTCACTCAGGAGCAGGGAAGGCCCCAGAAATCTGTGCCAGGGGAATCCTGGTAATCCAGGGGGACCAGAAATAGCTTTACAGGCTCACAGGAGGTCCAACCAACAGCCAGTGACAGCAGGACCAACTAACATCAGAGGTAACCAGATGGCAAAAGGCAAACGTAGGAACGTTACTAACAGAAATCAAAGAAATATGGCACCATCAGAACCCAACTCTCCAACAGCAGCAAGTCCTGGATACCCCACCACACCCCACACCAAAAAGACAAGATCTGGATTTAAAATCACGTCTCATGATGCTATTAGAGGATCACAAGAAGGACACAAATAAATCTAATAAAGAATTACAGGAGACCATGAATCAAAGGTTAGAAGCCCTTACAAAGGAAACACAAAAATCACTTAGAGAAATGCAGGAGAACATGGATCAAAGGATGGAGGCCCACAAGGAGACAACACAAAAATCGCTTAAAGAAATGAATCAACGGGTAGATGCACTCACAAAGGAATCACAAAAATTGCATAAAGAAATGCAGAAGAATATGGGTCAACAGACGGATGCCCATAGGGCAGCAACACAAAAATTGCTTAAAGAAATGAATAAGGGTAGATGCCCTTACAAAGGAAACACGAGAATTGCTTAAAGAAATGCAGGAGATGATGGATCAACAGATGGAATGCCATGAGGAGGAAAGACAAAAATCACTCAGAGAAATGCAGGAGAATGTGGGTCAACAGGCAGAAATCCTGAAAGAGGTAATGCAAAAATACCTTAAAGAAATAAAGGAAAATACAAACAAACAAGTGAAGGATCTCAGCAAATCCATCCAGGAACTAAAAAAGGAAGTAGAAACAACTAAGAAATCACAAAGGGAGACAACTTTGGAGATAGAAAACCTTGGGAAGAAATCAGGAGTCATAGATGCAAACATCAACAATAGAATACAAGAGATGGAAGAAAGAATCACAGGTGCTGAAGATTCCATAGAAAGCATCGACTCAACAGTAAAAGAAAATGCAAAATGCAAAAAACGTGTAACCCAAAACATCCAGGAAATCCAGGACACAATGAGAAGACCAAACCTAAGGATTATAGGTATAGATGAGAGTGAAGATTTGCAACTTAAAGGACGAGTAAACATCTTCAACAAAATTATGGAGGAAAACTTCCCAAACTTAAAGAGAGAGATGCCCATGAACGTACAAGAAGCCTACAGAACTCCAAACAGACTGAACCAGAACAGAAATACCTCCCGTCACATAATAATCAAAACACCAAATGTACTAAACAAAGAAAGAATATTAAAAACAGTAAGAGAAAAGGGCCAAATAACATACAAAGGAAGACCTATCTGAATCACATCAGACTTCTCACCAGAGACTATGAAAGCCAGAAGATCCTGGGCAGATCTCATGCAGACACTAAGAGAGCAAAAATGCCAGCCTAGACTACTATACCCAGCAAAACTCTCAATCACCATAGATGGAGAGACCAAGATATTCCATGATAAAACCAAATTTTCACAATATCTTTCCACAAATCCAGCCCTGAAACAGATAATAGGTGGAAACCGCCAATACAGGGAGAGAAACACCCTGGTAAAAATTAGATAATAACCTTCTTGAATCAAACCCAAAAGTAGATAACCACTCAAACATAAAGATAGCGTCAAGAATGGCAGGTGGCCATAATCACTATGCCTTAATCTCTCTTAATATCAATGGTCTCAATTCCCCAATAAAAAGACATAGACTAGCAGACTGGATATGTAAACAGGACCCAGCATTTTGCTGCATGCAGGAAACGCACCTCAGTGTCAAAGACAAACACTACCTCAGAGTAAAAGGCTGGAAAACAATTTTACAAGCAAATGGCCCCAAGAAATGAGGTGGAGTAGCCATCCTAATTTCAGATAAAATTGATTTTCAACCTAAAGTCATCAAAAAAGACACAGAAGGACACTACATACTGATCAAGGGAAAAATCCACCATCAAGAACTCTCAATTCTGAATATCTATGCTCCAAATGCAAGGGCACCCTCATTCATAAAAGAAACTTTACTAAAGCTCAAAGCACACATCGCACCTCACACAATAATAGTGGGTGACTTCAACACCTCACTCTCTGAAATGGATCGTTCAGGAAAGCAGAAACTAAACAGGGACAGAGTGAATCTAATTGAAGCCTTGGACCAAATGGAACTAACTGATATATATAGAACATTTCATCCTAGAGCTAAAGAATACACCTTCTTCTCAGCTCCTCATGGTACCTTCTCCAAAATTGACCATATAATTGGTCACAAATCAGACCTCAACAGATATAAGAAGATAGAAATAATCCCATGCCTCCTATCAGATCACTATGGAATAAGGGTGGTCTTCAATGGCAACAAAAACAAAAGAAAACCCACGTACACATGGAGGCTGAACAATGCTCTACTCAATGATAACTTGGTCAAGGTGGAAATAAAGAAAGAAATCAAAGACTTTTTGAAAGTTAATGAAAATGAAGACACAACATACCCTAATTTATGGGACACAATGAAAGCAGTGCTAAGAGGAAAATTCATAGCCCTGAGTGCCGCCAAAAAGAAACGGGAGACAGCATACACTAACAGCTTAATGGCACACCTGAAAGCCCTGGAACATAAAGAAGCAAATACACCAAAGAGGAGTAGAAGGCAGGAAATCATCAAACTCAGGGCTGAAATCAATCAAATAGAAACAAATAAAACCATACAAAGAATCAACAAAACGAGGAGTTGGTTCTTTGAGAAAATCAACAAGATAGATAAGCCCTTAGCCAGACTAACCAGAGGGCACAGAGATAGTATCCAAATTAATAAAATCAGAAATGAAAAGGGAGAGATAACAACAGAAACTGAGGAAATTCAAAAAATCGTCAGATCCTACTACAAAAACCTGTATTCAACACAACTAGAAAATCTTGAGGAAATGGACAATTTCCTTGACAGATACCAAATACCAAAATTAAATCAGGATCAAATAGACCATCTAAACCGTCCTATAACCCCTGAAGAAATAGAAGTTGTCATTGGAAGTCTTCCAACCAAAAAAAGCACAGGTCCAGATGGTTTTAGTGCAGAATTCTACACATTTCAATCTTAAGGAGAATAAGGTTAAGTTTCTAAGTCTTGAAGTAGGAGAAAGAGATTCCTTAACTTCCTCCTAGACTTTCATTTATATATAGAAACATTGCTAATGTCTTTTGGGGGTTGGGAGATGCCTGGGGGAAATGAGCGACCAGACCCTGTTTTCTTAAGTCTTAGATAATGGCTTGATATGTCTTAATCAAGTCTCCTTACTTTTCCTTGTTCTGAATCATTTACCTACAAACTGTAGTCTAAAACTTTAGCCAGCTGGGGATAGACACAAATCAAGCTCCTCTAACCTGTGATTGCCTGTGCAGAAACTTCATGCCACAGATGAACTTGTCCAAGCACTGTTTGCATTCTTAAAGTCATGGATGAAAACACATAATCCCGGCACTCAGGAGACAGAGGTGAGGGAGTGATATAAGCATGTGGCCAGCCACGGCTACATGGAGAAATCCCACCTCAAAACAAAGAAATAAAATGTTACTAGTATCTGAGTAGGAGGTTAGGATGTGAGATTTTTGACTATAATATAAAATATTATATCTGTTGTACATAGTGTATAGATTATAAGACTAAAATAATTTGAGCCTTAGAGTCTTATTTTAGAGCCTTATCCCACTTTTAAATTGTAAATCAGCTAACTTATTTTGCCTCAACAGCTCCCTTGGTTCAAGTGCCAAGTGTATATGTCTAACAGGGCCCTCTAGCTCATAGTCCAGCTGTTTCACTTTATATGGGTTGTCGGTAAATGGGCAACACCCGCAAGTGGTCTGGGAATCCTTTTGACTTAGAAGGAGTATTGCTCTTTTAGGTTCAGAGCCTAAAGAGTAGACTTCTGTATTTATACTCTCATGAGATTTTCCCTAACACTTATTTCAAGTTGTACAAATATACAGAATGACCATTATTCTACCTGTCATCTATGTGCTTGTTTCCATCCAAACATATGTGGCTAATATATGGAAATGCTGAAATCACAGTCTGTTGAACAGACAAGTTTTTAGAGGATGTTCAGACTTTACAAAATTAGATAGTGGGCATGAAAGTGTTTTCAGATACATAGCACTCTAAGCAAATGTGTTATTTAGAAAATAGTGACTGAGGAGAAGCCTCAATTAGTAAAGTTCATGCCCTACAAGGACGAGGAACCAAGTTCAATCCCTGGAAGTAAAAGGGGCAGGCTTGGAATGTGGTATTGTATTCCCAGTACAGAAGCTCACTAGCCAACCAGTTTAGTCTACTTAGTGAAGTCTATACAAGGGAGAGATCCTGTCTCAAAAATCAAGATGGGTAGTGTTGAGGAATGACAGCCTATGTTGTCTTCTGGTGACACATGCACATAATACTGGTCCATCTGTACACATACTCACACACATATACACACAGAGAGGGGGGAGGGGAGGGAGAGGGAGAGGGAGAGGGAGAGGGAGAGAGAGAGAGAGAAAAAGAGAGAGAGAGAGAGAGAGAGAGAGAGACCATCTCTAAGAGAGTGCTATTGATAAGAGTTTTACACAAAGTAAACTCTTATCAAGGAGGCAACATAGCCCAATGGAAAGAATGTAGTCTTTGGAGGTTGACCTTTCTTTGTATTTGGAAACCGGTTCTTACCAGTTGTGGTCTTATAAGAGGATTTAACCTCTCTGAGTTTAAGTTTATTTATTTATAAAATGGGTCCAATGAAATATTTTATTGCCTAAGAATGTTGAGGGCTACATTAGAAACAAATCAAGGATACCACATGACAAGATTTCACCTTCAGGTGACATGTGAATGCATAGATATGCATTTCTATTAATAATATGTTGGTTTTAACCTTTTAACTCTCTAAAAGAGGAGTTGGCTAATTTCCATCAAATATTTCAAATATAATGCTTGTTCTAATGGTGTCTTTTCTAAATCTAAAAGCCTGAAGTGCAATAGAGGTTCAAAATACATTTTTCTTTTGCCCTTTTTATACTTTGGCAAAAAAATCTTCTGCTTTTATGAAGGATTTCAACTATCTGAGACAACGAAGTGGTAAAAATAAAACAATATTCTAGTTTTGTATACAATATTGGTACTATAATTGAAATTGGGATCAATAAAGGTTGTTTGCCTTTTATTTAGGCTTCCTGAGTCAGATCAGTGATTTTTTAACATCCTTTCCAGGGACTTGATCCTCCTCTGATAGAGCTGACCCTCACTTCCCTTTTATCCAGAGCCCCTCCTTAATTACTCTGCACCATTATCTTTCCCTACTTGGGAATCTAGGAATGGAACAGTTTGATTTTTTTTTACCACCATCACCAGCATCTCCTCACTGCTATCTTTTTTCTTGAGGCGAGGGAGATGTATAGTTAGTTCTAAAAAGAAAGCCTGGCTCAGGTCTCCAGGATTTGTGTTTCTCCTTTGGCAAAGTTCCCCCAGTTTGTGTCTCCGAACAGTTCTGCCTAGTGATTAATGAGTGCTAAATGGGCAGATGTCTATGAGTGGTAGTCAGGGATCTACAGGTGATGAGTGATGGTATAACTATCTGATTTTGATACTTGTATCCTGGTGAGAACTTAGAAGATAAGGTATGAGTAAACAAACCCAAAGTTGTATATTTGATACATAGAATGCTCATGGTGAGATGAGATAGCTGACTCCTAGAAGTTGTCCTCAGCCACACCGTGACAACTAATATGGCCTCTTGGGGCCATTATTCCTCAATGTCTAATCCACAGGAAGGATTCTATTACCAAAATTGGCCTTGAGTGGAGTTTGAGAGTGAAAATCCTGCCATTTCTGAATATATTTAACTAGAAGTTCCTTGAGGACTATTCAAAGATTCCTCAAAAAGTATGTTTTTCTCTTAACAGTTTTGTTTATCTGACCAAGGCCAGTAGCACTCAGTTCCAACAGTGAAAGAACCTTTCCCACATTCACAGAAAAACATTTTTCCCACACTGTCTCCCCCTGCACCAGGGCTCTAGAACAGGCTGCATCCCTCCAAGTGTAACATGAGGACTATCCACAAGTCAACAGTGATCACTTTTAGCCTCGCAGAAGCTTTCACCATGCTCATGAATCTTCTCAGTGTTGACTGTAACGCCATGGATATGCATCAGAGCTAGAAAGAAAAAAAAAGAAAAGGAAGTCCTCAAGACCTAGTGTCCACAGCCAACGAGAAGAACTTGAAAAGTGGATAAGCAATAAGGGTTCTGAAGGAGGTGATTGTATTCAAGGCTGACTCATTAGAGAGCTGGGATCTTGGACTACTCAAAGAGAGGGTCTGAAGAAAGCCAGTAGCTACCAGCATCCCAAGTCCCGGGAAGGAAATGAAATGTGATGAGCACTCTTGTATGGGTGTGATTTGACCACAAGTGGTGAAAAACTCTTCTCCCCTGTTTTATTGTCCACATCCTATAGAAAAACTTGCTTACCTCACTTGAATCCTAAATTTAGGTTCTGGCTTATATATGTGCAAGGAATTGAGAATGTTGGCAACTGTATTTGAAGCAGAATGTGGAGGAATAAAGGAGAACAAAGAAAGTGAAGGAACCCAGGGAACTTGAGGAAGAGTACCAGGAACAGGACAGAACAGCAAGGATGAGGGAGGGACGAGGCTTGTTGGTACTGATTGGAAGAGAGAAGGCATGTGGAAGAATGGAGATTAAGGACACAAGGATCTCTTCTAAAGCTAGTCAGGTCTTACCCACTAGATTTCATAACCCAAGGGCCGCACATACTTCAGCAATGAGTCTGTCTGCCAAACAGCACCAGCACCAGCACCAGCACCAGTACCTACCATCCCCAGGATTTAAGTTTTCAGGAAGTCCATCCCCTGGAGAGGCTGAGTAGGAGCAGCCCTAAGTGCTTTCCCTTTGCAGGGAGATTTAGGAACAAAGAGCAGCAGAGGACAGGAAAGGGTAGGATATGTGTACTTATGCACAAGCCACACAATATCTACAGACACACAAACACACAGATGCACACAGAGAGGCACAAGTGCACACACATATACACAGACATACACACACACACACACACACACACACACACACACACACTGCTCTAAACTGCCCTTTCCTTTTTGCCTCTATCCTCTGTGAACACCATCTTCCACTAGTAACAAAATATTTCAAAACATTGCCAAAGATGATTTCACAGGTGAATGATAATTTGAAAACCAGATAGAATAAAATATTCACTCTTAACGCTAAGCTGTATATTCAGCCTTGCAATGTAATTTTTAATTATATTCTGGACCTGAAACATTTCAACTTTCCCTCAAACTTTGATGCTTTAACTAACCAGCTTTGCAGAAGGTTCAATGGAGAAAGCAACGTCATTCAAGGAAATTTTGTTCACAGTTCCCCCTGTTGTCCAAACATCACATTTTATGCACTCAGGGCTTATACATTCTTCAATACATATTATTTAAAGTCCTTCCTAAGGTTTGAAATAGGCAAGATTTAGTAGATGAGACAGCCATCTAAAGAGAGAGAAATAGTTGGTGAAACCATTAGGGAAGAAATTCCTGGATTATATCAATGCTATTAGCCACCAATTTCTGGATCTGATTTCTGTTTCTTTTCCATCCTCTGCTTCTGACATAATATTTACATGTGACATGTTATTAAATTATTATACCTAAAATTAAGATTATCAAGAACCCAGGCTGGCTTCATGAAGTGAAGCCAGCAGATGATGGAAGTAAGCATAATAACAAAAAAAAACCCTCTTCATGTATTATACCATTTATGCAGCTTACATATTTTCTACATGTTTATATTCATTTGTACCTTATGAGATATTTTATTTGATGATTGGGATATTAGAAACAAAGGATAGTCCGCCATCTTTGCTCCAGTGACCAGGTAGTTGGGACCGCCAGGCTCAGAGACAGACAGGCATAATATCGCTTCGGTCTCAGGCAGCTTGTGTGTAACCTGCTCCCAGGTGCTGGGCTGATCTGCAGTGACCAGCGCGCCAGCTCTGCGGTGGGACCTTCTGCCTGGTGGAGGGACCCCGCGCTGGGAGGGAGCCTGCCAGCTTTTCTTCCGCGACCTCTGTTCCCGCGGACTGCGCTGGAGAGACGGGTACCCAGGCTCTCCCCCCAATATAACATCACTTGGGACACGGCCTGTTGGGGCTTCCGTCTGTGCCCGAGGGCGGGTTGGCGCTGTGGTCGTCTGGGTGCCAGATCGGTGGGCCATCGTGACCACAGGGTGAGCGGCGCCACGGAGAGTGCCGTCCGCCATCTTTGCTCCAGTGACCAGGTAGTTGGGACCGCCAAGCTCAGAGACAGACAGGCATAATATCACTTCGGTCTCAGGCAGCTTGTGTGTAACCTGCTCCCAGGTGCTGGGCTGATCTGCAGTGACCAGCGCGCCAGATCTGCTGTGGGACTTCTGCCTGGCAGAGGGACGCCCCCTCCCCCCCCCCAGGAGAGATCACACACCCCTGCACAGGGCAGGAGCCTGCCAGCCTCCCTTTGGCGACCTCTGCTCCAGGAATCCACTAGGCTGAGCCTTTAGATGTGCAAGGCCTCCCCAATATAAGATCACTTGGGGCAAAGCACATTAGGGCTCCAAAGTCACTCAGGAGCAGGGAGGCCCCAGAAATCGGTGCCAGGGGAATCCTGGTAATCCAGGGGGGGCAGAAATAGCTTTGCAGGCTCACAGGAGGTCCAACCAACAGCCAGTGGCAGCAGGACCAACTAACACCAGAGGTATCCAGATGGCAAAAGGCAAACGTAGGAATGTTACTAACAGTAATCAAAGTAATGTGGGACCATCCGAACCCAACTCTCCAACAGCAGCAAGTCCTGGATACCCCACCACACCCGAAAGACAAGATCTGGATTTAAAATCACTTCTCATGATGCTATTAGAGGATCACAAGAAGGACACAAATAAATCTCATAAAGAGTTACAGGAGACCATGAATCAACGGTTAGAAGCCCTTACAAAGGAAACACAAAAATCGCTTAGAGAAATGCGGGAGAACATGGATCAAAAGATGGAGGCGCACAAGGAGACAACACAAAAATCGCTTAACGAGATGAATCAACGGGTAGATGCACTCACAAAGGAATCACAAAATTTGCATAAAGAAATGCAGAAGAATATGGGTCAACAGATGGATGCCCATAAGGAGGCAACACAAAAATTGCTTAAAGAAATGAATCAACGGTTAGATGCCCTTACAAAGGAAACACGAGAACTGCTTAAAGAAATGCAGGAGACGATGGATCAACAGATGGAATCCCATGAGGAGGAAACACAAAAATCGCTCAGAGAAATGCAGGAGAACATGGGTCATCAGGAAGAAATCTTGAAAGAGGTAATGCAAAAATACCTTAAAGAAATACAGGAAAATACAAACAAACAAGTGAAGGATCTCAGCAAATCCATCCAGGAACTAAAAAAGGAAGTAGAAACAACTAAGAAATCACAAAGGGAGACAACTTTGGAGATAGAAAACCTTGGGAAGAAATCAGGAGTCATAGATGCAAACATCAACAATAGAATACAAGAGATGGAAGAAAGAATCTCAGGTGCTGAAGATTCCATAGAAAGCATCGACTCAACAGTAAAAGAAAATGCAAAATGCAAAAAACGCGTAACCCAAAACATCCAGGAAATCCAGGACACAATGAGAAGACCAAACCTAAGGATTATAGGTATAGATGAGAGTGAAGATTTGCAACTTAAAGGGCCAGTAAACATCTTCAACAAAATTATGGAGGAAAACTTCCCTAACTTAAAGAGAGAGATGCCGATGAACGTACAAGAAGCCTACAGAACTCCAAACAGACTGGACCAGAACAGAAATACCTCCCGTCACATAATAATCAAAACACCGAATGTTCTAAACAAAGAAAGAATACTAAATGCAGTAAGAGAAAAGGGCCAAGTAACATACAAAGGAAGACCTATCCGAATCACATCAGACTTCTCACCAGAGACTATGAAAGCCAGAAGATCCTGGGCAGATCTCATGCAGACACTAAGACAGCACAAATGCCAGCCTAGACTACTATACCCAGCAAAACTCTCAATCACCATAGATGGAGAGACCAAGATATTCCATGATAAAACCAAATTTTCACAATATCTTTCCACAAATCCAGCCCTGCAACGGATAATAGGTGGAAACCTCCAATACAGGGAGAGAAACAACACCCTGGAAAAAATGAGATAATAACCTTCTTGAATCAAACCCAAAAGTAGATAACCACTCAAACATAAAGATAGCGTCAAGAATGGCAGATGGCAATAATCACTATGCCTTAATCTCTCTTAATATCAATGGTCTCAATTCCCCAATTAAAAGACATAGAATAGCAGACTGGATACGTAAACAGGACCCAGCATTTTGCTGCATGCAGGAAACGCACCTCAGTGTCAAAGACAAACACTACCTCAGAGTAAAAGGCTGGAAAACAATTTTACAAGCAAATGGCCCCAAGAAACGAGGTGGAGTAGCCATCCTAATATCAGATAAAATTGATTTTCAACCTAAAGTCATCAAAAAAGACACAGAAGGACACTACATACTGATCAAGGGAAAAATCCACCATCAAGAACTCTCAATCCTGAATATCTATGCTCCAAATGCAAGGGCACCCTCATTCGTAAAAGAAACTTTACTAAAACTCAAAGCACACATCGCACCGCACACAATAATAGTGGGTGACTTCAACACCCCGCTCTCTGAAATGGATCGTTCAGGAAAGCAGAAACTAAACAGGGACACAGTGAATCTAATTGAAGCCTTGGACCAAATGGAACTAACTGATATATATAGAACATTTCATCCTAGAGCTAAAGAATACACCTTCTTCTCAGCTCCTCATGGTACCTTCTCCAAAATTGACCATATAATTGGTCACAAATCAGACCTCAACAGATACAAGAAGATAGAAATAATCCCATGCCTCCTATCAGATCACTATGGAATAAGGGTGGTCTTCAATGGCAACAAAAACAAAAGAAAACCCACGTACACATGGAGGCTGAACAATGCTCTACTCAATGATAACTTGGTCAAGGTGGAAATAAAGAAAGAAATCAAAGACTTTTTGAAAGTTAATGAAAATGAAGGCACAACATACCCTAACTTATGGGACACAATGAAAGCAGTGCTAAGAGGAAAATTCATAGCCCTGAGTGCCGCCAAAAAGAAACGGGAGACAGCATACACTAACAGCTTAATGGCACACCTGAAACCCTGGAACATAAAGAAGCAAATACACCAAAGAGGAGTAGAAGGCAGGAAATCATCAAACTCAGGGCTGAAATCAATCAAGTAGAAACAAATAAAACCATACAAAGAATCAACAAAACGAGGAGTTGGTTCTTTGAGAAAATCAACAAGATAGATAAGCCCTTAGCCAGACTAACCAGAGGGCACAGAGATAGTATCCAAATTAATAAAATCAGAAACGAAAAGGGAGAGATAACAACAGAAACTGAGGAAATTCAAAAAATCATCAGATCCTACAAAAAAAACCTGTATTCAACACAACTAGAAAATCTTGAGGAAATGGACAATTTCCTTGACAGATACCAAGTACCAAAATTAAATCAGGATCAAATAGACCATCTAAACCGTCCTATAACCCCTGAAGAAATAGAAGTTGTCATTGGAAGTCTTCCAACCAAAAAAAGCACAGGTCCAGATGGTTTTAGTGCAGAATTCTATCAGACCTTCAAAGAAGACCTAACACCAATACTCTTCAAACTGTTCCACAAAATAGAAACAGAAGGAACACTACACAACTCGTTCTATGAAGCCACAATTACACTAATACCAAAAGCACACAAAGATCCGACAAAGAAAGAGAATCTCAGGCCAATCTCTCTTATGAATATCGATGCAAAAATACTCAATAAAATTCTTGCCAACCGAATCCAAGAACACATCAAAACGATCATTCACCACGATCAAGTAGGCTTCATCCCAGGGATGCAGGGATGGTTCAATATAAGGAAATCCATCAATGTAATCCACTACATAAACAATCTCAAAGAAAAAAACCACATGGTCATCTCATTAGATGCTGAGAAAGCATTTGACAAAATTCAGCATCCTTTCATGCTAAAGGTCTTGGAAAGATCAGGAATTCAAGGCCCATATCTAAACATAGTAAAAGCAATTTACAGCAAACCAGTAGCCAGCATCAATCTAAACGGAGAGAAACTTGAAGCAATCCCACTAAAATCAGGGACTAGACAAGGCTGCCCTCTCTCTCCATATCTTTTCAATATAGTACTTGAAGTTCTAGCTAGAGCAATTAGACAACAAAAAGAGGTCAAAGGGATACAAATTGGAAAGGAAGAAGTCAAACTATCACTATTTGCAGACGATATGATAGTATACATAAGCGACCCAAAGAACTCCACCAGAGAACTCCTACAGCTGATAAACGACTTCAGCAAAGTGGCCGGATGTAAAATCAACTCAAGCAAGTCAGAAGCCTTCCTATACTCAAAGAATAAGCAGGCTGAGAAAGAAGTAAGAGAAATAATACCCTTTACGATAGCCACAAACCATATTAAGTATCTTGGCGTGACGCTAACCAAACAAGTGAAAGATCTGTATGACAAGAACTTCAAGTCTCTGAAGAAAGAAATTGAAGAAGACCTCAGAAGATGGAAAAATCTGCCATGCTCATGGATTGGCAGGATTAATATAGTAAAAATGAGCATATTACCAAAAGTAATACACAGATTCAATGCAATCCCCATCAAAATCCCAACTCAATTCTTCATAGAGTTAGAAAGAGCAATTCAAAAATTCATCTGGAATAACAGAAAACCCAGAATAGCTAAAACTATTCTCAAGAGTAAAAGAACCTCTGGGGGAATCAGTATCCCGGACCTCAAGCTGTACTACAGAGCAATAGTGTTAAAAACTGCATGGTATTGGTACAGTAACAGACATGTAGATCAATGGAACAGAATTGAAGACCCAGAAATGAATCCACACTCCTATGGTCACTTGATCTTTGACAAAGGAGCTAAAACCATCCAGTGGAAAAAAGATAGCCTTTTCAACAAATGGTGCTGGCTCAGCTGGAGGTCAACATGCAGAAGAATGCAAATTGACCCATCCTTATCTCCTTGCACTAAGCTCAATTCTAAGTGGATCAAAGATCTCCACATAAAACCAGACACACTGAAACTAATAGAAGGGAAACTAGGGAAGAACCTTGAACATATGGGCACAGGGGAGAATTTCCTGAACAGAACTCCAATAGCTTATGCTCTAAGATCAAGAATAGACAAATGGGACCTCATTAAATTACAAAGTTTTTGCAAGGCAAAAGACACCGTCAAAAAGACAAAGCGGCAACCAACTAACTGGGAAATGATCTTTACCAACCTTACATCCGACAGAGGGCTAATATCCAAGATATACAAAGAACTCAAGAAGTTAAACTCCAGAGAGGCAAGTAACCCTATTAAAAAATGGGGTACAGAGCTACACAAAGAGTTCTCACCTGAAGAATATCTAATGGCTGAGGAGCACCTAAAGAGATGTTCATCATCCTTAGTCATTAGGGAAATGCAAATCAAAACAACCCTGAGATTCCATCTCACACCAGTCAGGATGGCTAAGATCAAAAACACAGGAGACAGCAGTTGTTGGCGAGGATGTGGAGAAAGAGGAACACTCCTCCACTGCTGGTGGAATTGCAGGCTGGTACAACCACTCTGGAAAGCAGTCTGGCGGTTCCTCAGAAAACTGGGCATGACACTTCCGGAGGATCTGGCTATACCACTCCTGGGCATATACCCAGAGACTTTACCTGCATGCAATAAGGACACATGCTCCACTATATTCATAGCAGCCTTATTTATAATAGCCAGAAGCTGGAAAAAACCCAGATGTCCCTCAACGGAGGAATGGATTCAGAAGATGTGGTATATTTACACAATGGAATACTACTCTGCAATTAAAAACAATGAATTCACGAAATTCCTAGGCAAATGGTCAGAACTTGAAAATATCATCCTTAGTGAGGTAACCCAATCACAAAAGATCACACATGGCATGCAGTCACTGATAAGGGGATATTGACCCAGAATCTCAGAATACCCTAGACACAATCAGCATATCAATAGATTTCTAAAAAGATGGAAGGAGAGACCCCTGGCCCTGGAAAGACTGGATGTAGGGGAACGCCAGGACAGAGTAATGAGAGGGGGTTGAATGGAGAAAAGAGGGAGGGAAGGGGGCTTATGGGACTTCCGGGGAGGGAGGAAACGGGAAAGGGGAAGTGATTTGGAATGTAAATTAAAAAAATAAAATAAAATAAATGAAAAAAAAAGAAACAAAGGATAACAAACTGCTATCCTCTAATTCTAGTTTTTCTTCTGGCAACTTTGATCGCATAATTGTTATCTCGTGAAAATTTGTTAACTCTAATTCTAGGAAGGTTTGTTATTCAATATTCAAAATATTATAACCCTTATTTGTGGATAGCAGATTGATCTGACCTATTATTTTTGTATTGCACCAGACTCCAGTTTGAGGCAGCAATGGACAGTCACATTACAGAATAGTAATAGAATAGTATGATTGTGAATTCCTTCCCACCAGAACTGTTTTTCGTGTAGCAAATAGTATTTATAAAAGGACAGGAACAAATGGTCAGATCTGTGAGAAGTGAGTATTCCATAGGTTTTCTGTACATAACCAGATTTTATTTCTCACTTCACAGTTAAAGAGGGAAGTTTTCAAGGGCCACACAGGAGGAACAACCAAAAGTTTGTAGCTCACTAGTTAGCACAATCGCGATGGGTGTGCCTCAGAGAGGCAGAGCCCTGAGGATTATGTATCCTGAAGAATTCATGCTGTTACAGAGTTTTCCTCTGGTTGTTGCTGTCACATCCTCTTCAATCTAAGAAATGTCTGAAAACTTTCAGGGAGCTTCCAGCATCATTGGCACTCACAATAATAGTGCTTAATTTTTCTCAAGCATTGCTCCTGGAGCAGATTAATTATTTTTTCACCACCCTTGGAAAGAATTTAGAGATGTAGTTTGTCAGCAATGACTACCACCCTTAGAAAGCATTTGGAAAAATAAATTGTTAGTGTAGCTAGGCTAAGATGTTTTTGTTAGTGGCTTTGACATAGAGAATCTTAGGATACAATTTGAAGTCCAGAAAAATACACTTTTATTAATGGAACTAGGGAATTTTTTGAGACAAGGGAACAAGAACAATCGCAGTCTAACTAGCATTGGCTAATGTGATTCTTTTTTTATTGGATATTTTCTTTATTTACATTTCAAATATTATCACCTTTCCTGACTTCCCCCTACCCTACTGGAATCCCCCTATACCATCTTCCCTCCTGCAGTTTCTATGAGGGTGTTCCTCCACCCCACCCACCTCCCACCTCCCTACCCTCAATTCTCCTACTCTGGGGCATCAATAAAACCTTCATAGGACAAAGCACCTTTCCTTGCATTGATGCCTGACAAAGCAATCCTCTGCTACATATGCAACTGGAGCCATGTATACTCCTTGGCTTATGGCTTAGTCCCTGGGAGCTCTGGGGGATCTGGTTGGTTGATGTTGTTCTTCCTATGAGGTTGCAAACCCCCTCACCTCCTTCAGTCCTTTCTCTAACTGCTCCACTGAAGATCCATGCTCAGTCCAATGGTAGGCTGTGAGCATCCGCCTCTGTATTTGCAAGGCTCTAGCAGGGACTCTCAGGAGACAAGATCAGGCTCCTTTCAGCAAGCATTTCTTGGCATCCACAATAGTATTTCGTGACTATATATGAGATGAATCCCCAGGTGGTACAGTCTCTGGATGACTTTTCCTTCAGTCTCTGCTCTACACATTATCTCCATATTTACTCCTGTATTTTGTTCCCCTTCTCAGGAGAACTGAGACACCTTGGTCTTCTTTCTTCTTGAGCTTCGTGTAGTCTGTGAATTGTATTTGGGTATTCCGAGCTTAATACCGAGCTGGGTTAATATCCATTTATCAGTGAATGCAGACCATGTGTGTTCGTTTGTGATTGGATTACCTCACTCAGGTAATTCCAATTCTAGTTCCATCAATTTGCCTAAGAATTTCATGAATTCATTGTTTTTAATAGCTGAGTAGTACTCCATTGTGTAAATATGCGCCATTTTCTGTATCCATTCCTCTGTTGAAGGACATCTGGGTTCTTTCCAGCTTCTGGCTTTTATAAATAAAGATGCTATGAGCATAGTGGAGGATGTGTATTTATGACATGTTGGAGCATCTCTGGGTATATACCCAGGAGTGGTATAGTTGGGTCCTCAGCTAGTATTATGTCCAATTTTCTGAGGAGCTGCCTAACTGATTTCCAGAGTGGTTATACCAACTTTCAATCCCACCAGCAATAGAGGAGTGTTCCTCTTTCTCCACATCCTTGCCAGCATCTGCTGTCACCTGAGTTTTTCATCTTAGTCATTCTGACTGGTGTGAGGTGGAATCTCAGGGTTGATTTGATTTTCATTTCCCTGATAACTGAGGATATTGAACATTTCTTTATGTGCTTCTCAGGATGTGATTCTTAACTGAGGCCAAACTGGTGATTTTGTGATAATCAATTTCTTGTATCCATTCTTGCCCTCAGCTTCCTGACATGATTTAATAACTAGTAGATCAGTAGTCTAAGGATTTAAAGTATGCACTCACTGATAAGTGGATATTAGCCCAGAAGCTTGGAATACCCAAGACACATATCTCATATCAAATGATGCCCAAGATGAAGGAAGAACAAAGTATGGATACTCTGTTCGTTCTTAGAAGGGGGAACAAAATACCCACAGAAGGAGATACAGAGACAAAGTGTGGAGCAGAGTCTGAGGGAAAGACCATCCAGAGAATACCCCACCTAGGGATCCATTCCAAATACAGTTACAAAACCCAAACACTATTATAAATGCCCACAAGTACTTTCTGACCAGAGCCAGATATAGCTATCACCTGGGAGGTTCTGCTAATGCATAAGAAATACAGAGGGGAACGCTCTCAGCCAACAATTGAACTGAGCACAAGGTCCCCAATAGAGGAGCCAAGAAAAGACCCAAGGAGCTGAAGGGGTTTGCAGCGCCATAGGAGGAACAACAATATGAGCCACCCAGTACCCCCAGAACTCCCAGGGACAAAACCATCAACAAAAGAGGTACCTATGGCTCCAGACACAAGAGGCAGCAGATGATGGCCTTGTTGGACACCAAAGGGAGGAGAGGCCCTTGGTCTTGGAAAGACTCAATGCCACAGTGTAGAGGATACCAGGACAGGGAAGTGGGAGTGTGTTGACTGGAGAACAGGGGGAGGGGAGATGTCTTTTGGGACTTTTTGGGGTGGGGAACCAGGAAAGGGGAAATCATTTGAAATGTAAATAAAGACTATATCTAACAAAAATAACAATAAAACAAAATAAAGTAGAATGTTTTTTGATAGAAGAGTTTAGATTTGTGATTCTTTTAAGATTTTTATACGATTACTTTTAAAGATAAATGATGAAATAATTGATCCATTCTTTGTAACTGCAAATTGCTGCCTACCAGTTAAAGAAACAGGCTGAGAAAATTCCCTCATTTGCTCACACTTTGTTAATCTACAATAAGTTGCTTAGTTACAAATGTATGTGAGTAATTGTTTTCTTTACCTGTACTATGGTTTTTTAGTGTAAAGGTATTGGGGGAACATACTTTTTTTCCATAGTCATTCACTAGCAGAAAAATGAAATATAATCATATTGTAATATTATGCAGCTTGAAATGTTTTGTTGAGATATATAAACTATAGAGGAAAAAACAGTTGTTGGAGCCTGCTTGTTGAAGCTGTGTTCCATCTACTAAACATGTATATGTATGTGTATGAAAAGTGGTTGGAGCCAGTTTGTTGGAGTCTGCTCCACCCACCAAAAATGTATGTATGATGTATATGTATATGTAAAGTGGTTGGAGCTTTGCTACATCTACTCAATGTGTGAATGTGTATATGTTTGTCCATCTGTCTGTTTATCTGTCTGTCCACATATGTGTGTGTCTTTGTGTGTGTGTGTGTGTATATTTGTGTGTGTGTGTGTGTGTGTGTGTGTGTAGTACGTAAAATTATTAGAGCTTGCTTGTCGGACTTTGCTTCATCCACCAAGTGTTAGTGTGAGTGTGTATCTGCTTCATGTCATTGCCAAGCTCACATCCACTCCTTGGATCACTGAGCATATTGTCAGAGCTGGTCTTTGACAGGATGCAGGAGTTCAGTGGGTGAGAGTTGATTTGTAAGATTACACATCTGCTTCTCAGTGGTAGGATGGGACTCTTTTATCCCAATCTCAGTTAATTGCATTGTAAAACACTTTGAAAGTTCATTTAGAGATGTTGCATGGACTCTTAAAATTCTGTGCATCATGTTATACATTAATTCTATTATTTTCCATAATTTTGTTTTTTATAAAAATTAATACAGATCATCAATTATAGACTCTGCACTAAAAAATGTTGGCCATTGCTCTATAACTATTTCTTTTTATATATATTTTTTCTATATTTTTTTACATTCCAAATGATTTCCCCTTTCCCGTTTCCTCCCTCCCCAAAAGTCCCATAAGCCCCCTTCCCTCCCTCTGTTCCCCATTCAACCCCCTCTCACTTCTCTGTCCTCATATTCCCCTACATCCAGTCTTTCCAGGACCAGGAGTCTCTCCTTCCATCTTCTTGGGAATCTATTGATATGTGAATTGTGTCTTATGTATTCCAAGATTCTGGGTTAATATTCCCTTATCAGTGACTGCATACCATGTGTGTTCTTTTCTGATTGGGTTACCTCACTAAGGATGATATCAGAAAACAAGCTAGAGACTAGCAGAACTCCATGTGGAACTGCAGGCCTTGGCAGGAGGGGGCCGGAGATAGATGACATTCATATGGGACCACTCAGGCAGCTGGGCAAGAAGCAAGCCTGTGATGACCACCAGGCCAGTACCATGGGGCCTGGTCAGGGAGCTGATTTGAGATGACCACCAGTCATGTACTAGACAGGATTTGGGGAGGCTGACCATATTCAAGATACCCCTGCCCGGTGCTATAATACACAAGTGGGAAATATACTCCATGTACCATTCCTGAGATGACTCCAGACACTCAGAGACACTGGGCTCCACTAAGAGAAGCAAGTAAGTGGTGGAGAAATGGAAAAGAAAGAGAAACAGAAGGATGCGAGCACAACAAAGAAAGACAGAACAGGAGAGTCAAGGGTAGTGAGGAATAGCCTGTTGTAAGTAGTTGGTGATGCCACGTGGGAAAATGGTGGGATCCTGGCCTGTGATGCCACCTGGAAACATGGTGGGATCCTGGTCTGTGATGCCAACTTTGGTCTGCAGCATCAGGGATCTGTTACCATCAAAGGCCAGGCAAATGTCTCAGGTGAGGGCCCCTACCCGGGACATGATGCCTGAAGACTGAGTGAGCCAGTCCTGAGGTCAGGAGCATTGGAGAGATGTCTCTACTCATCTACCATATAGTGGTATGGATGAGGGAGAGATACCCTCCCTCCTCCTCCCTCCTTATCATCTATTGCAGGGGGGAGAGCTGGCCCTTGGGTCATGAATGCAGAGGAGCTATCCCTGCCCCTCATTTGCTGCAGCACTTGGGAGAGCAGATCCTGTACCTTGCCTGGATAGCACAGTAGAGCTGGCCCTGCATGAGGAGCTTGCAGGTAAGCCAGCCCTGAAGATGTGGATGCAGAAGAGTTGCGTAGTGGATAGCCCTGGGCTTGTATTTTGATGCTAATTCCGCTCCTGGGAGGGACTAAAGATGAGGAGTTGCCTTGTGAACCTTCTCCCCACCTTAACTTTTCAAATAAAGGCTTGAGCCAATGATTGGGCAGGCAGGAGGAGGAGGAGCTGAGGGTGTGGTGGAGGAGTAAAGGATAAATGGAAAAGGGGAGGAGCTACAGTGAATCGGGGAAGGGGGAAGGAGTTACAGGAGATCAGCTGAGAGGCTGGAGACAAGCTCTTAGCCTGGAGAACCACAAGTTATATGCGATAATAGAGATGGGAATATAGTAGTGTCGTGGTAGATCTGCCCAATCTAGGCTTATAGCTTGTATTGGTACTGACTGAGTTGAGATTTCTTTTATCGGGTAATTGGGTTGGAAACAAAGTAGCAACAGAGCCAGCCATGCTTTCTTATCTGCTGGGCTGTGGTGTAGAAAAAGAAGAGATGCCACCCTCCCCTCTGCTCCTCTGTCATCTATAGCAGGTAGGAGAGCTGCCCCCAGCCCTGGACATGAGAGTGGGAGAACTGACCAGGTCCCTCACTAACTGCAACCTTTGGAAGAGGGGGTTTTGCACCCTGCCTGGGCAGCGGGATAGGGCTAGCCCTGGTTACAGGGGTTGCGGGTTAGCCATGAATGTGGGAGAGTGGGAGAGCTGGTAGGCTGACCAGCTAAGATACCTGTCAGGCCTCCATGACTTTGATTTGCCTCAACCAAACATCTACCCCATCGATGAACTGCTGAAGTGCATGACGGGGCTGGTCCTATAGATACCAAACATCAGGATCTCCATTCCACAGGACAGGAACAGGGTATCCCAGAGGACACCCAGTGATGTTCTAGTATTACAGCCTCAGACAGAGTATCAGAAGCCAGGAGCCTGTACCAGATTAACAAGCCATTACAATGAACATTTGTAAACAAAGAAGTATAGACAAAAGGGTATTCCGTGTCACACACTGTGACATACTACAGCTTCCGCAATATTTTATCTTTGTTGGGGATTTGTTGCAAGGGTGGAGGGAAGGTACAAGAAGAGGGAGAGATAAGTGGGATTGGAGTGTATGATGTGAAATTCACAAAGAACCAATAACAAAATTTAAAAAAAGAAATAAAGATGATCTTGTACTTAGACTTTTCTGCATCCAAAACCCTAATTCAAGGATTGCAGATTGTGCAATCATGGTCACACTATATGGAATTCTTGGGATGAAAGCCAGGGTTTTGGATATGATAGGTATGAACTAAGCCAATGAAGCTACATCTTCTAACCCATAATAGTTCCACTTAAAACATCACCTCACTGGTGAAAGCCTGATCATGCAGACACACAAATGTGGACAAGAAGATGGCTGGTGACACTCTTCTCTGATGACTATGTAAAGCCACTGAGAGGAAAATAAAAAAGGCAGCATGGAATTTAACTATCATGACAAAGGATCCTTGATGTTCAGAGTCTAGCTGTCCTTTAAATGTATATTGCTGGATGCTTATTTAAGACCTTCACAAAGTCAAGGAAGACAATATTGTAGCTTGTAGCGAAGAAGTTCAGAAGCTCTATTCATACCTAATTAAGAGGATATTGGTAATTTACAGCTTTGGTCTGAGAGAGGGGGAGATTTAATTAAAGATATTGCCCCTAGAATGTCAACCCAAGCGTCAGTGAATGTCCCTACATATGTTTAGCATAAATTGGACTAGAAAGATTTTTTTAAGGATATGAATTTAAGAAAAATTGAAAAGGAAGAGTGGACCAGCCTCCCCTTGGAGAACTCTGCTCCAGGGATTGACAGCACTGGGCATACAGGTACCCAGGGACACCCCAATATAACATCGCTTGGGACACAGCCTGTTGGGCTTCCATCTGCGCCGAAGAGCAGGGCAGCTCTGCGAACCTCTGGGCGCCAGTTCTGCTGTGGGCCATCTGCCCTGCAGAGTGATCTGCATGCAGAGGGTGCGCAGTGCATTCTGCAGTCTTTGATCCAGCAACAGGGCAACTGGGACCTCCAGGCACAGGGACAATCAAGCATAATATCGCTTGGGTCTCAGCCAGCTTGTGTGCTCCCTGCTTCCAAGAGCTGGGCAGGTCTGCGGTCACTTACACTCCAGCTCTGCTGTGGGACATCTGCCCTGCAGAGGGACCCCCCACCCCCCGCTCTGGGAGAGAACTTACTTGCACAGGGCGGGAGCGTACCAGCCTCCCTTTGGTGACCTCTGCTCCGGGGATCCACTAAGCTGAGCCTTTGGATGTGCAGGAATTCCCCAATATAACATCACTTGGGGCAAGGCACATAAGGGCTCCAAAGTCACTCAGGAGCAGGGCAGGCCCCAGATATCGGTGCCAGGGAAATCCCGGTAATCCAGGGTAGGGGGTAGAAATAGCCTTGCAGGCTCACAGGAGGTCCAACCAACAGCTGGTGACAGCAGGACCAACTAACGCCAGAGGTAACCAGATGGCAAAAGGCAAACGTAGGAATGTTACTAACAGAAATCAAAGCAATATGGCACCATCCAAACGCAACTCTCCAACAGCAGCAAGTCCTGGATACCTCATCACACCTGAAAGTAAAGAACTGGATTTAAAATCACCTCTCATGATTCTATTAGAGGATTTCAAGAAGGACACAAATAAATCTCATAAAGAAATACAGGAGAACATGAATCATCAGGTAGAAGCCCTTACAAAAGAAACACAAAATCGCTTAGAGAAATGCAGGAGAACATGGGTCAACAGATGGAGGCCCATAAGGAGGCAACACAAAATTCGCTTAAAGAAATGAATCAACGGGTAGATGCCCTTCCAGAGGAATCACAAAAATCGCATAAAGAAATGCAGAAGAATATGGGTCAAAGATGGAGGCCCATAGGGCAGAAACACAAAAATCGCTTAAAGAAATGAATCAACGGGTAGATGCCCTTACAAAGAAGACACGAGAATAACTTAAAGAAATGCAGGAGACTATGGATCAACAGCTGGAGACCCATGAGGAGGAAACACAAAAGTTGTTTACAGAAATACAGGAGAACTTGGGTCAACAGGCAGAAATCCTGAAAGAGGAAATTCAAAAATATCTTAAAGATATACAGGAAAATACAAGCAAACAAGGGAAGGATCTGAGCAAATCCATCCAGGATCTAAAAAAGGAAGTAGAAACAACTAAGAAATCACAAAGGGAAACAACTTTGGAAATAGAAAACCTTGGGAAGAAATCAGGAGACATAGATGCAAACATCAAAAATAGAATAAAAGAGATGGAAGAAAGAACCTCAGGTGCTGAAGATACCATAGAAAGCATTGACTCAACAGTCAAAGAAAATGCAAAATGCAAAAAACGTGTAACCCAAAACATCCAGGAAATCCAGGACACAATGAGAAGACCAAACCTAAGGATTATAGGTATAGATGAGAGTGAAGATTTGCAACTTAAAGGGCCAGTAAATATCTTCAACAAAATTATGGAAGAAAACTAACCTAACCTAAAGAGAGAGATGCACATGAACATACAAGAAGCCTACAGAACTCCAAACAGACTGAACCAGAACAGAAATACCTCCCGTCACATAATAATCAAAACACCAAATATACTAAACAAAGAAAGAATATTAAAAGCAGTAAGAGAAAAAGGCCAAGTAACATTTAAAGGAAGACCTATCCGAATCACATCAGACTTCTCACCAGAGACTATAAAAGACAGAAGATCCTGGGTAGATCTCATGCAGACACTAAGCGAACACAAAGGCCAGCCTAGACTACTATACCCAGCAAAACTCTCACTCACCATAGATGGAGAGACCAAGATATTCCATGATAAAACCAAATTACACAATATCTTTCCACAAACCCAAGCCGGCAAAGGATAATACGTGGAAACCGCCAATACAAGGAGAGAAACAACACCCTGGAAAAAATGAGATAGTAACCTTCTTGCATCAAACCCAAAAGTAGATAGCCACTAAAACATACAGATAGCATCAAGAATAGCAGGTGGCAATAATCACTATTCCTTAATCTCTCTTAATATCAATGGTCTCAATTCCCCAATAAAAAGACATAGACTAGCAGACTGGATACATAAACAGGACCCAGCATTTTGCTGCATGCAGGAAACACACCTCAGTGTCAAAGACAAACACTACCTCAGAGTAAAAGGCTGGAAAACAATTTTACAAGCAAATGGCCCCAAGAAACGAGGTGGAGTGGCCATCCTAATATCAGATAAAATTGATTTTCAACCTAAAGTCATCAAAAAAGACACAGAAGGACACTACATACTGATCAAGGGAAAAATCCACCATCAAGAACTCTCAATTCTGAATATCTATGCTCCAAATGCAAGGGCACCCTCACTCGTAAAAGAAACTTTACTAAAGCTCAAAGCACGCATCTCACCTCACACAATAATAGGGGGTGACTTCAACACCCCGCTCTCTGAAATGGATCCTTCAGGAAAGCAGAAACTAATCAGGGACACAATGAATCAAATTGAAGTCTTGGACCAAATGGAACTAACAGATATATAGAGAAAATTTCATCCTAAAGCAAAAGAATACACCTTCTTCTCTGCACCTCATGGTTCCCTGTCCAAAATCGACCATATAATTGGTCACAAAATAGACCTCAACAGATATAAGAAGATCGGACTAATCCCATGCCTCCTATCAGATCACTATGGAATAAGGGTGGTCTTCAATGGCAACAAAAACAACAGAAAGTCCACATACACATGGAGGCTGAACAATGCTCTACTCAATGATAACTTGGTCAAGGAGGAAATAAAGAAAGAAATCAAAGACTTTTTGAAATTTAATGAAAATGAAGGCACAACATACCCTAATTTATGGGACACAATGAAAGCAGTGCTGAAAGGAAAATTCATAGCCCTGAGTGCCGCCAAAAAGAAACAGGAGAGAGCATACACTAGCAGCTTAATGGAATACTTAAAAGCCCTGGAACAGAAAGAAGCAAATACACCCAAGAGAAGTAGAAGACAGGAAATCATCAAACTCGGGGCTGAAATCAATCAAGTAGAAACAAATAAAACCATACAAAGAACCAACAAGACTAGGAGTTGGTTCTTTGAGAAAATCAACAAGATAGATAAAACCTTAGCCAGACTAGCCAGAGGGCACAGAGATAGTATCCAAATTAATAAAATCAGAAACGAAAAGGGAGAGATAACAACAGAAACTGAGGAAATTCAAAAAAATCATCAGATCCAACTACAAAAGCCTATATTCAACACAACTAGAAAATCTGGAGGAAATGGACAATTTCCTAGACAGATACCAAATGCCAAAATTAAATCAGGATCAAATAGACCATCTAAACCGTCCTATAACCCCTGAAGAAATAGAAGTCGTCATTGGAAGTCTTCCAACCAAAAAAAGCACAGGTCCAGATGGTTTTAGTGCAGAATTCTATCAGACCTTCAAAGAAGACCTAACACCAATACTCTTCAAACTATTCCACAAAATAGAAACAGAAGGAACACTACCCAACTCGTTCTATGAAGCCACAATTACACTAATACCAAAAGCACACAAAGATCCGACAAAGAAAGAGAATCTCAGGCCAATTTTTTATATCGATGCAAAAATACTCAATAAAATTCTTGCCAACCGAATCCAAGAACACATCAAAACAATCATTCACCACGATCAAGTAGGCTTCATCCCAGGGATGCAGGGATGGTTCAATATAAGGAAGTCCATCAATGAAATCCACTACATAAACAATTTCAAAGAAAAAAAACCACATGGTCATCTCATTAGATGCTGAGAAAGCATTTGACAAAATTCAGCATCCTTTCATGCTAAAGGTCTTGGAAAGATCAGGAATTCGAGGCCCATATCTAAATATAGTAAAAGTAATTTACAGCAAACCGGTAGCCAACATCAAACTAAATGGAGAGAAACTTGAAGCAATCCCACTAAAATCTGGGACTAAACAAGGCTGCCCTCTCTATATATATCTTTTCAATATAGTACTTGAAGTTCTAGTTAGAGCAATTAGACAACAAAAGGAGGTCAAAGGGATACAAATTGGAAAGGAAGAAGTCAAACTATCACTATTTGCAGACGATATGATAGTATACTTAAGCGACCCAAAGAACTCCACCAGAGAACTCCTACAGCTGATAAACAACTTCAGCAAAGTGGCCGGATATAAAATCAACTCAAACAAGTTAGTAGCCTTCCTATACTCAAAGGATAAGCAGGCTGAGAAAGAAATAAGAGAAATGATACCCTTCACGATAGCCACAAACCATATAAAGTATCTTGGTGTGACTCTAACCAAACAAGTGAAAGATCTGTATGACAAGAACTTCAAATCTCTGAAGAAAGAAATTGAAGAAGACCTCAGAAGATGGAAAAATCTTCCATGCTCGTGGATTAGCAGGATTAATATAGTAAAAATGACCATCTTGCCAAAAGCAATATACAGATTCAATGCAATCCCCATCAAAATCCCAACTCAATTCTTCATAGAGTTAGAAAGAGCAATTCAAAAATTCATCTGAAATAACAGAAAACCAGGATAGCTAAAACTATTCTCAAGAGTAAAAGAACTTCTGGGGGAATCAGTATCCTGGACCTCAAGCTGTACTACAGAGCAATAATGTTAAAAACTGCATGGTATTGGTACAGTGACAGGCATGTAGATCAATGGAACAGAATTGAAGACCCAGAAATGAATCCACACCCCTATGGTCACTTAATCTTTGACAAAGGAGCTAAAATCATCCAATGGAAAAAAGATAGCCTTTTCAACAAATGGTGCTGGTTCAACTGGATGTCTACATGCAGAAGAATGCAAATTGACCCATTCTTATCTCCTTGCACTAAGCTCAATTCCAAGTGAATCAAGGACCTCCACATAAAACCAGACACACTGAAACTAATAGAAAGGAAACTTGGGAAGAGCCTTGAACATATGGGCACAGGGGAGAATTTCCTGAACAGAACTCCAATAGCTTATGCTCTAAGATCAAGAATAGACAAATGGGACCTCATAAAATTACAAAGTTTCTGTAAGTCAAAGGACACTGTCAAAAGGACAGTGTCCAACAAACTGGGAAATGATCTTTACCAACCCTGCATCCGACAGAGGGCTAATATCCAATATATACAAAGAACTCAAGAAGTTAGACTCCAGAGAGCCAAATAAACAGAGTTATTTACAGAGCTAAACAAAGAGTTCTCACCTGAAGAATATCCAATGGCTGAGTAGCACCTAAAGAAATGTTCAACATCCTTAGTCATTAGGGAAATGCAAATCAAAACAACCCTGAGATTCCACTTCACACCAGTCAGAATGGCTAAGATCAAAAACACAGGAGACAGCAGGTGTTGGTGAGGATGTGGAGAAAGAGGAACACTCCTCCACTGCTGGTGGAATTGCAAGCTGGTACAACTACTCTTGAAAGCAGTCTGGTGGTTCTTCAGAAAACTGGGCATGACACTCCTGGAGGATCCTGCTCTACCACTCCTGGGCATATACCCAGAGGCTTCCCTGGCATGCAATAAGGACACATGCTCCACTACGTTCATAGCAGCCTTATTTATAATAGCCAGAAGCTGGAAATAACCCAGATGTCCCTCAACAGAGGAATGGATTCAGGAGATGTAGTATATTTATACAATGGAATACTACTCTGCAATTAAAATCAATGAATCCACGAAATTCCTAGGCAAATGGTCAGAACTGGAAAATATCATCCTTAGTGAGGTAACCCAATCACAAAAGAACACACATGGTATGCAGTCACTGATAAGGGGATATTAACCCAGAAACTCGGAATACCCAAGATCCAATTCGCATATCAATAGATTTCCAAGAAGAGGGAAAGAGAGATCCCTGGTCCTGTAAAGACTGGATGTAGGGGAATATGAGGACAGAGAAGTGAGAGGGGGTTGAATGGGGAACAGGGTGAGGGAAGAGGGCTTATGGGACTTTCAAGGAGGGAGGAACCGGGAAAGGGGAAATCATTGGGAATGTAAATAAAATATATATAGAAAATTAAAAAAAAGAATCTCAGGGTTGTTTTGATTTGCATTTCCCTGATGACTAAGGATGTTGAAAATTTCTTTAGGTGTTTCTCAGCCATCAGGTATTCCTCAGTTGAGAATTCTTTGTTTAGCTCTGTACCCCATTTTTATTTGGGTTATTTGTTTCTCTGGGGTCTAACTTCTTGAGTTCTTTATATGTATTTGATATTAGCTCTCTATCAGACATAGGATTGATAAAAATCTTTTTCCAATCTGTTGGTTGCTGTTTTGTACTGTTGACAAAGTCCTTTGCCTTACAGAAGCTTTGCAGTTTTATGAGGTCCCATTTGTCAATTCTTGATCTTAGAGCCTAAGCTATTAGTGTTAGGTTCAGGAAATTTTCCCCTGTGCCCATGTACTCCAGGCTCTTCCCCACTTTCTCTTCTATTAGACTCCGTGTATCTAGTTTTATGTGGATATCCTTGATCCACTTACACTTGAGCTTTGTACAGGAAGATAGGAATGGATCATTTTGCATCCATCTACATGTTGACTCCCAGTTGAGCCAGCAACATTTGTTGAAAATGCTGTCTTTCTTCCACTGGATGGGTTTAGCTCCTTTGTCAAAGATCAAGTGGCCATAGGTGTGTGGGTTAGATTCCAAGTCTTCAATTCTATTCCATTGATCTACCTGCCTGTCATGATACCAATACCATGCAATTTTTGTCACTATTGCCCTGTAGTATAGCTTGACGCCAGGGGTGGTGATTCAGCCAGAGACTCTTTTATTGCTGAGAGTAGTTTTCCCTATCTTGGGTTTTTAGTTATTCCAGATGAATTTGGATATTGCTCTTTCAAACTCTATGATGAATTGAGTTGGAATATTGATGGGGATTACATTGAATCTGCAGATTGCTTTAGGCAAGGTGGCCATTTTTACTATATTAACCCTGCCAATCCATGAGCATGAGAGATCTGTCCATCTTTTGAGATCTTCAAGTTCTTTCTTCAGAGACTTGAAGTTCTTGTCATACAGACCTTTCAGTTGCTTCCTTAGAGTCACACCATGGTATTTTATATTATTTGTGACTATTGTGAACAGTGTCATTTCCATAATTTCATTCTCACATCTTTATTCTCTGAATATAGGAAAGCTACTATTTTGTTTGAGTTAATTTTATATCTAGCCACATTGCTGAAGTTGTTTATCGGGTTGAGAAGTTCTCTGGTGGAATTTTGGGGGTTACTTAAGTATACTATCATATCATCTGCAAATAGTGATATTTTGACTTCTTCCTTTCCAATTTGTATCCCTTTAACCTACTTTTGTTGTCTAATTGCTCTGAGTAAGACTTGGAGTATTCTATTAAACAGGTAGGGAGAGAGTGGACAGCCTTGTCTAGTCCCTGATTTCAGTGGGATTGCTTCAAGTTTCTCTCCATTTAGTTTGATGTTGGCTACTAGTTTGCTGTATATTGCTTTTACTATGTTTAGGTATGGGCCTTGATCTTTCCAAGATTGTTATCATGAAGGGGTGTTGGATTTTGTCAAATGTTTTCTCAGCATCTAATGAAATGATTGTGTGGTTTTTTTTTCTTTGAGTTTGTTTATGTAGTGGATTACATTGATGAATTTCCATATATTGAACCATCCCTGCATCCCTGGAATGAAGTGTACTTGATCGTGGTAGATGATCATTTTGATATGTTCTTAGATTCAGTTGCCAAGAATTTTATTGAGTATTTTTGCATCGATATTCACAAAGGAAATTGGTCTAAAGTTCTCTAAGAAAAACATTTCTAACTATACCTCAAAAACCTAGAGTTCTTAAAAAAAAAAAAAAAGAACACATAAATTTGAAAGAGACCAAGGAGGGCCCTCTAGGAGGATTTAGAGGGAAGAATGGGAAAAGAGAAATAATGTAATTGTGTTATCTAAAAAATTAAAAATATAAGGAAAGAAAAATTTAGAAATTCCTCATGGCCAAAAGCAAAAAGTTAATTCATGTTCTGAACAAATGGCTAATATTCCTACTATATATTGATTTCCAACAAAAAAATTAAATACACTAATAACCTAACAGTAAAATAAGTAAAAGCAATCAAAAATTCACCATAAAGTAAATACAAATAGGTATTAAGTATACAAAAATGTGCTCAATCTCATTCCTTATATAGCAAGAGAAATACAAATTAAAAGAACCTATCAGATAGTCAATATTCAGAAACTGAATAACATGATATAATGGTCTGGTTATAGAGAGATAAGAATTGTCTAAAATTGGTAACAAGAGTATGTATAGTTTCATTCCCTTTAGACTCCATTTTGCAAATCTATAAAAATAATTGTTTTTAACTGGCAATTCTGCTTATATGAAATTATTTAACAGATATAATCATATGCAAATGGAATTTATTGGAACAACCTCACTATATTGTAAAGAATACAGTTCAGGATCAATTATTGTGCCAAATTGTATCAAAAAATAAATAAATGTACATAACTAAAGCCTACTACAAAGCTACACTGGCATATTATGTACATAGCAAACTGTTCAAAAGAAATCAAAGTGCAGAATATGTACCCTAGATAGCCATATCACTAAATCATAATGTTCAAGTTTCTACCACTAAAAAAAAAATGCACTATGTTTGCAACTAACCTGTGCACATCTACCCATTTGCCTTAAATCATCACTACTTATAAGTGGATGAACACTTGGATTATAGAAAGACAATCAGATTTGTCATTAGGAATTGCTAGCAACATTTGTAAAGGTAGTTTTTGTGGAGCAAGGAGAGTGAAATATAAACCCATGTCACAAAAGCATCCTCAAAACTAGATGCCAGTCAAGGTCTCCTGGGCTCTATACAGGTTCTGACTCAATAATCTTGGAAAGACTGAGATGAAAATTTAAAATATTGTACTCCACGTTTTTTCTCCATGCTCTTAACTCTTAAAGCTAAGTTTGTCATAGCTTCTGATGTCACCTCAGTGCCCCACCTCTCCTGCCCTGTTACTACCTGACACAAAGATTCCTGAATCACTTTTCAGCTTGGTAGTAACACTTGGTGATACTTATTCCTTGAAAAGAGAGAAAGTCAGACTAAGTAAGGTGGGAGCATCAGCAAAGAATGTAACCTCAGTGTGTTCTGAACATCCCATTGTATTCTGTCCTCTATGCCCTCCAATATACAATTACCCAGATCTAAACTACATGTCCATATCTCCATTAGTCAACTCAAGTCCTTGTCTAGAGAAGTCTTGCCTAGAAGACAGCGTATTGACAGCATATTCATCTCTACTCAATGAAATCTGTCTGTTGTTATACTCAAAACTACACTGAATTCTCTATTTTTATTTCATCTTCAAGTATAAATAGGTACTAATTACATAATATGAATAGTACCTTTATTATCTTCATCCATCCTCTAGCTTAACTCATAGAGCTAGTTTGAATACCAGCTGATGGAGTAAACAGACGGCACAGTCTGTGTGTAACACTGAAGCCTCCCTCTGATCTTGTAATCAACTGTTCCCATAGCCCCATGGTTCATCCTAAAAATCCTGATCTCTCCTTATCCAACAAATACAGTTCTCATCTGTAATGTCTGTGAAAATTCACAGATTTCAAAATGTTTAAAGAAGGAAGAAAGATGCATTGCACGACATGGTGTTATAGCACGTCATACTATCTTGGTAAGTAGGGACGATTCCTACTCTAAAAATGCCTTCAAACAACTATTCTTCCTGCTCTTGCCTGGGATAAAGAATGTAACATTATCTATCCTTCTAAGTGGTAAGGCAGTGAATACATTTGAAGAGGGAGGAAAAGGGTACTTTCAAATTTACCACTGAGAAGCTTGGCATCCAGAATCAGAGTCAATAAGGAAGTGTAACCTCCCAAGGAGATGAGGAAGGGGATCTAGTGTGACGGAGTTTTCCTCTTGGTGGTAACTCCAGCATGTTCAATGGGTCTCATTTTTAGAATCAAGACATGTGTTCTCACAGCAAGGCTGCCTTTCTTGATGCAAGGAAGGAGAGCACAACTATGGAAAATCATTGACTTACATAACGTGCTATAAAACAAGCTTGTGTAATAGTTTCTAGATGGAGAAATATTGCTTGAAGAAAATCATCTTCTGTTCAAGATCAAAACTTACAAATGAACCAAGATGAGGAACTTGCTTTCCTACTCTGTTTCCACACTGGCCTGAGATCCTTGAGATAGCAATGAGTCTGTGTCCTCATTTCAGTGAAGGACTTCTTGACCACACCATTAGACCACTGCAAAATAAAAACAATCCAAAGCTTACAATGTTATTTTACTTTTCTAGTTTGCAAGGTCTAAGTCCTGTAATAGTGTCCCAAGGATTTTTATTTTAATCTCTAGAATCTATGGATGCTGCAGTGAGTGGCAAAAAAAGACATCAGAAATGTGAATAAGGATCTCAAGATGCAAGGTTATTTTTGGATTGTCAGAGTGGGTCCTAGTTGTAAGTACAAATGCCCTTATAAAATGGAGAAAGGGAGTGCATGAACTGACTATAGAAGAGGAAATGATTGTGCAATGGTGACTCAGTAATTGGAGTGATGTCCCTTGAAGATGGATCAAATGGTCATGAGCCAAGAGATATAAAAGACCACTAGAAGATGAGAAAGGCAATGAAATTAATTTTTCTCAGTGCAGCCAGAAAACCACCATGCTGCTGCTTGATTTTATCCCCAGGAGATTTAATTCTGACTGCAGAGTTCTACAAATTGAATAAATGTGTGTTGTTTTAAGCAATTACATTTGTAGTCATTTGTTATATTAGTGATGGAAAATTCCAATATGTATATGGGAATTAAAAGTATTGGTAATCCTGTCCCCCAACTGGGGGGGGGTGGGCAAACTAGAATCCTTTCTTGTAGACTTAGGGTATCCTGCAAACTGAAAAGAATGTGGAGTAAGTGCTGTCAGTGAGTGGAAGGTTAATTGATAAGAGTTCCACCTCACACGGTGCAGGCACCTTTCAGATGTGACTTTGAAGCTAGTAGTCCCTACCCTCTTTCTTTTTTAAAAAACATAGTCTTTTATTTAAATTATATTATTTATTTACATTCCAGTCATTGACACTGCCTTATTCCCTTCCCACAGTATCTCATCCCATTACTTCTCCTCCTCCTTGCCTCCAAGAGGGTGCACACACACACACACACACACACACACACACACACACACACCAGGCCTCACCCTTCCCTGGGGCCTTAAGGCTCTCTAGGATTAAACTCATCTTCTCCCACTGAGGCCAGACCAGGGCACCCAAGCCTAACCCTACCACTTTCTAAAGCAATCAATTATGTGTTCTAGCAGATGAATTTACAGTTTTTCATGAGTTCATATGCTAGCTCTCCTGAGTGTTAGTTCTGTGCATAGCTTTGGTTTGGTTTTGCAATGATTGTGTTTGTATATTCAAGTCCCTAGTTTACTGTAGGAAGTCACTCAAAATATGATGTTGAGTAAAAATGTCCATTATTATTTTTCTGCATAGAATAAACTTATCTGACTCTACTATAAAAGAATTTATCCATTTATTTGAGATACTATTTTATAATATATTGAAAAAGAAAGCATTCCAGTCTGAGCCAGTGCCCTGAGCAGACTTTGGGTGCTCACTCTCCACCCAGCCCCACAACACCTGGAGGAAACTCGACTCCTAGGTACTCTAACATGCCCAGGATCACAGACAAGGAGGCCCCACCATCAGCCCCAAAACTGAAAGTAACTGGGACCCCCTCCATCCAGGGACACAGGAACACCCGACTACCTGGTGGTTCCTTCCAATCTGAGCCAGTGCCCTGAGCAGACCTTGGGTGATGGCTCCACACCCAGTCCCACAACACCCAGAGGAAGCTCCACTCCCAAGTACTCTAACATGCACAGGATAACAGGATCTCAGGAACTTGGTCACACCAGAATTTCAGGATCCCAGAGGCAGCTTGACTCCCAGGAGCTCAGACACACCCAGGATTTCAGAATCACAGGATCACAGAATCACAGAGACTTCTGTGCTCTGAGAAGTTCAGACACAACCAGGATCACAGGAGGGAGAGGCTCCAGTCAGAGACAGAGAGGGAATGTAGCACTAGAGATAACCAGATGTCGAGAGGCAAACACAAGAGCATAAGCAACAGAAAACAAAGTTCCTTGGCATCATCAGAACCCAGTTCTCCCACCACAGCAAGTCCTGGATACCCCAACACACCAGAGAAGCAAGATTCTGATTTAAAATCACATCTCATAATGGTGATAGAGGACTTTAAGAAAGACATAAATAACTCCCTCAAAGAAACACAGGAGAACACAGGTAAACAGATTGAAGTTCTTAAAGAGGAAACACAAAAAATCCTTAAAGATTTATAGGAAAACACAACCAAACAGGTGAAAAATTGAACAAAACCAGCCAGGATCTAAAAATGGAAATAAAACAATAAAAATATCACAAAGGGAGACAACCCTAAAAATAGAAAACCTAGGAAGGAGATCAGGAGTCATAGATGCAAGCATCACTAACAGAAGAGAGACTCAGGTGCAGAAGATACCATAGAAAACATTGACAAAACAGTCAAGATGCAAAAATCTGCTAACCCAAAATATTCAGGAAATCCAGGACACAATGAGAAGACCAAGCCTAAAGATAATAGGTATAGAAGAGAGTGAAGATTCCCAACTTAAAGGGTCAGTAAATATCTTCCATAAAATTATAGAAGAAAACTTCCCTAACCTAAAGAAAGAGATGCCCATGAACATACAAGAAGCCTACAGAACTCCAAATAAACCAGAAAGGATATTCCTCCTGTCACATAATAATCTAAACACCAAATGCACAAAACAAAGAATATTAAAAGCAGTAAGGGAAAAAGGTAAAGTAACATATAAAGAAAGACCTATAAGAATTACACCAGACTTCTCACCAGAGACTATAAAAGTCAAAAGATCCTCACCAGATATCATGCAGACCCTAAGAGAACACAAATGCCAGCCCAGGCTACTATACCCAGCAAAACTCTCAATTACCATAGATGAAGAAAACAAGATATTCCTTGACAAAACCAAATTTACAAAATATCTCTCCACAAATCCAGCCCTACAAAGGATAATAGATGGAAAACTCCAACAAAAGGAGGTAAACTACACCCTAGAAAAGCAAGAAAGTAATCGGCTCTCAAAAAATTCAAAAAAAAAAGATAGCCACACAAACATAATTTCACCACTAACAACAAAAATAACAGGAAGAAACAATCACTTTTCCTTAATATCTCTTAACATCAATGAACTCAATTCCTTAATAAAAAGACAGAGACTAAAAGACTGGATATGTAAACAGAACCCAGAATTTTGCGGCATACAGGAAACTGACCTCAGTGACAAAGACAGACACTATCTCAGACTAAAAGGCTGGAAAAAAATTCCCAAACAAATGGTTCCAAGAAACAAGCTGGAGTAGCCATTCTAATATCGAATAAAATCAACTTTCAACCTAAAGTCACCAAAAAAGACAAGGAAGGACACTTTATACTTGTCAAATGAAAAATTGACCAAGATACACTCTCATTTCTGAAAATCTATGTTCCACATGCAAGGGCAACCACATTCATAAAAGAAATTTTACTAAAGCTCAAAGTACATATTGCACCTTACATAATAATAGTGGGAGACTTCAACACCCCACTCTCAGCAATGGACAAATCATGGAAACAGAATCTAAACAGAGACACAGTGAAACTAACAGAACTTATGAACCAAATGGATTTACAAGATAACTATAGAACATTTCATCCCAAAACAAAAGAATATACCTTCTTCTATGCATCTCATGGTATCTTCCACAAAATTGACCATATAATTGGTTACAAAATGGGCCTCAACAGATACAAAAAGATTGAAATACTCCCATGCATCCTATCAGATCACCAAGGACAAAGGCTGATCTTCAATAACAGCAGAAACAATAGAAAACCCACATACACATGGAAGCTGAACAATGCCCTACTCAATGATAACTTGGTCATGAAAAAATAAGGAAGAAATTAAAGACTTTTTGGAATTTAAGGAAAATGAAGGCACATCATGCCAAAACTTATGGGACACAATGAAAGCAATGCTAAAACAAAAACTCATAGCTCTAAGTGCCTCCCAAAAGAAACTGGAGAAAGCTTACCCTAGCAGCTTGACAGTACATGTGAAAGCTCTAGAACAAAAAAGAAGCAAATATACCCAAGAGGAGTAAACAGCAGGAAATAATCAAACTGAGGGCTGAAATCAACCAAGTAGAAACAAAAGGACTATAAAAGAATCAACAAAACCAGGAGCAGTTTCTGTGAGAAAATCAACAAAATTAGGCAGACTAATGAGAGGGCACAAGACAGTATCCAAATTAACAAAATCATAAATGAAAAGAGAGACATAATAATGAAAACATAGAAAATTTAAAAAATCATCGGGTCCTATTACAAAAGCCTATACTCAACAAAACTGGAAAATCTGGATATAATGGACAATTATCTAGACAGATACCAGGTGTCTAAGTAAAATCAGGATCCAATAACCCATCTAAACAGTCCCAAAGCCCCTAAAGAAATAGAAAAAGTCATTAAAAGTCTCCCAACCAAAAAAACCGAGGACCATATGGGTTTAGTGCAGAATTCTATCAGACCTTCAAAGAAGACCTAATACCAATATTCTTCAAACTATTCCAGAAACAGAAAGAGAAGGAACACTACCCAATCATTCTATGAAGCCACAATTATGCTTATACCTAAACCACACAAAGACCCAACAAAGAATGAGAACTTCAGATCAATTTCCCTTATGAATATCAATGCAAAAACCACTCAATAAAATTCTCACAAACCCAATCCAAGAACACATCAAAACAATCATCCATCATGATCAATTAGACTTCATACAAAGGATACAGGGATGGTTAATATACTGAAATCCATCAATGTAACCCACTATATAAACTCAAAGAAAGAAAACACATGATCATCTAATTAGATGCTGAGGAAGCATTTAACAAAATCCAACATCCCTTCATGATAACAGTCTTGGAAAGATCAGGAATTCAAGGCCCATACCTAAACATAGTAAAAGCAATATACAGCAAACCAGTAGCCAACATCAAACTAAATGGAGAGAAACTTGAAGCAATCCCACTAAAATCAGGGACTAGACAAGGATGTCCACTCTCTCCCTACATGTTCAATAAAGTACTCGAAGTACTAGCCAGAGCAATTAGACAACAAAAGGAGGTCAAAGGGATACAAATTGGAAAGGAAGAAGTCAAAAATATCACTATTTACAGATGATATGATAGTATACTTAAGTGACCCAAAAAACTCCACCAGAGAACTCCTAAACCTGATAAACATCTTCAGCAAAGTGGCTGGATATAAAATTGACTCAAACAAATCAGTGGCCTTCCTCTACTCAAAGAATAAACAGGCTGAGAAAGAATTTAGGGAAACAACACCCTTCACAAATAATATAAAATACTTTGGTGTGACTCTAACCAAGCAAGTGAAAGATCTGTATGACAAGAACTTTAAGTCTCTGAAGAAATAAATCAAAGAAGATCTCAGAAGATGGAAAGATCTCCCCTGCTCATGGATTGGCAAGATTAATATAGTTAAAATGGCCATCTGGCCAAAAGCAATCTATAGATTCAGTCCAATCCCCATCAAAATTCCAACTCAATTCTTCATAGAGTTAGAAAGAGCAATTTGCAAATTCATTTGGAATAACAAAAAATCTAGGATAGCTAAAACTATTCTCAACAATAAAACATCTGGGGGAATCACCTTTCCTGACCTCAAGCTGTATTACATAGCAATAGTGATTTAAAAAAAAAAATACCTGTATGGTATTGGTTCAGGGACAGGCAGGTAGATCAATGGAATAGAATTGAAGACCCAGAAATGAATACACACACTAATGTTCCCTTAATCTTTGACAAGTGGGCTAAAACCATCCAGTGGAAAAAAGACAGCATTTTTTAAAAAAAATGGTTCAACTGGCAGTCAACAAGGAGAAGAATGCAAATTGATTCATTCTTATCTCCCTGTACAAAGCTCAAGGCCAGGTGGATCAAGGACCTCCACACAAAACCAGATACACTGAGTCTAATAGAAGAGAAAGTGGGGAAGAGCCTCGAGCACATGGGCACAGGGGAAAAGTTCCTGAGCAGAGCATCAATGACTTACGCTCTAAGATCAAGAGTTGACAAGTGGGACCTCATAAAATTGCAAAGCTTCTGTAAGGTAAAGGACACTTTCAATAGAACAAAACAGCAATCAACAGATGGAAAAAAATTTTAACCAATCCTACATTTGATAGAGAGCTAAGATCCGATATATGCAAAGAACTCAAAAAGTTAGACTCCAGAGAATCAAATAGCCCTATTAAAAATGGGGTAGAGAGCTAAACAAAGAATTTTCAACTGAGGAATATCAAATGGCCAAGGCACACCTAAAGAAATGTTCAACATTCTTAGTCATGAGGGAAATACAAATCAAAACAACCCTGAGATTCCACCTCACACCAGTCAGAATGGCTAAAATCCAAAACTCAGGTGACAGCAGATGTTGGTGAGGATGTGAAAAAAGAGGAATATTCCTCCATTGCTGGTGGAATTGCAAGCTGGTACAATAACTCTCGAAATCATTTGGGCGGTTCCTCAGAAAACTGGACATAGTACTACCTGAGAATACAGCTATATCACTCCTGGGCATATACCCAGATGCTATTCCAACATGTAATAAGGACACATGTCCCACTATGTTCATAGCAGCCTTGTTTATAATACCCTGAAGCTGGAAAGAACCCAGATGTTCTTCATCAGAGGAATGAATACAGAAAATGTGATATATTTATACAATGGAATACTACTCAGCTATTAAAACTGATGAATTCATGAAATTCTTAGGCAAATGGATGGAACTAGAAAATATTATCCTAAGTGAGGTAACCCAATCAGAAAAGAAAAAACATGGTATGCACTCACTGATAAGTGGATATTAGTCTAAAATCTTAAAATACCCAAGATACAATTCACAGACTACATGAAGCTCAAGAAGAAGAAAAATCAAAGTATGGGTGCTTTGGTCCTTCTTAGAAGGGGGAACAAAATACTCATAGGAGCAAAATTGGAGACAAAGTGTGGAGCAGAAACTGAAGGAAAGGCCACCCAGAGACTACCCCACCTGGGGATCCATCCCATATACAGTCAGCAAACCCAGACACTATTGTGGATGCCAAAAAGTGCATGCTGACAGGAGTGTGTTATAACTGTCTCCTGAGAGGCTGTGCCAGAGCCTAACATATACAGCAAATGCTCGCATCCAACCATTGAACTGATCATGAGGCCCCCAATGGAGGAGCTAGAGAAAGGACTGAAGGAGCTGAAGGGGTTTGCAATTCCATAGGAAGAACAACAATATCAACCAACCAGGTCTCCCAGGGTCTAAGCCACCAACTAAGGAGTACACAAGGAGGAACACATGTCTCCAGCTATATTTGTAGCGAGGGATGGCATCATTGGGCATCAGTGGAAGAAGAGGCCCTTGGTCCTGAGAAGGCTAGATGACCCAGTGTAGGGGAATTCAATGGTGGGGAGGTAGGAGTGGGTGGATGGGTGGGTGGGTGGAGGAACACCTTCATAGAAGCAGGGGGAGGGGATGAGATTGTGGGCTTCCTGGGGGAGGGGTACGAGGAAAGGGGATAACCTTTGAAATGTAAATAAAGAAAATATCCAATAAAAAAAGAAAAAAATGATTGCTATCTACTAATCTCTCTCACACAAAATTTCTGATACCAAAGGTATGAGTTTCTTCACACCAATGAATCCTCTGCATCTTCACTGGACACTGGCAGAGTGTCCCACAATTTAACTCAACTCTGATATACAGTATCAGTTTCTGTTCTTACAGAGTGTGAGGGAAGCCACTTTTCCAGCACACAAGTGCATTCTTACTCACCAGCTCAGTAGCACCCAGGTAGCATTTCTTTTGTTAGGGGTTTCAATGGAAGATTCATAATACAACAGTGATTTTAGTTAAGTCATCAACTGACGATGATTAATTCAACCTCTATTCCCTCTCCTATTCTCCCAGAGATTGGAAAGTGAGGAAGAAGATGAAAGGTTCTAAATCTCAATCACATATTGTTTGGTTTCCCCCATGACCTATCTGATTGCAGTAATTTCCCAAAATCATCTCCCCAGTATAAACTCAGGTGTGGCTGAAGTCTGTTATGAATCGTGAAAGACATAGAAATGTTTCAAGAATTGAGGACAAAAGGCCAAATACTATCACAGAAGGTATTCCTGTTATTTTTATAGTTTAGATCACAGCAGTTTATTTTGTACCAGAAGCCATGCACAAATACAAAATAAGCGACTCTTCAAGTTATAGCGGAAAACACTCCCAACAGACCTACTACTGCGAGCTGGAAATATCCTGCCCATAAAAATGAATTTAATATGCCTAGCCTAATGAGCAGCATAGCTCATGTGGTGGTTTGAATATGGTTGACCTATGGGAAGTGGCACCATTAGGAGGTGTAACCTTGTGGGAGTAGGTGTGGCCATGTTAGAGGAAGTTTAACACCCTCACTGTGGGTGAGGGTTTGGAGGTTCTTCAGATCAAGATGGAGAACTCTCAGCTCCTCCAGCACCATGCCTGCCTGCAATCCACCCGTTATGATGACAATGGACTGACCCTCTGAAACTGTAAACCAGCCCCAGTTAAATTGATTAATTAACTTTATAAGAGTTTCTGTGGTCGTGGTGTTTTTTCACAGCAGTAAAATCCAAACTAAGACATCTCAGAAGCACAGTGCATTATAGAGTGTGGTGCTAGCTGGAGGCTACAATTCCCTGTTACTGCTCAGCACTACAAAACAGTATTAAACTTTGTGTCATTCACCCAGAGAAAAAATATTCAATATTCAAAGTTTAATGTCTATCAAATAGCATCCTCTCACATTGTCATAAAGTCCAAAAAAAAATCTTAAGTTGAGGAAAGATGCATGGGAAACTATTTGTACGGATTTTGTGTTGTATCTCTAGACACACTGTTCTATTGTCTACTTGTACTGTGGTCTAAACGTGTCAAAATTCATATGTTGAAACTCTGCCTCAGCGCGCCGGCTCCCGCGGGCCGGGAGTTCTTCTCAGTGCTCTTGTCCTGCTTTGGATGGCAGTGGGTGTGGGCGCTGCCTGCGGTGTCGCTCCTGAGAGGTGGCTGCTCCGGGCTTTTTTCTTTCTTTCTTTCTTTCTTTTTTATTTACATTCAAAATCATTTCCCCTTTCCCGTTTCCTCCCTCCCCGAAAGTCCCATAAGCCCCCTTCCCTCCCTCTTTTCCCCATTCAACCCCCTCTCGCTTCTCTGTCCTGGCGTTCCCCTACATTCAGTCTTTCCAGGACCAGGGGTCTGTCTGTCTTTCTTTCTTTCTTTCTTTCTTTCTTTCTCTCTCTCTCTCTCTCTCTCTCTCTCTCTCTCTCTCTCTCTCTCTCTCTCTTTTCTTTCTTTCTTTCTTCCTTTCTTTCTTTCTTTCTTTCTTTCTTTCTTTCTTTCTTTCTTTCTTTCTTTCTTTCTTTCTTTCTTTCTTTCCTGAGGGCGACAGCAGCCCTGCGCTGGTCCGGTGAGGTGGCGTGAGCCGGGATCTCCCTCTCTCAGGCGCTCTGGGCCTCAAAGGTTCCAGAGTGCGGCTAGCCGAGGTCGCGCTGCTCTCCTTGACTCGCGGGCATCAGCCCCGGGGAAGCCGAGCTCCGGCGGCCAGCCGGGGAATGTCGACCGGTCACCTTTCGGAAGGTGTTCCTGCAGCCGCGATGGATGCATCGAACGCCCCCCCAATCCCCCCACCCCACCACACCCGGTCCTGGGAGCGGCCGGACCCTATATCTGTCTGTTATTTCTGCGAAGAACACAGTCCTCGGAGGTGAAGGCTCCTGACTGAGTTGGAATCGTGATCGAGGTGGTGGTGCATTAATTTCTGGAAATACGCGAGTGCTGCTGGACTTGCCTCTTTTTTTTTTTTCCTTTCTTTCTCTTTTTGGCGGTGGTTTTGATGCTTCCCTGGTAGTCGGGGTAAGACCTGTAGGCGAAGCTCTGCGAGCAAGGAGCAGGTCGCTCTAGCGCGGCGATCTACGTGTGGGTGGAGCCCAGGCCACCCGGACTCCTGACACCTGCGCACTTCAAAACATCATTTTCCTCTTTATGTTTGAAAATTCAGAGGCTCTGGACAAGGCTGGAGTACAAAATGTGAATACGAATATAGTACCGTGCCCATTGGTACTGTCTTACTCTAAAACAAGAGGGCATTTCATCACCACTCAGTTTTCTGGGGTTTTTGTTTTGTTTTGTTTTGTTTTGTATAAATTGTAGGGGGGGGCTAATTCTTAAGGTAAAAGTGCCAGTAGGTAAGCGGATTTTACTCAGAAGGAGTCAAGCTATTATTTTTTAATAAAGTAAGTTGTCAGCGTTGATCGTTTACTTGTATATGCACAGATGTGCCAGAAGTATAGGACAGCTCGCCTACAGATTATTCTTTTGCTTTAGAAGTCACTGGGGGGTGAGGTGTTAAAGATTTTGTCATTCTTGCTCTCCTGACCCTAGATGACTATCGCGACCAGAGGGAGTAAGTCAGGGCGGTGACTTCGGCCCAAGGAGTTCTGCAAATGGGGGAAAAGGTCCGGACTTGATATCCATGCGTATAGAACTTCGCCTCAGAAAACTGGGCATAATACTACCGGAGGACCCTGCTATACCACTCCTGGGTATATACCCAGAGGATTCTCCAGCATGTAATAAGGACACATGCTCCGCTATGTTCATAGCAGCCCTATTTATAATAGCCAGAAGTTGGAAAGAACCCAGATGTCCCTCAACGGAGGAATGAATACAGAAAATGTGGTATATTTACCCTATGGAATACTACTCAGCTATTAAAAACAACGAATTCATGAAATTCTTAGGCAGGTGGGTGGAACTGGAGAATGTCATTCTAAGTGAGGTGACCCAGTCACAAAAGAACACACAAGGTATGCACTCACTGATAAGCGAATATTAGCCCAGAAGCTTGGAATAACCAAGAAACAATTAGCATATCAAATGATGCCCAAGAAGAAAGAAGGAGAGGCCCCTGGTCCTGGAAAGGCTCAATGCAGCAGTATAGGGACAGGGAAGCCGGAAGGGATTGGTTGGAGAACAGGGGGAGGGAAGAGAGCTTATGGCACTTTCGGGGAGGGGGGATCTAGGAAAGGGGAAATTATTTGAAATGTAAATAAAAAATATATCTAATAAAAAAAAAAGAACTAAGCCTTGACATGCTTCTGCCGTCCCTTTCCCCAGAATGCCCCTAGGACCTCCCTAGTCTTCAGGGTTTTGCTCAAATGTCACCTGGATGCCTCCAGCGCTTCTGTTTACCTTCTAGGTTCTCATTTTATCCTCTGGCCTTTCTGTCTTATCTTAATCCTTTCCCCAGTACCCTTCAGGGCTTCAGGAAATGAAGTGCAGCTTTCTTTCACAGGTGTTCTGCATCGGGCACTGTGAATGCCTCTGACACCCTCCTCCCTGATTTCTAAATATCCCTTTAATATGAGTTGATATATACCTAACAAAACTTTTATGAAAGATGGTGAAAACTGGAAAAATGTATAAATGGAACCAAGGTAAGTTTATTAGAGGTCAGGAGAAAGTTCTCTCTCTTTTAGAGATTCAAAAGCTCATAAAGATGATTGCTTTTAAGTTTCTCTAGATGGCATGGCAGAGGCCAGGGCATTTGTTGATCACATGACCTTGCCCCAAGTGGGCTAATTCATATTGCTCTAGTGACTCACAAAACTGCATTCTTGATCCTGTCTGCCCCCCCCCTTTGCAAAATGCATGCTATTTTGACTGAACTGGAGTCTAAGAATTTGGTTGACTCAGCTCAAATACAGCACTACTGGAAAAGTTCATTCAGCAAGTATTTATTGGTGACATAATGTATGCCAGGCACTGTGAATCAGAGGGTGTATGTTTCAGAGGTGAGTGAGCCTGGTATAAAGGACTACGTATGGGTACTTTGGTTACTACTTAATTATACTGTCAAAGCGAAAACTACAGGGATTTTTTTTTAAGTTCTCTGAAATATAGGTTCTGTGAAAGATGAGGGGTAAGCCTAGTGTTGGTATTTTTTTTCACCACTGGTGTTGATGTTTCTTTAGATTTACCCACCTTATTGTAGCACTTGGTATACAAATGTAAGAAATTTTATTTCCTAGTACCTGGAAGAGTAGGTCTTATAATAATAGTTGAGGAGGGGACTATGTCCTAAGAGTGGGGTCTACATGAGCAGGGATGGTGGTCTTATAGAAGAATCCAAAAGGAGCTTTTTGTCCTTTCCAATGTGGCAGAATTCAGCAAGAAGGCACCATGTTGTGGGGGGGGGGGGGAAGGGTGAAGCATAAGAATGTTTGAAACCTGGCTGTGCCTTGATCTTGGACAATCCAGCCTCCAGAACTGAGTCATTAGGGGCCTAATAGAAGTGTCTTTAAAAAATGTGTGTGTGTGAGTGTGTGTGTGTGTGTGTGTGTAGACAGAAAGAGACAGAGAGACAGAGATAGTTTAAATGTAGTTGTGAATCGTCCTATAATGGGCCAACAATGTCCTTACTAGACACAACAGATTAACAAATAAAAATGCAGCTGAACAAGGAGACAGGTTTAGCTAAGCTTATAGGAGCAGTCTCTGAAGAGCAGCAGTTTTAAGACTGTAAACATCCTGGGGAAAAAAAGCTATGGTGGACATTTTCTGTGTACACTGTCAACATTCACATATGGAACAGAGGAAGACTTTGCTGTCCTTCTGAACCTCACTTGGGTGTCTTAGTCAGTGTTCTATTGCTATGAAGAGAGACCACTGTAGCTGGTCTTAGTTACTTTGTGGGTTCTTCTTTTTTTCCACCCTTTATCCCCCCTAATTTCATCCCCATCATGAGATAGGAAGGAAAGAAGGATAGAGGGGATAAAGAATGATAGAGATTCTTGAACCTAATTTCTTTCTTCTTGTTTCTTCTTTGAGCACGACTACTAACAAACTGCAAACAACCTCCCTGAATGACCGACAACCACCAAGGGATCCCACCTATCAGGGCTCTAGCATTTATATAACCTCTGAAAAGTTCCCAGAATTCCAAATATCACACAGTCTCACGAACTACCTGCAGCTGTCAAAAACCACGCCTCTGCTAGAGCACAAGGCAAATCACAGTCAGCTGCTGTGAAGCCCATATCTCCCCACCTGGAACTAAAATGAAAACATATTCTTATATTTCTGTGGTTTTGGTTTTTCGTTTTTTAAGAAACTAAAATTCCAGAATTCTCACTACACACTATGACCACAGAAACTCTTATGGGGGGGGGGAAGCATTTAGTTCGGGCCTGCTTAGCGTTTCAGAAGCTGATTCCATTGTAGTCATGGTGAAAAGCATGGTCGAATTCAAGCAGACATGATGCTAGAGAAGTAGCTGAGAGTTCTACATGCTGATCCGAAGGGAGCAGGAAGAGAGAGACTCTGGGCTTAGAATGGACTTTTTTGAAACCTCAAAGTCCAACTCCAGTGACATACTTCCTTCAACAAGGTCACACTTTCCAATTCTTCCAAACAGTGCCACTCCCTGGTGGCCAAGTAAGTATCCAAATCTATGAGCGTATGGGAGTCATTCTAATTCAAGCACTGGAGTGGGGAGGCTTTGCAATTTTCCCGTAGGTCTGAGGCTAAGGTCCTTGACATGGCCAGCACGTGTCAACAGCACACATTCATTCAGGGCTTCCTCCACTCCCCACAAAAGAGATTATAAAACAATCTGGAGCTGGTGAGATGGCTCATTAGTTAAGAGCAATTGTTGCTCTTGCAGTGTTTGAGTCCCAGCACCCACATCCATCTGTAATTCCAGTTCGAGGGGACCTGACACCCTCTTCTGGCTACCCTGGGCATCAGGCACACATGTAGTGCACAGATATACACACAGGCAAAACATGTATACAAATAATTTTTTAAAAAAAAATTGAAGTTACATGTTAAAGAAAAAAGCGTGTTACATATGAGTTAGAGCCAAAACTGAAAGATGTTTTACAGTGTGTATATAGTAGGAAAGGAAAGTTGAAAAAGCAACCTTAAGTTGTTGGGGTTTTTTTTAATAATCATCAAATTAAGTGTGAAAAAAAGCGGAAAAGGAAAAATAGAAAAGAATACAGGTAGATCTGGGGAAATGGCTCTGTAGATACTGTATCTGTTCGTAAACATGAGAACCTTAGTTCAATTCCCTAGAACCCATGTAAAAACTGAGCATCATGGTAACCCTAGGGCTCTGGTGGAATCAGACAGATCCTCGGAGCTCTCTGGCCAGCTATTCCGGCTGAATGTGGGAACCTGAGATTCAGTGAGAGACCCCCTCTCAAAAGCTAACGTGGAGAGCCAACATCAACCTCTGACCCCATGTGCTCCTTATGCACATACATATATATGTATGTACATACATACATGCACATACTTGTACACAGAAAGATACAGAAGTACAAAAAAAGGGAAAGTGGAAGGATAAATTAATTTTAAATGAGGTAGCAAATTACAGCTAAATCAGTAAAGTTGGATTTGGGGGATTTGTAAGAATCATAAACCTGACACACTTCTAGTGAGATAATCACAAAGAAGGAACCTGGGCATAAAACCTGTCGATGTTTCCTGTTGGGTGGCAAAGGCAGAGTTAACACTGCATGTAGGATTAAAATTGCTCTTCAGATGCCTTGGAGGGGAGATTAGGGGAGATTTCCTGAGAGAGTGTGAGAGGGATGCGTGGTGAAGACACAGTCATTGCTGGGTTTGAAAATAATGATCGTTAACATAAAAATAACATAATAATCAACATAATAATGAGTCATTAACGTAAAACAAACTTGAGCCAGCAAGTTTGCAGAACCTTCATTGATATTCTCCCTCGTTTTTTTCACCCTTACTGTGCAGATGCACAGAACCATCTCCTGGAGACTCTGTTTACTTCAAGTCTGCCCAGCAGAAACTTCAGAAACAGGAGAGGATATGGTAAAATGAGTTGAGATAAATTTATTACTGTATCTTGCCAAAAGGTAGTTTATTTGGGGTGGGGTGGGAACAGTGTTTTTGCAGAAGTGATTAACTGGGTGTACCTTTAATGTAACAACAAATATCCTTAAAATACTTAAAAAGAAGACACATCTCCTAGACCTGGAGACTGAGACTGCCTTGCTAAACTTTGTGCTACAGATTAAAGTAATAGTCTAATTAATATCTCTCTCTCTCTCTCTCTCTCTCTCTCTCTCTCTCTCTCTCTCTCTCTCCTCTTCTCTTCTCTTCTCTTCTCTTTCTCTCCCTTCTCCACTCCTCTCTATCAGCCATGGAGTCATACCAAGGACCTGTCAAAGTTAGGTACCTTTTCTAACACTAAGCACTTTGCTGCACCCCTCAGCCCTGTTCTGATGCTTTTTGACTAGCTGATTGTGACATCCAAGACACTCAGTAAAATAGAGACAAGATGCTTGTAGGTAGAGACAGAAAAGTAAAGGTTATGTGAAAACGGACAAAATGGGCTGCACTCTGAGAATCAGAACCGCTCTGGCAGCCAGTCTGAGTTAGGGTATGGGAGAAATGAATTCTCCCCTACCACCCCCGGAAGTTAAGCTATGCTAGGAATATTTTCCCCTGCGGCCACAAGGGGGAGCCTTTTAGACTGTAAGAAAAGAGAGTGTTTTTATTAAAGAGGCAAGTTTTTGGCGATTTCTCTATTCTCTGCCCCCTTACACGGATTTACTGTGCAGATAATCTGGCTCATAACACTGGACACCGTGGTTCTTATGACTCTGTGATGTTAGTCAAGGTCTCATTATTCTGCCATGTTTGTCAAGGTCCCCATATTCACTAGAAATAATCCTCACTACATACTTTTCACACAAATTTAAAACTGTATTCTCTGCCCCCCACTTTGTTTGAAATCAAAGGCCTAAAGAAGATAACTGAACTTCAATGGCACTCAGGGATGTGAGGTATTGGCCCCTTTTATGCCTACCACTACATTCCATTTAAGAAGTCTAACTTGCTTTTATGTCCTTAAGAAGACACAGTCCCTTTGTCGTGTCTCATAGGATATTAATGGTCTCTCTTTAAAACTGTCCTGCTTCGTGCATAACCCATATCCTCTTTCTGGAAGGCTAGAGGACAAAGAGGAGTATCTTAGTTAGTGTTTTACTGCTGTGAACAGACACCATGACTAAGGCAACTCTTATAAGAACAGTATTTAATTCAGGCTGGCTTACAGGTTCAGAGGTTCAGTCCATTATCAGCAAAGTGGGAACATGACAGCATCCAGGTAGGCATGGTGTAGGAGGAGCCAAGAGTTCTACATCTTCATCTGAAGGCTGCTAGGAGACTACTAGCCTCCATACAGTTGGATGAGGGTCTTAAAGCGCACACCCACAGTGGCACACCTATTCCAACAAAGCCACACCTACTCCAACAGGGCCACACCTGGCCAAGTATATACAAACCATCACAAGGCTCTTGTTGCCTGAGCTGGTCATATGCCTCCTAAACAGAGTGTTCTATGTAGCACATTGCAAGAAATAATGCCTGTCTCTGGACAAGCTGTATCCAGTCAGGTTCCTCTGGAAATAGGAGGGAGCATACACAAAATAGGATTCCTATTTTCTCCAAAATAACCAGGTATGTAACCATCATATGTAAGTGATGAGTTAGAAGGCTCCTTCACTTTGAGCCTCCTGTTTTCTTGAGATAGAGGAGTAGGGTAAAAGAGACAAAATAATATGGTTTAATATTATATAATATTAATAATATATTATATATACATATATATATATTACTAGATACATTGTAAAACCAGCAGATTTTGGTTATAAAATATCAGTTCATTGAGAAATATAATCAGTTACTTCAAATACATCTCACTAACCAAAGTATCAATAAATTCAAAGTATCAGTAGATTCAGTACAAATTTTTGGCTCACTGAATGACAAGCATGTAAATTTTGTTCTGTACCTTTAGGAAATGTATAATGTTCTTACTCAGTTAACACAATCTGTAGTGAGAATTTTGGTTTCTTTAAAATCCCAGTTATGTTATATGAGCATGTTTTTGCTTTAATCCTAGGTATGGACTAAGAGGCTGCTTCACAGCAGGTGATTATGATTTGCCTGGTGCTCTAGCAGGAGCATGGTTTTGGCAGCTTCAGATAGTTTCTGTGATTGTGTGACATTTGAAATTCGGGTCCAGGCATACTCTGCAGAGGCTGCTGCTTCCTGGGTTGTTGCTCCCTCCGCTGCTGGTAGTTCCTGTTACTGGGGTTTGTCAAGTGGTTGTGAGCAAAGAAATGAGAAGAAATTGGAGATATCCTGACTACAAAGATTAGACTTGCCTCAAGGAATTCAATGCCAATAACCAGCAGAAAGTAGTCTCTTTAAAGAGGTCTACACATCCTTTCCCTTCTAATATTTTTCTCCTACCTAGCATTGGAGGGTTGAAAGGGATTAGGGTGGAATATAGATTGGAAGTGGTAGTAGGTATAAAAATCCAATAAAGTAACCCAAAAAAAGCATGTCTACAGCAATGCATAGATTTTTGTGATCCATGAATTTTCTAATTGAAGCTTAGATTCATTTTCTAAACGTAATTCATTTTCAAAAACATTTGTTATTTTTAATTGTATGTATATGTGTGCACATGAGTTTATGTACCTGTGAATGAATATACCTGAGGAGTCCGGAAAAGAGTGTTGGGCTGGGCAGTGGTGGCACATGCCTTTAATCCCAGCACTTGGGAGGCAGAGGCAGGCGGATTTCTGAGTTTGAGGCCAACCTAGTCTACAGAGTGAACTCCAGGTCAGCCAGAGCTATACAGAGAAACCCTGTCTCGAAAAACCAAAAAAAAAAAAAAAAAAAAAAAAAGAATGTTGGATCTCCTAGAACTGGCATTACATATGGTTGTGAGCTGCCAGTGTGGGTGCTGGGAACCAAATCCATGTCTTCTTCAAGAGCATGCTCTTAACCACAGACCCATGTCTACAGCCCTAAAATGTGATTTCATGTTTTAGGGCTATCAAACTATCAAATGTAAATTTCACTGAAAATTATATTATATAGTGCACATTGTCACTGAATGAACTATTTTAAAAATCATATCATTTCATTTGTATTTTCCACATATATACCTGTGTAAAGAAAAAAACAGAACTCAAACAAAGGAAAATTATGGATGAAGAAAGGTTATTCAACAAAAGGTGCCAGGTGACTACTGTTTTACAAGGCAGATTATAAAGCACTTTGCCTAATAAGGAATTTGTTCATGCTTTCAAAGGCTGTTGATTGAAAATGTGCAGTATGCAATAACATAAGAGATTTAGTGTATCAAAAGCTGTTTCATGAAGATAAAGTAGTAGAACAGAAAAGTAAACTTGTCTTCTCACCCACAATAATCTTTTTAAAAGTTATAAGTCAGATTCTAATTATATCAAGTCAGTTATTCAATTCAAATTATAAAAGCTAGTTACATAGTAGCATATTTAATAACTAGAAGATTATATTGATGGTGAGTTTATTAAGCAACGTATGAAGAACATAACAGATATAATGAATAGGAATGGCCCCCACAGACTGATATTTTTGACTGCTTGGCCCATAGGAAGTGACAATATTTGGAGATATGGCCCTATTTGAGTAGGTATGGCTGTTTAAGAGGAAGTGTGTCACTGTGGAGGCAGTCTTCGAGGATATATATATATATATACATATATATATATGTTTATGTATATATGTATGTATATGTATATATGTCATATATCATATATGTAATATATTATATATATTTTTATTTATATATGTATCAAGCTACATCCAGTAATGCAGTCTCTCCTTGCTGCCTTTGGATCAAGATGTAGAACTCTTTGCTTTGCCTCCAGGACCATGTTGCCCTATACGCTGCCATGCTTCCCAACATGAAAAATAATGAACTAAATCTCTGAAACTATAAGTCATCCCTAATTAATGCTTTTCTTTATAAGACTTCCCTTAGTTATAGTGTCTCTTCACAGCAATAGAACACAGACTAAGGCAATATGCCTAGTTAAAAAGAAGCAATAGCCATCAAAAGCAGTTTGATTCATCAGTCACTAGTAGGATGAATTGAAAAAGATAAATAAAATCTATCAAAGAAAATTTGCCATTTATGTTGTGGTAATGGATGGCACTGTGGCTATAAATGCTGCTTACTTTCTATTTTCACTGATGATCAACTGTCGATTTTTGCATTTGAAAAACAATACAAAAATAGAAAAGACTTTGTCAGTACCACTAAAAGATACAACTAGCCCCTGAGCAACCTGTTATTCCAGGGAGACCTCCATTCTCCTGCACCTCTCCCCCCCCCACCTTCATCAGACCTGAGACTACTAAACTATATAGGTTAACTTCCCTTCCTCCACCCATCTTCCCTGCTCTCTGAGCCCTCTGAGCCAAGCCAAGCTGCCCTGAGCAACCTGCTAACCCAGTGGGACCTCCATTCTCCTACCACCTCTCTGAACACCTTCATCAATCCTGAGGCACCTAAACCATATAGACCTGCAGGCCCAGAACCATGCAATCCAAGACACCCATCAGAGGCCTGCCACACCAGGACCACTGAGGTTCACCTCCCTCCCAATACCTACTACAACAAGAACATCCAGAGACCAAAACCATCCAGATGGCTAAAGGCCCATGATCAACAAAAGGCAGGGCAGTATGACACCTCCAAAGCACAGTTACCCCCACTACAGCAAGCCCTGGATATCCTAACACAACCAAAACACAAGAAAATGATCTTAAATCCAATCGTATAAAGATGATAGAGGCCTTTAAAGAGAAAACAAATCACTTTTAAAAATACAGAAAACTACAATCAAACAGGTAGAGGTCTTTAAAAAGGAAACAAATAAATCCCTTAAAGACATACCAGAAAATACAATTAGGCAGGTGAAGAAAATAAGTAAAACTATGCAAAACCTGAAAGTAGAAATAGAAACAATAAATAAAACACAAAATAAGGAAATCCTGGAGATGGAAAACCTAGGGAAGAGAACAGAAACAACAGATGCAAGCATCACCAACAAAATACAGGAGATGGAAAAAGGAATCTCAGACGTAGAAGATACAATAGAATAAATTGATACATCAGTTAAAGAAAATGTTAAATCTAAAAAATTCCTGACACAAAATATCCAGGAAATCTGAGATACCATGAGAAGACCTAACCTAAGAATAATAGGAATAGAAGAAGGTGAAGAGTTTCAATTCCAAGGTCAAGAAAATATTCTTAACAAAGTCATAGAAGAAACTTTCCCAACCTAAGGAAAGAGATGCCTATAAATACAGGAAGCTTATAGAACAACAATTAGACTGGACCAAAAAAGTAAATCGACCCACCACATAATAATCAAATGCAAATTCTACAGAACAAAGAAAGAATATTAAAAGACACAAGGGAAAAGAGCCAGATAAAATACAAAGGCAGACCTATCAGAATTATGCCCAACTTCTTAACAGAGACTCTAAAATCTAGAAGGGCCTGGACAGATATCTTGCAACCTCTAAAAAACCGCAGGTACCAACCAAACTTCTGTACCCAGCAAAACTCACAATCACCATAGATGGAGAAAGCAGGACATTTCAAAACAAATCCAAATTCAAACAAAATATATCCACAAATCCACACCTACAGAAAATACTAGAAGGAAAACTCCAACCCAAGGAGGGTAACTACATCCAAGAAAACACAGGAAATAAGTAATTCCATACCAGCAAAAAAAAGGAAAGCACACACATACACACATACACACACACACACACACACACACACACACACACACACACGCACACAAACCAACATCACCGCCAATATCAAAATAACAGGAAATAATAATCACTGGTTTTTAATATCTCGCAACATTAATGGACTCAATTACCCAATAAAAAGAAAAAGTCTAACAGAATGGCTCATTCTGCTGCATACAAGAAACATACCTTAGACATGAAGATAGATATTACCTCAGAGTAATGGGCTAGAAAAAAGTTTTCCAAGCAAATGGACCTATGAATCAAGCTGGAATAGCCATTCTAATATCTAATAAAATAGACTTTCAACCAAAATTAATCAAAAGAGACAAGGAAGAACACTTCATACTCATCAAAAAAAAATCTACTAAGATGATATCTCAGCTAGGCAGTGGTGGCGCACGCCTTTAGTCCCAGCACTTGGGAGGCAGAGGCAGGTGGATTTCTGAGTTTGAGACCAGCCTGGTCTACAGAGTGAGTTCCAGGACAGCCAGGGAAAAAAGATGATATCTCTATTCTGAACACAAGCACAAGGACACCCACATTTGTAAAAGAAACATTGCTAAAGCTTAAATCCCACATTGAACCCCACACATTAATAGTGTCACCAATTGACAAGTCATCCAGACAAAAACTAAACAGAAAAATAATGAAACTAATAGATATTGTGAATCAACTGGAGCTAACAGACATCTATAGAATATTTCACCAAAACACAAAGGAATATACCTTCTTCACAGCACCTCATGGATTCTTCTTCAAAATTGACCATATAGTCAGTCACAAAGCAAGCCTCAACAGATGTTTTTTAAAAAATGGAAATAACCACATGTCTCTTATCAGAATACCATGGATTAAGGCTGGACTTCAACAACAGAAACACTGGAAACCCCACAAACTCATGGAAATTGAGCAACTCTCTACTCAATGATCTCTGGGCCAGGGAAGAAATAAAGGAAGAAATTAAAGACTTTCTAGAATTCAATGACAATGAAGGCACAACATACATTTATGGGACACAGTGAAAGCAGTGTAAAGAGGAAGGTTCATAGCACTAAGTGCCTTCATAAAGAATTTAGAAAGTTCTCATACCAGCAACTTAAAGCACACCTGAAATCTGAAGGAAGAGGAGGAGGAGGAGGAGGAGGAGGAGGAGGAGGAAGAGGAGGAGAAGAAGAAGAAGAAGAAGAAGAAGAAGAAGAAGAAGAAGAAGAAGAAGAAGAAGAAGAAGAAGAAGAAGAAGAAGAAGAAGAAAAAGTACATACCAAAGCAGAGTAGAAGACAGGAAATAATCAAAATCGGGGCTGAAATCAATCAGTTAGAAACAGAAAACAAAACAAAAAAATCAATGAAACAAAGAGTTGGTTCTTTGAGAAAATCAACAAAGTAGACAAACCCTTAGCAAAATTAACCAAGAGACAAAGAGACAGTATCCAAATAAACAAAATCAATAATGAAAAGGGAGATCTTTCCAGCTTCAGTCGGACAGGTGCGGAGACTCTTCTGGAAGGATCGCAGCGATGGCCGCCCAGGGAGAGCCACAGGTCCAGTTCAAGCTCGTCCTGGTGGGCGACGGCGGCACCGGGAAGACAACGTTCGTGAAGCACCACTTGACGGGTGAGTTTGAGAAGTATGTAGCCACCCTGGGCGTGGAGGTACATCCTCTCATCTTCCATACCAACAGAGAGCCCATCAAGTTCAACGTGTGGGACACAGCCGGCCAGGAGAAGTTCGGGGGCCTGCGCGATGGCTACTACATCCAAGCCCAGTGTGCCATTATAATGTTTGACATGACATCAAGAGTTACTTACAAGAATGTACCTAACTGGCATAGAGATCTGGTACGAGTGTGTGAAAACATCCCCATTGTATTGTGTGGCAACAAAGTGGATATTAAAGACAGGAAAGTGAAGGCAAAATCTATTGTCTTCCACCGAAAGAAGAATCTCCAGTACTATGACATTTCTGCCAAAAGTAACTACAACTTTGGAAAGCCTTTCCTGTGGCTTGCCAGAAAGCTCATCGGAGATCCTAACTTGGAGTTCGTTGCCATGCCTGCCCTTGCCCCACCTGAGGAGGTCATGGATCCAGCTTTGGCAGCACAGTATGAGCATGATTTAGAGGTTGCTCAGACGACTGCTTTCCCGGATGAGGATGATGACCTGTGACAAAGTGAAGCTGGAGCCCTGCGTCAGAAGTCTAGTTTTATAGGCAACTGTCCTGTGATGTCAGCGGTGCAGCACGTGTGCCACCTTATTTAGCTAAGCAGATCGTGTACTTCATTGGAATGCTGAAGGAGATGAATGGGCTTCGGAGTGAATGTGGCAGTTAAACATCCTTCATTTTTTTGGACTTGCATATTTAGCTGTTTGGAACAGAGTTGTTTCCTTTCTGAATTTCAAAGATAAGACTGCTGCAGTCGCAACACAATATCCAGTGGTGAAATCTTGTTTGTTACTGTCATTCCCATTCTTTTCGTTTAGAATCAGAATAAAGTTGTATTTCAAATAATCTAAACAAGTGAATCATCCCTTGTTTATAAGCATATTAAAGCCGCTAACACGAGGGAGCTTGTGCCATATTATAGTTTAAAATGCTTTTACTTATTACCTGAGGTCTCTTCAGTTATGTTCTCCTTGTGCCTACCTTCATAAACATTTAGGTTGTCCTGTGGTTCAGCTAGGATAATATCTGCCCTACCTGCATTTACCCAGGTAGTTTAGCCTAAGAGAAGACCTTGTGTAAAACTAACGATTTAAGTATGTACGCATCAGATGTTTTAAGGATCGCAGTTGACAATTTCTGTAACCTAGGCCTTCAGAGGTTAGAACCAGAGTTGATGGAAGCTTGAGGGTTTTCTGAGACAGACTACATCTCTTCATTTCCATTTCTAATGTTGGTTCTCTAAGATGTCCTCTGCTTTCAAATAGTGGATCCTGGATTGAGTGGTACTCTAGGGAGGCAGAGGAAGGAGGATCTGAGTTTGCGGCCAGCCTAGTCTACAGAGCAAGTTCAAGACTGAGACCTATCTCGAAAAAAATTCATGGTAGGCGGTTACAGTGTTACAACAGCTGATTTTCCCCCCTCCCAGGGGGTTTATATAGGTTATGCAGGAAAGGAAGTGCTAGGGGTGCTACACTGAAGGGTAGATTGGGCTTCTCTGATGTGAAAGTGTTAGTTGAGACTTTATCTTAGGTGTGTGATCCCAGCAGAACTGTGTTGTACTCAGATGTATTTACAGTAAGCCGTTCCATGTGCTCTGCTGGTCCAGTCTTCCAAAGTTCCTAGAAGGGTAGATACCTTCTTTTTTTTTCCTCTCTCTCTCTTCCAAAGAAGGTAGAGTCACTTAGAAACAGTGGGGAAGGTGAAAGGAACTCACACTGCACTAGCTTCAGCAGACTGATGTCAAGACTCAAATTTGATGTATGTGTTATGCTATAATCAGGTGAAGACCCTCTCCCCTGACTGGGATGAGACCTCATTTAGGTGTCTTGAATTAATACATTGTGTGTAAACCTGGTATAAAATGTAGAACCTTTTATGACTTTCTGATTTTTGTAACAGTTAAATGTGGGAGCTGCTTATGTGTGTTTAGCCAGAGTGCAGAGATTTACATTATTTACTGGAAGAACTTAAATATATATCATTTCTGCTTTGCCTCAGTAAAAAAAAAATGAAAAGGGAGACATCACAACAGATACTGAGGAAATTCAAAGAATCATTAGGTTCTTCAAGAGCCTATACACCACAAAATTGGAAAATCTTAAAGAAATGGATGGTTTTCCAGAGAGATTCCACTTATCGAAATTAAATCAAGGTCAGGTAAACTATTTAAACAGCCCTATAACCCCTAAAGAAGTAGAAGCAGTCATTAAAAGTCACCCAACCAGGACCAGATGGTTTTAGTGCAGAATTCTACCAGGTATTAAAAAAGAGCTAATACAAATACTCCTCAAACTATTCCACAAAATACAAACAGAAGGAACATTGCCATGCTCACTTCGGCAGCACATATACTAAAAATTGGAACAGAGAAGATTAGTATGGCCCCTGCACAAGGATGACATGCAAATTCGTGAAGCATTCCATATTTTTAATCTTCTTTCAACAAACCCAAAAGAAGATAGCCACACAAACATAATTCTACATTAACAATGAAAATAACAGGAAGCAACAATCACTATTCCTTAATATCTCTTAACATCAATGGACTCAATTCCCCAATAAAAAGACATAGACTAACAGACTGGATACATAAACAGGACCCAACATTTTGCTGCATACAAGAAACCCACCTCAGTGACAAAGACATTCATTACCTCGGAGTTAAACTATTTTCCAAGCAAAAGGTCCCAAGAAACAAGCTGGAGTGGCCATACTTATATCAGATAAAATTGACTTTCAACCAAAAGTCATCAAAAAAGACATGGAAGGACACTTCATACTTATCAAGGGAAAAATCTATGAAGATGAACTCTCAATTCTGAACATCTATGCTCCAAATGCAAGGGCACCCACATTCATAAAGGAAATCTTACTAAAACTCAAAGCACACATTGTACCCCACACAATTATAGTGGGAGACTTTAACACCCCACTCTCAACGATGGACAAATCATGGAAACAGAAACTAAGCAGAGACACAGAGAAACTAACTAAAGTTATGGACCAAATGGACCTAACAGATATTTATAGAACATTCCATTCTCAAGCAAAAGAATACACCTTCTTCTCAGCCCCTCATGGTACTTTCTCCAAAATTGGCCATATAATTGGTCACAAAATAGGCCTCAACAGATACAGGAATATTGAAATAATTCCATCAGATCACCATGGCCTAAGGCTGGTGTTGAGTTCAAACAAAAACAATGGAAAACACATAAGCATGTGGACTTTGAACAATGCTCTTCTCAATGATAGCTTGGCCAAGGAAGAAATAAAGAAAGAAATTAAAGATTTTGTAGAATTTAGTGAAAATGAGGACACATCATACCAAAACTTATGGGATACATTGAAACCAGTGCTAAGAGGAAAACTCACCCCTCTAAGTGCCTCCAAAAAGAAATTGGAGAGAGCTGACACTAGCAGCTGGACAACACACCTGAAAGCTCTAGAACAAAAAGAAGTTAATGCACCCAAGAGGAGTAGACGGCAGGAAATAATTCAACTCAGGGCTGAAATCAACCAAATAGAAATAAAAAGAACCATACAAAGAATCAACAAAACCAGGAGCTGGTTCTTTGAGAAAATCAACAAGATAGGTAAACCCTTAGCCAAACTAACCAGAGGGCACAGAGACACTACCCAAATTAATAAAATCAGAAGTGAAAAGGGAGACATAACAACAGAAACTGTGGAAATTCAAAAATAATCAGATCCTACTCCAAGAGCGCATAGTCAACAAAATTGGAAAATCTGGATGAAATGGACAATTTTCTAGATACATACCAGGTGCCAATGTTAAAACAGGATCAGATAAACCATCCAAATAGTCCCATAAGTCCTGAGGAAATACAAGCAGTTGTTAATAGTCTTCCAACAACAAAAAAAAAAAGCCCAGGACCAGATGAGGAATTCTATCAGATCTTCAAAGAAGAGCTAATACCAATATTCTTCAAATTATTCCACAAAATAGAAACTCAAGGAACACTACCCAATTCATTCTATGAAGCCACAATAATGCTTATACCTAAGCCAAACAAAGACCAAACAAGGAAAGAAAACTTCAGACCAATTTCCTTTATGAACAGTGATGCAAAAATTCCCAACAAAATTCTGGCCAACCAAATCCAAGAATGCATCAAAACAATAATTCACCACAATCAGTAAGCTTCATCCCAGGGATGCAGGGATGGTTCAATATACGGAAATCCATCAATCTAATCCACTACAAACTCAAAGAAAAACAACACATGATCATTTCATTAGATGCTGAAAAAGCTTTTGACAAAATTCAGCATCCCTTCATGATAAAAGTCTTGGAGAGATCAGGAATTCAGGGCCCATACCTAAACATAGTGAAAGGAATATACTGTAAACCAGTAGCTAACATCAAACTAAATGGAGAGAAACTTGAAGCAATCCCACTAAAATCAGGGACCAGACAAGGCTGCCCACTCTCTCCCTATCTATTCAATATAGTACTCAAAGTCCTAGCCAGAGCAATTAGACAACAAAAGGAGGTCAAAGATATACAAATTGGAAGGGAAAAAGTCAAAGTATCACTATTTGCAGATGATATGATCATATACTTAAGCGACCCCAAAAATTCCACCAGAGAACTCCTAAAGCTGATAAACAACTTCAGCAAAGTGTCTGGATATAAAATTGACTCAAACAAATCAGTAAACCTTCCTCTACTCAAAGGATAAACAAGCTGAGAAAGAAATTAAGGAAATGACACCCTTTACAATAGTCACAAATAATATTACATACCTTGGTGTGACTCTAATGAAGCAAGTGAAAGATCTGTATGACAAGAACTTCAAGCCTCTGAAGAAAGAAATCATAGAGGATCTCAGAAGATGCAAGGATCTCCCATGCTCATGGATTGGCAGGATTAATATAGTAAAAATGGCCATATTGCCAAAAGCAATCTACAGATTCAATGCAATCCCCATCAAAATTCCAAATCACTTCTTCATAGAGCTAGAAAGAGCAATCTGCAAATTCATTTGGAAAACAAAAAACCCAGGATAGTGAAAACTATTCTCCAAAACAAGAGATCTACTGGGGGAATCACCATCCCTGACCTCAAGCAATACTACAGAGCAATAGTGACAAAAACTGTATGGTATTGGTACGGAGACAGGCAGGAAGATCAATGGAATAAAATTGAAGACCCAGATATGAACCCACACACCTACGGTCACTTGATATTTGACAAAGGAGCTAAAAACATCCAGTGGAAAAAAAGACAGCATTTTTAACAAATGGTGCTGGATAAACTGGAGGTCAGCATGCAGAAAAATGGAAATCGACCCATTCTTATCCCCTTGTACAAAGCTCAAGTCCAAGTGGATCAAGGACCTCCACATAAAACCAGATACACTGAAGCTTATAGAGGAGAAAGTGGGGAAGAACCTTGAACATATGGGCACAAGGGAAAATTTCCTGAATAGAACACCAATAGCTTATGCTCTAAGAACAAGAATCAACAAATAGGACCTCATAAAACTGTAAAGCTTCTGTAAGGCAAAGGACACTGTCAATAGGACAAAACAGCTACCAACAGATTGGGAAAAAACCTTTACCAATCCTACATCCAATAGAGAGCTAATATCCAATGTATACAAAGAACTCAAGAACTTAGACTCCAGAGTGTCAAATAACCCTATTAAAAAATGGGGTAGAGAACTAAACAGGGAATTCTCAACTGAGGAAACACGAATGGCTCTGAAGCACCTAAAGAAATGTTCAGCATCCTTAGTTATTAGAGAAATGCAAATCAAAACAACCCTGAGATTCCACCTCACACCACTCAGAATGGCTGAGATGAAAAGCTCAGGGGACAGCAGATGCTGGAGAGGATGTGGAGAAAGAGGAACACTTCTCCATTGCTGGTGAGATTACAAGCTAATAAAACTGCTCTAGAAATCAGTATGGCGGTTCCTCAGAAAACTGGACATAGTACTACCTGAGGATCCAGCTATACCACTCCTGGGCATATACCAAGAAGATGTTCCATGCAATAAGGACATATGCTCCACTATGTTCATAGCAGCCTTATTTATAATAGCCAGAAGCTGGAAAGAACCAAGATGTCCTTCAACTGAGGAATGGATACAGAAGTTGTGGTATATATACACAATGGAGTACTATTCAGCTATTAAAAATAATGAATTCATGAAATTCTTAGGCAAATGAATGGAACTAGAAAGTATCATCCTGAGTGAAGTAACCCCATCACAAAAGATCACACGTGGTATGCACTCCCTGATAAGTGGATATTAGCCCAAAAACTCAAAATGAACATGTTACAATTCACAGACCACAGGAAGATCACGAAGAAGGTAGACCAAAGTGGGGGTGATTTCGTTCCTCTGAGAAATGGAACAAAATAATCGCAGGAACAACTATGGAAACAAAGAGTGTAGCAGAGACTGAAGGAAAGGCCACGCAGAGAGTGTCCTACCTGGGCATTCATCCTATAAACAGTCACCAAACCACAAAACTACTATGAATGACAAGAAGTATGTACCGAAAGGAGCCATTTATGGTTGTCTTTTGGAGGGGCCCTGCCAGAGCCTTACAGATACAGAGGTGAATACTAACAGCCAACCATTGGTCTGAACGTGGGGTTCACTATAGAGGAGTTGGAGGGCAAGCCGGAGGAGCTGGGGGAGGGGGTGTTGCAGCCCCATGGGAAGAACAACAATGTCGGCCAACCAGATGCCCCAGGGCTCCCAGGGACTAAGCCATCAACCAAGGGGTACATGTGGTTCCAGCCAAAAGATTGTCAGAGGAATGCCTTGTTTAGCATCAGTGGGAGGAGAGGTCTTTGGTCCTGTGAAGGCTCAATAGTGGCCCCAGTGTGGGGAAATCGAGTGGGGTCATGGGAGTGGGTTGGGTGGAGGAGCAAATTCTTGGAGGCAGGAGGTGGGAGGATGGGTTGGGGGTTTTCGGGGAGGCAGGGAAACCAGGAAGGGGTGTAACACTTGAAATGTAAATGAAAAATATATTCAATAAAAAAGAAAAAAAAAGAAGGAACATTGCCATATTCATTCTATGAGGCCACAGTCATCCTGATAACTAAACCACACAAAGACCTAACAAAGAAAGAAAACTTCAGACTGATTTCTCCTATGAACATTGATTCAAACTGAATCCAGGAACACAACAAAGATATCATCCATCATGATCAAGTAGGCTTCATCCCAGGTATGCAAGTATGGTTCAATATACAGAAATTCACTATATAAACAAACTGAAAGAAAAAAAACAACATGATCATCTCATTAGATGCCGAAAAAGCCTTTGACAAAAGCCAGTACCCCTTTACGTTAAAACTATTAGAGAGATCAGGGATACAAGGCACGTACCTAAACCATAATCAAAGTAATCTACAGCAGGCCAGTAGCCAACATCAAGCTAAATGGAGAGAAAAGTAAAGCAATTCCACTAAACTTTGTTGCAGTAAATCTCTAACCCAAATATGCCCCAGCAATGAAAACACAATTTATATGAATACATGTTGTGTGCCTAGATTGGGCAGATCTACCACTACACTACCATCTTCCCCATCTATGAGACCCCTTATAACTTGCAGTTTTTACAGGTCAAGTGCTTCTGCTTCTCCTCTCTCCCTCTCCCAAAACCTTCAGCTCCACTTTCTCCTCTTCTGTCTCCTCTCTCCCTTTTCCAAAACCTTCTCTCCCAAGTTTCTTCTCCTTCTCCTAGTCCCCTCTTTCTCTCCTTCTCACCCAAAACCTTCTCCTCCTGCCCAATCATTGGCTCTAGCCTTTATTTATAAATTAAGGTGGGAAGCAGGTTTACAGGAAATCACCTGAGTGTGACTCATTCCTTGTGCAAAGCCTCTCACAGGAGAATGGAATTAGCATCAAATACAATTAGTCCCAGGGCTATCCACAACACTAAACCATAATCAAAGCAATCTACAGGAGGCCAGTAGCCAAAATCAAGCTAAATGGAGAGAAAAGTAAAGCAATTCCACTAAAATAAGGGACAAGGCTGCCCACTCTCTATCTATTCACTATTGAACTTGAAGTTCTAGCCAGAGAACTAAGACAACTAAAGGAAATCAAGGGAATACATATTGGAAAGGAAGAAGTCAAAGTACCACTATTTGCAGATGATACAATAGTATACATAAACAACCCTATCAGAGAACTCCTACAACTGATAAACACCTTCAGCAAAGTGGCTGGATACAAAGTTAACTCAAGGAAATCAGTAACCCTCCTTTAACAAATGATAAACAGGCTGTTAAAGAAATTAGGGAAACAACACCTTTTGCAATAGCTATGAATAATATAAATTATCCTGGTGTAACACCAACTGAGCAAGCAAAAGATCTGTATGGCAAGAACTTCAAGTCCCTGAAAAAAGAAATTGAAGAAGACCTCAGAAGATGGAAAGATCTCCCACGCTCATGGATAGATAGGATTAACAAAGTGAAAATGGCCATCTGACCAAAAGCAATCTACAGATTCAATGCAATCCCCATCAAAATTCCAATACAATCTTTATATACCTTGAACTTCATATGGAAAAACAAAAACCCAGGATAGCAAAAATGATCCTAAACAATAAAAGAACTTAGAAATCACCATCCCTGACCTCAAGCTGTACTGCAGAGCAATAGTGATAAAAACTGCATGGTAATGGTACAGAAACAGACATGTTAATCATTGGAATTTGATCAAAGACCCAGAAATAAACCCACACACCTATGGACACTTGGTTTTTAATAAAGAAGCCAAAACCATACAGTGGAGAAAAAAAGCATCTTCAATAAATGGTGCTGATCTAACTGGATGTCTACTTGTAGAAGAATGAAAATAGATCCATATTTATCACCCTGCACAAAACTCAAGTCCAAGTGAGTCAAGGACCTCAACATAAAACCAGATACACTAAATCTCATAGAAGAGAAAGTGGGAAATAGCTTTGAATGAATTAGTACAAGAGACAATTTCCTGAACAGAACACCAATGGCACAGGCTCTAAGATCAACAATTAATAAATGGGACCTCATAAAACTGCAAATCTTCTGTAAAGCAAAGGACACTGTTGATAGGACAAATTGGCAGCCTACAGTTGGGAAGGATCTTCACCAACCCTATATCTGACAGAGGTCTAATATCCAAATTTCACAAAGAACTGAAGAAGTTAGACACCAACAACCCAAGTAACCCAACTAAAAATAAGGTACAGAACTAAACTGAATTCTCAACAGAGGAATCTTGAATGGCCGAGAATCACTTTAAAAAAATGTTCAAAGTCCTTAGTCATCAGGGAAATGTAAATAAAACAACTCTGAGATTCTATCTTACATCTATTAGAATGACTAAGATCAAAAACTCAAGTGATAGCACATTCTGGTGAGGATGTGAAGCAAGGGAAACACTTCTTCATTGCTGGTGGAAGTGCAAACTTGTACAACCACTTTGGAAATCAATTTGGTGGTTTCTCAGAAAACTGAGAGCAGTTCTTCCTCAAGACCCAGCTATATCACTCCTGGGCATAAACCCAAAAGATGTCCAACATCCCACAAAGACATTTGCTCAACTATGTTCATAGCTTCTTAATTCATAATAGCCAGAAACTGGAAATGACCTAGATGTCTGTACTGGTTGGTTTTGTATGTCAACTTGACACAGGCTGGAGTTATCACAGAGAAAGGAGTTTCAGTTGTGGAAGTGCTTCCATGAGATCAGACTGTGGGGCATTGTCGGTTGGTGATCAAGTAGGGGAGGGCCCATTGTGGGTGGTGCCAACCCTGGGCTGGTGGTCTTGGGTTCTATAAGAGAGCAAGTTGAGCAAGTCAGGGGAAACAAGCCAGTAAGAAACATTCTTCTATGGCCTCTGCATCAGCTCCTGCTTCCTGACCTGCTTGAGTTCCAGTCCTGATTTCCTTTAGTGATGAACAGCAATGTGGAAATGAAAACTGAATAAACCCTTTCCTCCCCAACTTGTTTCTTGGTCATGTTTGTGCAGGAATAGAAACCCTGACTAAGAAAATGTCCCTCATCTGATGATGGGATAAAGAAAATGTGGTACATCTACACAATGGAATATTATTCAGCTATAAAAAACAAAGACATCGAGAGCAGTCGGGACTTCCAGGTGCAGAGATAACCGAGCATAACTTCACTTGGGACACAGCCTGCTGGGGTGCTGCCTGCAACAAAGAGCTGGGCAGCTCTGTGGTCATCTGCATGTCAGCTGTGCTGTGGGACATCGGCCCTGCAGAGTGACCTGCGCCTGGAGGGAGCTCAGCATCCACTCAGCCACCTTTGCTCTGGTGATAGACTACATTGAGACTCCAGGTACACAGGGATTTCCCAAGTATAACATCACTTGGGGCAAGGCACACCAGGGCTCCAAAGACACTCAGGAGCAGGGCAGCCCCTCAGCAATTGGTGCCAGGGAAAATTCGGACATCCAGGGGGGCAGAAATAGCCTTGCAGGCTCACGGGAGGTTCAAGCACCAGCCAGTGACAGCAGGACCAACTAACACCAGAGATAACCAAATGGCAAAAGGCAAATGTAGGAATGTTACTAACAGAAATCAAGGCAATATGGCACCATCCGAACCCAACTCTCTGACAGCAGCAAGTCCTGGAACTCCATCACACCTGAAAGGCAAGATCTGGATTTAAAATCACTTCTCATGATGCTATTAAAGGATTTCAAGAAGGACGTAAATAAATCTCTTAAAGAAATACAGCAGAACATGATTCAATGGGTAGAAGCCCTTAAAAAGGAAACACAAAAATTGCTTAAAGAAAGGCAGGACAATATGGGTCAACAGATGGAAGCCCATAAGGAGGAAACACAAAAATTGCTTAAAGAAATACAGGAGAACTTGGGTCAACAGGCAGAAGTCCTGAAAGAGGAAACACAAAAATATGTTAAAGAAATACAAGAAAACACAAAGAAACAAGTGAAGGAACTGAGCAAATCCATCCAGGACCTAAAAAAAAAAAAAAGGAAGTAGAAACACTACTAAAACAACTAAGAAATCACAAAAGGAGACAACCCTGGAGATAGAAAACCTTGGGAAGAAATCAGGGGACATAGATGCAAACATCAACAATAGAATACAAGAGATGGAAGAAAGAATTTCAGGTGCTGAAGATACCATAGAAAGCATCGACTCAACAGTCAAAGAAAATGCAAAATGCAAAAAACGTGTAACCCAAAACATCCAGGAAATCCAGGACACAATGAGAAGACCAAACCTAAGGATTATAAGTATAGATGAGAGTGAAGATTTGCAACTTAAAGGGCCAGTAAATATCTTCAACAAAATTATGAAGAAAACTTCCCTAACCTAAAGAGAGAGATGCCCATGAATGGACAAGAAGCCTACAGAACTCCAAACAGACTAGACCAGAACAGAAATACCTCCCATCACATAATAATCAAAACACCAAATGTACTAAACAAAGAAAGAATATTAAAAGCAGTAAGAGAAAAATGCCAAGTAACATATAAAGGAAGACCTATCCGAATCACATCAGATTTCTCACCAAAGACAATGAAAGCTAGAAGATCCTGGGCAGCTCTCATACAGACTCTAAGAGAACACAAATGCCAGCCCAGACGACTATATCCAGCGAAGCTCTCAACCACCATAGATGGAGAGACCAAGATATTCCATGATAAAACCAAATTTACACAATATCTTTCCACAAACCCAGCCCTGCAAAGGATAATAGGTGGAAATCGCAAATACAAGGAGAGAAACTACACCCTGGAAAAAGCAAGATAGTAACCTTCTTTCATCAAAACAAAAGTACATAACCACTCAAAAGTAAAGATAGCGTCAAGAATAGCAGGAATCAATAATCACTACTCCTTAATATCTCTTAACATCAATGGTATCAATTCCCCAATAATAAAAAGACATAGACTAACAGACTGGATATGTAAACAGGACCCAGCATTTTGCTGCATGCAGGAAATGCACCTCAGTGTTAAAGACAAACACTACCTCAGAGTAAAAGGCTGAAAAACAATTTTACAAGCAAATGGTGCCAGGAAACGAGCTGGAGTAGCCATCCTAATATCAGATAAAATTGACTTTCAACCTAAAGTCATCAAAAAAGACACGGAAGAAAGCTACATACTGGTCAAAGGAAAAATCCACCAAGAAGAATTCTCAATTCTGAACATCTATGCTCCAAATGCAAGGGCACCCTCACTCGTAAAAGAAACTTTACTAAAGCTCAAAGCACACATCGCACCGCACACAATAATAGTGGGTGACTTCAGCACCCCGCTCTCTGAAATGGATCGTTCAGGAAAGCAGAAACTAAACAGGGACACAGTGAATCTACTTGAAGCCTTGGACCCAATGGAACTAACAGATATATATAGAACATTTCATCCTAAAGCAAAAGAATATACCTTCTTCTCAGCACCTCATGGTATCATCTCCAAAATCGACCATATAATTGGTCACAAATCAGACCTCAACAGATATAAGAAGATCGAACTAATCCCATGCCTCCTATCAGATCACTATGGAATAAGGGTGGTCTTCAATAGCAACAAAAACAACAGAAAGTTCACATACACATGGAGACTGAACAATGCTCAACTCAATGATAACTTGGTCAAGGAGGAAATAAAGAAAGAAATCAAAGACTTTTTATAATTTAATGAAAATGAAGGCACAACAAAACCTAATTTATGGGACACAATGAAAGCAGTGCTTGAGGAAAATTCATAGCCCTGGGTGCCGACAAAAAGAAATGGGAGACAGCATACACTATCAGCTCAATGGCACACCTGAAAGCCCTGGAACAAAAAGAAGCAAATACACCCAAGAGAAGTAGAAGGCAGGAAATCATCAAACTCAGGGCTGAAATCTATCAAGCAGAAACAAATAGAACCATACAAAGAATCAACAAAACTAGGAGTTGGTTCTTTGAGAAAATAAACAAGACAGATAAGCCCTTAGCCAGACTAACCAGAGGGCACAGAGACAGTATCCAAATTAATAAAATCAGAAACGAAAAGGGAGATATAACAACAGAAACTGAGGAAATTCAAAAAGTCATCAGATCCTACAACAAAAGCCTGTATTCAATACAACTGGAAAATTTGGAGGAAATGGACAATTTCCTAGACAGATACCAAGTACCAAAATTAAATCAGGATCAAATATACCATCTAAACTGTCCTATAACCCCTGAAGAAATAGAGGTGGTCATTGGAAGTCTTCCAACCAAAATAAGCACAGGTCCAGATGGTTTTAGTGCAGAATTCTATAAGACCTTCAAAGAAGACCTAACACCAATACTCTTCAAACTATTCCACAAAATAGAAACAGAAGGAACAGTACCCAACTCGTTCTATGAAGCCACAGTTACGCTGATACCAAAACCACACAAAAATTCAACAAAGAAAGAGAATCTCAGACCAATTTCCCTTATGAATATCGATGCAAAAATACTCAATAAAATTCTTGCCAACCGAATCCAAGAACACATCAAAACAATCATTCACCACAATCAAGTAGGCTTCCTCCCAGGGATGCAGGGATGGTTCAAAATAAGGAAGTCCATCAATGTAATCCACTGCATAAACAATCTCAAAGAAAAAAACCACATGGTCATTTCATAAGATGCTGAAAAAGCACTTAAAATTCAGCATCCTTTCATGCTAAAGGTCTTGGAAAGATCAGGAATTCGAGGCCCATATCTAAACATAGAAAAAGCAATTTACAGCAAACCAGTAGCCAACACCAAACTAAATGGAGAGAAATTTGAAGCAATCCCACTAAAATCAGGGACTAGACAAGGCTGCCCTCTCTCTCCATATCTTTTCAATATAGTACTTGAAGTTCTAGCTAGAGCAATTAGACAACAAAAGGAGGTCAAAGTGATACAAATTGGAAAGGAAGAAGTCAAACTATCACTATGTGCAGATGATATGATAGTATACTTAAGCGACCCAAAGAACTCCACCAGAGAACTCCTACAGATGGTAAACAACTTCAGCAAAGTGGCCGGATATAAAATCAACTCAAGCAAGTTATTAGCCTTCCTATACTCAAAGGATAAGCAGACTGAGAAAGAAATAAGAAAAATGATACCCTTCATGATAGCCACAAACAATATAAAGTATCTTGGTGTGACTCTAACCAAACAAGTGAAAGATCTGTATGACAAGAACTTCAAGTCTCTGAAGAAGGAAATTGAAGAAGACCTCAGAAGATGGAAAAATCTTCCATTCTCATGGATTGGCAGGGTTAATATAGTAAAAAATGACCATCTTGCCAAAAGTAATATATAGATTCAATGCAATCCCCATCAAAATCCCAACTCAATTCTTCATAGAGTTAGAAAGAGCAATTCAAAAATTCATCTGGAATAAGAGAAAACCCAGGATAGCTAAAACTATTCTCAAGAGTAAAAGAACTTCTGGGGGAATCAATATCCCAGATCTCAAGATGTACTACAGAACAATAGTGTTAAAAACTGCATGGTATTGGTACAGTGACAGGAAGGTAGATCATTGGAACAGAATTGAAGACCCAGAAAAGAATGCACACTCCTATGGTCACGTGATCTTTGACAAAGGAGCTAAAACCATCCAGTGGAAAAAAGATAGCCTTTTCAACAAATGGTGCTGGTTCAACTGGAGGTCAGTATGCAGAAGAATGCAAATCGATCCATTCTTATCTCCTTGTACTAAGCTCAACTCCAAGTGGATCAAGGACCTCCACATAAAACCAGACACACTGAAACTAATAGAAAGGAAACTAGGGAAGAGCCTTGAACGTATGGGCACAGGGGAAATTTTCCTGAATAAAATACCAATAGCTTATGCTCTAAGATCAAGAATTGACAAATGGGACCTCATAAAATTGCCAAGTTTCTGTAAGGCAAAGGACACTGTCAAAAGGACAAAGCGGCAGCCAACAAATTCTGCAGGTATGTAAAAAAGAGTGACTTGGTGATCATTTTAGGAAAGCTCATGTAACAATGGTATGGAGGATAGATTGATTCATTCAAAATATAAGAAAAAGCATAGAGCCATCATCTAATGAGAACAAAGAGTAACAATACCATGACATATCTATAATGTGTTATTTTGTAGATACTATGCTAATGTGCATTTTCTCACCTATGGATCACTCCAAGTTTACCCAAGCTTACAAAGGAAGATTGTTGTATAAAACGAAAAATTTTCCCTCAGTTCCCAAACATTACTCAACCCACTTTTATTTACTTGTTTTATTAATTTATGTATATGGGTGCTCTGCCTGGTGTGTATGTGCACCAAGTGCATGCTGATGCCTTTGAAGGTCAGAAGGAGTTATGGACCCCCTGGGACTAGAGTTACAAGATGGTTGAACATGGATGCTAGGAATCAAACCTGGGTCCTCTGCAAGAGCAATAAGAACTCTTAACCACTTCATCAACTCTCCATCAACACAATTTTTTCCTTTAAATCTAACTACTTATTCTTTTGTCCCCAGGGCATCTCAGGGTATCTTCTGGATATTAAGCACACCTTGAGCTCAATGATTTGAAGGACTGGTTCCCAGTAGGGTGAATCCACTCACTGGAAGGTGATTAGATCAGAGAGCTCCAACCTCTCTGGTTGACTAACCCAGTGAAGGTTCATAATTTGGTGACATTATTAGGAGGTGGGGCCCAGTTAGAGGAAGTAGGTAATCAAGGATGCCCTGACCCCTTCTTCTCTGCCTCTCTGACTCTCTGCTTCCCAGCTGCCATAAGATGAGCAGCTGTGCTCTGCTACCTGTACCCAGCATGATATTCTGCCCAACTATCACCCAAGAACAGTAGAGCTAAATGAGCATGAGCTCAAACTTCAGACCACAATAAACCTGGCCTCCATTTCAGTGTCTCTGCTAAGTCACAGCAACAGAATGCTAACACATGCCTCAAATGCAACGTGCTGAAAACTTAACTCTATCGCACTCAAAAAAGTCTTTTTCCAGTATCTCCTGTTTGAGAGAAGAGCATTCAACTGCACAAATCAGAAACCTGAACTGCACTTTCTCTCTCATCTCTCTGCCTTGTAAAATATGTGTTCTGGTCATAGATACAAAATATATCTATCTTTCCCCTTCTTAATATCCTGGCCATCACCATCCTAGCCTAAAGTACCACAACCTATGCCTCGAATATGCAATTATATCTCATTCAGATTTTTACATAAAATCGTGCATTTCTCTAATCCATTATTCTCAAGGAAAGAAAATAATTTCAAGAATAAACCTGAGTGTTTCATAGCATGCCCCAATTCTTCTTCAGATACCCAGTTCCATAGTTCTTTGGATAAAGTCAGATTTGCTCCCATTGGCCTACATGACCTACCTCTAAAGCTCATCTCTACCACCTACCTTTTTCTTTTTGTTTCTCAAATCTAAATCTGCCATCTGCCTAGATCTCTGCATATGCTTTACCACCTATCTATAAGATACCTCTCACCGTGTCTCTACCCTCCACAGTCTTTTACTTACTTCACCTTTAGTTCTTGGCTCCAGGACATAACACTGAGTCTCCTTATTTAAGAAGTTCTCTCTGAACAATTTGCCTCCCCTCAGTACTGACTGACTATAATTTTAATTTTGATTGACAGGGTGCCAATTACACCTAAACAAGAAGTTTCATTTGGGCTGAGTGTGTGTCTTTTGCTTTTGGTACTGAGAATTCTACCGTGAGCTGTCACCAGCCTCGTGTGTTTTGTGACACAGTCTTGTTATGTAGCCCAGGCTTGCTTCAAACTCAAGATCCTGCATCCTCTGTCTCCGACTTGCTGGAAATTTTTATTCAATTATCAAATCATCAAAACGTACAGAAGTTGTATGTGTGCCTAATAAATATTTATTGAATAAACTATCAAATACTCATAGGACTAAACAATTGATGACTGTTAAGATCACTGGCAACCCTCGAAAGTAGCCTGAGTTTACAGATGAGACAGAATTTAGAATGTAGAAACTTAAGGAGCAACTGAGCAGAGCAGTAAAAAGGGTGGACAGACAAGTCGACAGACCACAGCAGCAGTGTCAAGACGAAGTTAAGTTTATTTTGCTATTCTTTGTTTTTTACTGTAACTCCCCTGTACTGGGAAGACAAAAAACAAAAAAACTGAAAATGACAGAGACAGGATATAATCAGAGAACTGGAGTTGGAGGGATTTAAAATGTCAACTAAAGGCTGGTTAACTTAAGTATGGCAATATGACCAGTTGAAAATATTTTTATTTTTGTTAAGAGTACGCTCAGAAAAGGAGGGGAATCTAATAGTGCATTCTGGAAGAGCGCATACTGTGCCGCAGGGACGGCTGCAGCTGGCATTGGTCAGGCGGTCCGACCGCGGGTTGCCGAGGAGGTCGACCCACAAGACGGGCCAGCCGCGCCCCAAAACCCTCCCCTCCGCTTCCGACACCGCCCGCCACAGCCTAGAGCGGCCGCGGCAACGAGCAAGGCCAGCCGGTTACCCAACCGCCAGACTAACACACAGACAACCAAGAAACGGCTTCCGCGCCACTGCCGGGCGGGTTCCCACTTCAGCTCCAATCCGGCTTCCGGAACCGAGGCGGGGAGGAAGGCTTAAAGAAAATGAGCACCAATCGTTACGTAGATGTGGAGAACGTCTGGCCTCTGGACCAACGAGAGAGCTGGTGGGCGGAGCCAAAGGCATGGGCTCGCACCGGGATTTAAACTTGAACGGCGGACCGTTAACGACGACACTTTGCTTGGAGGTGTTGTGCGCCGGCGCGGGTGGAAAACAGTGCTCCGCAGGGAGCGGCGACTGAGGCTGGTGAGGATCGCAGAGCCGGGGCGGTGAACCTTTCCTGAGACTGGGTGCAGCGGAGCCCCGAGCTCCTTCCCTCGGCCGCTGCGCGTGGATTCGCGTTTTCCAGGCCCTGGCGTTCAAGGTAAATCTCGGCGTGCGCTGTTCCGGACGTCTTTAATTCGCTGCCGCGGCACTGGCCGCCCAAGCCCCTGCAGGTCACAATGTAATGTATAGCTGCGCCACTTTGGCGCTGCGGACAAGCGAGTGGACAGAGCCCTACTTGCTAGCGTGGAAACCCGGACGGGTTCCTGGGGAAGACGAGCTCCCGGCACGCCCGTGGCCAGATGGCGAGACTGGTGTTGTTATTGTTGGAAGAGCAGGGAAGTAGCTTCGTGTTTGGGTTACACCTTCCGTGGATGAATGCCCAACTGACTGCCCACACCGTTGGCTTAGGATTTAGGATAGCAGGTAAAACTGAAGGAACCCCTCTGGGTGATCCTACCCCAGGAAGAGAGAGAGGAAAAACCATATAAAAGCTAAACAATACAAACAAAAACATAAAAGTGCCCTTTCTTTCAAGTTGGTTAGGTTGTTCAGTGTGCAGTGCTGATGAAAGTGAAAAAATAGAGGCACTCTAACGCGTGCGTCAGTTTTTCTAGAGAGCAGTTTGCCATTTGATTTAGAAGCTAAATTGCACCATAATTTTAGGGTTAAAAATCCCACCCCTGAATCATTTTAGCTGTAACTAGGTAATCCTGGAGCATTAAACTGTTTGACTTTTTGTTTTGTTTTTTTTAAACAAAAAAAAAACTTAAAAAGGTAAAAGAGGTATTTTAGTCAATATTACCCATATTTATCCTCAAAATATAAGATGGTTTAGCTTCTTGTGAGATCGTTGTGTTTTGTTTTGAAAGCAAAGGAACTGAGTATAACCTATAGACATGAAAAGCTGCATTTCACTTTGTAAGCATCTACATATTTGAGGTGTAAAAAATGAAGGGAACATAATTTGAACACAAAAGAACAGGACTTTATCATTGTAAGGATACCATTTTTTTTAATTATTTTATGTATATGAGTACACTGTCTTCAGACACACCAGGAGAGGGGATCTGATTCCATTACAGATGATTGTGAGCCACCATGTGGTGGCTGGGAATTGAACTCAGGACCTCTGGAAGAGTAGTTGGTGCTCTTAACCACTGAGCCATCTCTCCAGCTAAGGATGCCATTAAAAATCATCTTGGCTTTAGTCTAAAATCACCCCAGAAGACATATATGCATATCTCAAACTTCAAAACCCTTTGAAATAATTCCACTTTTTAAATGAAGCTTTATACCCTACTTTACATTTTTCTAACATTCAGTCCTACCTTGGGGTTTGTATAAATATTACCTCTCAATTAATTTTGTAAAAATACATTTAGGAGTTTCTCATTTGCTGCTTCTGTGATGATAACCAACAAGCTAACTGAATCCATTTTTCTTTTACATTCATACCCAATCAACCTCTTGAAAGGATTTACCTCAGCCTTGAACTCTTGCTTGTATAGACTCCTGGAGTGTAACACCCTTCAGTTAGGGCTTTTTTCCCCCAATGTACTGTTGCTTTGGAGTTGACTTTTTAAGTAAGAATGTTTCTTAAAGTCAATTTTTCTTTTCTAGGTTTCCTTTTCGTTAACTCAAATACAGCCAGTCAATGCAAACCAAAATAAGGTAAGCAACTGCTCTGAGGACCAGAGTTGGGATCCCAGCACCCAATGGATGCCTCACAAATGCCTCTAATTCCAGCTCCAAGGGCTCTAAAGATGCCTTCTCCTGACCTCTGTGGACACCCCTGTGTAACAAAGCAGTTCTTTTTAGAATGTTACAAGTGACTTGTGTCACTGTTCTGGCTCCTCTGCCGTGCTGTACCACTTCTACACAAGATACAAACTCTTCTTAAGCTCTTTGATCTTCTAAACTGGAATTCTTTCCTGAAGTCTTCTCTACTATCCTCCACCCCTAGGAGCTCTAGCATGTAGTGAGCACCAGGATTCTGTAAATACTGTTTGTGCTTACATGTTCCTTTATTTAGCAGTTTTAGGTCCTGGTGTGTTTGGGTCTTGAACTTATGAACTAAGTAGTTACTTGATGATTGGTAAATAAAAGTGCTTGGGTTTTATTTGTCTAGTAAATCTGCATAACACTACTATAGTGACAAGTGACTAAGGTAGAAACTTGTTATTTTGCTATGGTACTGTTACAAAGGACAATGAGTTAATGTGTATGCTTCAATACATATTAGCATTTATAAATATTAGCAATGCTTTTGCTGCATAATTTTCTTTTAAAACTTCTCTGTGGTTCTAGAAAATGTGACACACTGCTTACCTAAATTAACTTTTTGTCAATTTCCAGCCTTACTAAGTATTTGCTAATTTCCAACCCTTTAGACAACTTGTATTTTCCACCTTAGATTCAAAGCTTTTTCATGTGTGGTTGTTAAGAAAGGGTTTCTAAAAGCCCAGGTTAGCCTTGAAGTCACTGTGTGGTGAAGAGATAACTTTGAACTCTAGATTCTGTCTCCACCCAAAGGCTGGGCCTCCACACCTGGAGACTCAAAACTTTTTTCCTTCCTCTGTCTCAAGTTCTGCAAAGTTGAACCTTCCAGAACTTGAACAACAAGAACCAAAAATGTTTTTACAACTCTAAAGGGTCCTAAGATGAGTTCAATATATCATTTTTTCAGAACCTAAAAGTATTTACTCCTACCCTTAGTAAAAAGTCTGCCAGCCTCTGCACTTAGCTGCCTCATTAAAACATGCTGTGCAGCCTGAGTTGGGTGGATTCCGGGCAGCTTCATGCCTGGCACAGGAAGCATCCATCTATCTTTAGTTGATGAATTCTTAGAATGTAAGACACTTTGGCAAAGATCTTTCAGATTAGTAGTTATCACATTTGCCTTGAAAAAGAACAACAAATAGATCTGTAGACCAGGCTTTAATGGATTTAAACACAAGGCACAGATTTCCAGGTGCATATAACTGACAAATGCTTTTTTGTTTCTTTCATTTCATAAATATTTTGGACAGGGATTAGAGAATACACCCTTTTCTGTTTAAGAACTTGTTAGGCCTTTTTGCCAGTTATTAGAATTTTAACTGGTTGTTGCTCCCTGCTTCCTAAGATTATACAATGCTGTTAATTTCTGCATCTATTATACAAACCCTCTTCGTTGGATTCTCTAAAACAGTATTTTCTTCTTTGTCAGCACAGTCCCTTTTGGCTTTTTTTTCTTCCTTATGGAGTAAATGTGGGTGCTCAATTCGTCCTCGTCGTACAAAATGCTGGATCCGGGATTCCAGTCCTTGGCATTTGGGGCGATCCATGAGGGGCTTATATGTGCGCATTTTCACCCCTTCTACGAAGGCACTAGTGTGCTTTATGACAGAGGGTTGAATGTTTCTCCATTCTGTTGCTTCAGTCTTTGTTCCTGCTGCACATGTTACCATAACAGAGTCTAGTCCTTGTAGCATACTATATAGCATGTGAGTTTTAACAGCATGATTAGCCCATAGCTGTTGTAGGTGGGTAACATTGAATTCCTGAACCTCGTGATCATAAATCCACTTGGTATTTTCAAATTTACAGTCATACAAGACTAGAGGAAATTCAATGGCCATGCTAAAGAGAAAAAAGTATGAGAATACACAGCAGTTAGCCAGTGGTTCTTTTTTTAAAATACTAAGAAAGATCCACTAATGTCAACGGTGAGTAACTGTCTTAATCTGGAGCAAAACAAAAAGTAACGATTATCAATTTGATCTGTATTCAGTGGTTAAAAAAATGAAGACATGGGCTGATAAGGCTCCCTATCATACCAGAAAACTTCAAACAGTTTATCCAGATTTGTTTGTGACATTCTCACAACCTATTTAACTACAACCTATTCACAAAAATAAAAACCTCTACCTTCGCTGTAATTTCAGAAGCTGGGAATTAGGAGCCCAGTCCAAATAGCTATTTCCTTACTTAATGGGGGAAAAAATGAGAAGACGAGTAGACAGTACCCCCTCTTACATGTTCATAACATTCTACAAATTACAAGTCTATACAGAAAGTTGGGGACATGGCTCAGTGGTTAAGAGCATTAGATGCTCTTCCAGAGGATCTGGATTCAATTCCCAGTACCTACATGAGTCCTACAACCTTCTGTAACTCAAGTTCCAAAATATCTGACACCTTCTTTGGCCTGTGTGGTTACCAGCTACACAGGTAGTTCTCAGACATACATGAAGGCAAAAAAACCCATATACATAAAGTAAAATCTTTTAACAGTATATAAAGTTTAATGAGGGCAGAGTCATTAGTCATAGTAATTTCAATAATGGGAGGGACAAGGATACACTAGTTTGACTTACCTATATTGAGGTTTCTGAGGATTTTTCTGTATGTTCAGCAATTCGTCAATAATCTCTGGCTTCTCCATTCCTTGGCCAATCAGGAAGAGGATAGCCATCATACACCGAACTTGATGATACAAGAATGCCTGGCCAATCACTTCAAATTGACATAACTGGAATGGTTCTTGCCTTCTCTCCTCGCCTGGGCTCTGGGCCACTAGTTGTACTTGTGCAGACAGAATAGTCCTCTGAAAATTAATCACCCCATTGGCTACATCCATTTTACACAAGTTTCTGAAATCATGAGTGCCAACATACTTCTGGGCTGCATAATTCATGGTTGCAATATCTAAATCAGCACGAGGGAAAAAATAGCGGTAAGTCCGCTCAAGACAGCTAAACCTAGCACTGAAGCTAGGTTCTACAGGGGCCCAGGCCAATACTCGGATGTCTGCAGGGAGCACCCGATTGAGAATGTGAGTATAACGGATCTCTTTAGCAACATCATTAGCTTCATGTTTTAAATTAGAATCTTCTGACTCCCTGCTTCTTGGAAACTGAGAACGTAGGTCCAGAGAAATCACCTGTGGAATTATATAGAGAAAAACTGTTTCAGAGATATCAAAACTCACTATGTACACTCAGATTTCCCTGTTATTACTGGCTCTGAGAATCAAAATATTGGCCCTTACCTGTCCAAAGGCACTAACACCTTTGTCAGTTCGACCACACCGGTGATAGTTGGATGTCTGTCTGCTTTCTACTAGTCGGGTCTTAGTTAAAGCCTCAAACAGTTTCTCTTCAATGGTATTGCTTGTGTTTTCCTGACTGGCAAAGCCCTGGTATCCCCAGCCTAGATAGGCTATTTTTAGAGCTACATGTCTACGGCCATGAGCACTGAAATCAAAAGCACGCTTAGCTTTTCCAGAGCCTAAAGAATTTTCTCTGATGATTGAGTCTTTTATATTGTTGGCCTGTTGTTTCTTAAGTCTTTCCACCTCCTGCTCCAGTTCCTTTACTCTGTTTAGGAGTTTCTCAATCTGGTTTCTGTCTGTGTTTTCAGCCATGACATGCCCAGGAAGAAATTATGCAGGTCTACCCTGTGGAAAGATAGTGGAAAAGATAGTGAGGTGATATATCAATTTCAGTGCTGGTTCCATTGGTGATATCAGTGTCACATGATTAAATATCTAGACTGAGAATGGTAGTGCAAAATTAAGAGTCCTAGTACTTGAGAGACAGACCACAAGTTCCTGGAGCCAGCCAGGGCTACAGAACAAGATACTACCTCAAGAAATCAAAAGAATAGCTAAGAGCTAATTTGATGGTTTTTCTTGCCCACAATTACTAGTTTAATTATTATGAATTCATCACGCAGATACTGTTCTTTCAGTCTATCTGACCACTTAATAAAAGGAAAAGGAAAAACATTCACCAATTTTTAAATTTAGGGAAATGTCTCAATTTCATTTCTTTGTCACTAGCCAAGATGACTGAGGACTCAGATTGACTGTTTTCTCCCTATAACATGTCCTCTTGATTTCTTGGTACATTCGTCCAGTAATTTTTTTTTATTTTTTTTTTTAATTTTCTATATTTTTTATTTACATTCCCAATGATTTCCCCTTTCCCGGTTCCCCCCTCCCCTCGTCCAGTATTTTTAATGGTAAGAATTATTTATGTGGACTATTTATGACTTTCTAGTGTTTTATAATATTTCAAGTAAGTGGCCTATACGTTGTTATCTAATGTTATGTTCTGTTCTAAAGGTGGCACAATAGAAGCTATCATAATTGAAGAAATACTATCCATGATTATATTTCCCATTGGGAGTAGAACCTGGAGACAAATTTTCCTTTAAGCAGTTTTAATGGCAGAAAAAAGGTAATAATTACTTTTTACAACAAATTTCATGTGTTTATAAAAGATTTTTATCACAGTTGAGTTAGTCTGACATAATTTGGATCTAAAAGGGGCAATTTCTGATGCATTTCAGTAACCAAAGGGCAATGATGATAGTAGTCTCAACACTAAGGTGGTTCTAATTAATCTGTGACTGTGGTTACTTGGTGGTTATTTCTACATCTGTTCTAAGGCTATGTCTGAAAGTTCCATTTTAATTCTTGGAGTTTATGATAGAAGATTAAACATTTAAATCTTGTAAATCAAACTAAAATTACTAGAAGACAGGAAAATGCCCCTTTGGTTTTTCAAGACAGGGTTTCTCTCTGTGTAGCCCTGGCTAACTTAGAACTAGATCTGTAGACCAGGCTGACCTTGAATTCAGAGATCCACCTGCCTCTGACTCCCAACTGGGATTAAAGGCAACCTTTTCTTATATTATTAAATCATCTGAGAGAGCTTTTAGGGAAAGCAATACTAGGAACTGGACTTACAGCCTCCTGTACGTTAGGCAATCACTCTTGTCACTAAGCTATGTCCCTAGGGGAAAGGAATGTCTAAGTAAAACACAATAAAACCCAAGAACTGTAGAAAGAAAATTGACTACCTAAAAAAAAAAAAAAAAAACACTTGGGCTAGCAAGAATAGACTTTAAAAGATTAACAGCAAACAAAACTTGGGGATGTAGCACAATGGTGGAGCACCTTCCAGACTTACATGCAAGACCTAGGTTTGATTTCATACTTAGAACTTGTATATAATTTAGTATGTAAATATAATCAGTTTTAATATAAAGATCAACAAAATGATAACAAACTGAGAGGTAAATGAGCAAAGACCAGCTATTTCATGCAAAAGGAGAAAAAGCTTATGAAAATCTGTTCAAGTATATGAGGACAGTTAACTATGGAACAGTCTACAAGGATGAGAAAGTGTGATACACCACTGTGCGGGGAGGAGTGGAAAACTTTAATGGTAATTCCATGCTGGAAATCTAACCTGTGCTACATGCATGTGCAAGTATGTAAGAGTTTACAAGATACATTAATTTTCAACAAGTGATTATAAGTCTAGATTATGTCAATAAGGGACTGAATGAATTTGGCAAAACATTAAACGGTGAAGTAAGTTTTCCTCTACTGACAGAGATGAATCACCACAACTCTTTAAAAGTTCAGAGAGGCTTTACACCATGCTGCTTTATAGGGGGGAAAAATTAGTCTGAATGTGAAAAATTCTAGAAAACTGCTAAGAAACTGCCTTCTAGAGAAATTTCATCAGAGAGGGGAAATCCTTGCCTGAAAGAAAATTTAAACCAAGTAGCAGGCAATTCATCTAGTCAGGAAATCAACCACTGGGTGTTGAAAAGATAATGTATATTCAAGTTATTTTCATTAGAACAGATTTATCTTGGAGTATATGCATTCTGGTGTGTGGTGTGTGCATGTATATGCCATGTTACTCTTTTGATGTTCAGGTTATATCACTTAGGAATAAAAGCAAGAACTAAGTGTAATTCAGACTGCCTAAGCTACAATTCCAGCTCTGCTATTTACTAGCTATATACCTTTGGAGAGTTAATTTCTTGGAGCTTCCTGTGAAAAGGAACTAAGCCTAAAATATAAGGATTACACGGATTAATAAAACACCTGAGGGTAAGGCCATATATATATATAAAGCATTCTCTAAGCATGTTATTTAATGTTCAGTAAGCCTCATGCTTCATTACATGTAGTCCAAGCTTTACATATGCAGAACTCAGTCCATATCATAGGAACCATTAAATGTGATAAGGCAATAGAAAGTGTAAGAAATGAGTAGAAATGAATGTAAGAAATACACATATCTCTGCCACAGCTATTTGCCATTTCCCATTTAACTGTTAAGATCGAGACAAGAAGGAGCAATTAGGTAGAAACTGACCAATATCATCTCTTACAGACAAGCTTATAGTGTACAGGAAGCAATGGAGCAACTGATAGGACCTGGTGGACAAAAATGGACCAATATGGATCCAGAAGAACGAATGTTAGCTGCTGCTACAGCATTTACACATATCTGTGCGGGGCAGGGTGAAGGAGATTCGAGGAGAGAAGCCCAGGCTGGCCAGTATGATCCCTACAGTAAAGCCTCAGTAACACCAGGGAAGAGACCTGCTCTTCCTGTGCACCTGCACTTCCCATATACAGGAAGCCGGGTCACTTCATCAACAGTTTCAGAGACTTCCCAGAAATGCAGAAAACCAGTGATGAAGAGGAAGGTGCTGCGCAGAAAGCCAGATGGGGAAGTGCTAGTGACAGATGAGTCTGTTATCAGTGAATCTGAATCTGGCACAGAAAGTGATTTAGATCTCTGGGACTTGAGACACAGGCTGATGAACTTGCAATTCCGAGAAGGCACAGAATCCCCAGTTGACACTTCACAAAAATTTAACCTACCATGTGAATACCAAGGAATTTCACAAGATCAGCTCATTTGCTATCTACGAAGAGAAGAAATGGGCCCTCCTGTTTATGAACAAGACTTGATCGTTGCCAGCAGACCCAAGTCCTTCATTCTCCCCAGACTGGATCAGTTAAGCCGAAACCGGGGCAAGATAGACAGAGTAGCCAGATATTTTGAGTACAAAAGGGACTGGGATTCAATGCGGTTTCCTGGTGAAGATCATAGGAAGGAGTTACGCTGGAGTATCCGAGGGCAGATGCTTTCCCGAACAGAACCTCAGTTCAAGCCTCAACACGTATATGTTCCAAACAATTACCTAGTGCCAACTGAGAAGAAAAGATCTGCCCTTCGTTGGGGTGTCCGTTGTGACCTTGCAAATGGCGTCATGCCCAAGAAGCTTCCCTTCCCTCTTTCTCCTTCTTAAGTCTTTTTTAAAAACCTGTCTCTCCTACTAAGAGATTTAGGATAATCTAGTTCTTTATCTCTACTTTAAATATAATCGCCTTGAAAAGCAGCAGAACACAGAGTAAGGGCTTCACCAGCTCTTCCTAGCGTTGTTGGTATGTCACACAGATATCATACACCACTTGAATTTCTAATTCTCAAATACAGCAATTGTGGGTGGGGGTGGAAAACTACTGAAATTTGGATTTCATCAAAGTAAGTGCCATTTTAAAGACTTGTAAACTGTGGTGTGTTTTTTTTTTTTAATTTAGGATTAAGCTCATCTATTAAAGAATTTTGGAAAATGACGAGTTTGAACCTTGTTTTAAGTACTAACCAATATAAGAGGACCTTAGATCTAGGTTGTGATTCTCCCTCTGATCATCTAATGATACTCAAAAAGGTTTTGTATACAGCCTGACATGAAGACAGATAAAAAAATGAACTAGACTTCGTATAGATCTTGATAGTCCAGTTAAAGAATATGTAAAAATCAGTTGTCTATTTCAAGCACTAAATTTAGGCCTGAAAGCAGAGTGCTTGTTCAAGAAGGAAAAACACTAACCATGATTAGCACTGACAATTACTAGCTGCTAAAGCATTTTGTGAACAATATTTAATACTATAGATAGACTACATTTACCCAATTCCAATTACTGCTAGACACCTCAAGACGAGAAATCAGGACTCAGCTACTTATTGCATACACTCACTCCCAGAAAGTAAAAACTGCGAAGTAGTATATCAGAGCCAGAACTATGCCACAAATGCCTGGGAATACATAGTAAGTGGTACAAATATGTTGAAAGTCAAACAGCCATATCTATCATACAGGTAGAGCACAGGGAAACGTTGAAACTAATTCTAGGTGCAAGATTAAAAGTATATCAGCTTTTCAAAACACTTGATTTGGGCGGAAAAAAATTACCTAGACTTCAAAGTTCAAATTACCAAAATCAAAAGGCTTTTCAAGGTAAGTATCCTTATAAGCATGAACTGGGCTAGATCAATCCAGTCACCAGGCATTTTTTTTTTTTAAAGTCATGACCCCAAGACTCTTAGCCCAGTACTGTTTGCTCCAGCACACTAGGTTTATCAGTGAAATTCAGAAGGTTGGCAGATACTATGTGGCGGTGACCAAATACCCACAAAAGGAATTCCTGGGTGCACTAAGCGTTCACCTTAAATTGCAAGCCCCAAATGTACGAAACTTCTTTAAACGTTTAAGAAAAAAAAAAGAGAAAAACAGTGAGGGTACACTTTTCCTTTGTATTAAAGGGTTCGAGACGCGCTACGGTCATTAACTCTGAAAAGTACCATGTAAAGCAAAACCCAAACAGTTACCCGCCACCCCTTCCTCCCATAGCATCTTTAATGGGCTTCTGTTTATATCTGAGCAATTTTGGTGTAGTAGAGGCCCTCTAAACTAGTTACAGACTCTAAAGTCCCGCAGGTCGGATTTCTTGGCTCTAAGAAGTTCCAGGCACGACACGACATGAGTTGTCCTAAGTCCTACTTAATGCACCAAGGCCTTCTTGAACATTTAAGTACCAGGGCAGGAGGTAGCAGTTCCGCGTCCCTCCATCTGTTCATTCCTCTCTAGAACTCAAAGATGCCCAACTCAGAGCACAGACTTACCTTCCGGCACTCAGTAGGCGGCCACGCGGCTAGCCGGAAGCTGTGACTTTCCGTCTTCAGTAAGCATGCGCGGTTTCACTAAGCCTGCGCCTGCGATTCTGGGAAATGTAGTTCCGAAGGCACGGTGAGGGCTTTAAGCCGAAGCCCACCGCATGCGCAGGTTTCTGATGCAGCTTCCTTTACAGTCAGGTCTAAAATGAGAGAAAAGAGATTTTCAAATGCTGGCTATCCTATATGAAGGATATAGGATATCCCTAAGAGATTGAAGATCCTGTCCAAATCTTGCACATCGTTTAAGAGTCGAAACATTTATTATTAGAATGTAAATGTAAGGGTTAAAGGGAAATGCTATGACCTGAAAACACTGAAAGATTGCGACAGAACAAGGCCAAGGAATTCTGCTTCAGCACCACGGAGAGATCATGGTTACCGTTTTGAGTTTCTGCTTTTGACAATTATAGAAATGTTGCCCCAACTCTTAAAATTCCAGTCGGAAAACTGAAAATCCTAGTTCTTTGGTCCAAACTTAGCGTAAGGTATCTACCCCAGAGCTGTGCAATATATGTCGTAGGTAGTGGCGGTCCCGATGGCTTTAAAAGGGGACCACGCCTTAGAATAAAAATTAAAATGCGCGTGTATGTGGGCACATCACAGGTATCCAGGACTGAGACACATCTCCGCACTTGAATTCTGTTTTCTTTCCGAACCTCTGGTCAAGCCCATCTGTCTCTCCACTGTGCAATCTCACACCTTGTGATGCCCAAGCGGGGCTGTCGGGAGAGATGCCCGCTCGAGAGCCTGCAGCGCGGTGTGTGTACCGCCTCCGTGTCCACTTTCTCTTTGCTGTGAGAATGGCCGGCTGGTCAAACGGAAAACTCACGGGTGTCCCGCACAGCTGCGCCCCGCACCTCTCTCCCTCCGCCCATCCCGTGCCGGGGCCGCGCCTGCGCACTGCGCCGCGCCACGGGTGGTCGCGAGGCGGACGCCGGTCCCGGAGCCTGACCATTGGCCATTGAGTCGAGCCGGCGCTACCCCGCGCGGGGGTGGCAGCACGTGCCGGGGGCGAGAGCGGAGACCGCAGCTATGGCGTCGTTACTTTGGGGAGGCGACGCTGGGGCGGCGGAGAGCGAGCGGCTGAACAGCCACGTAACTGCCGCTGAGCAGGGGAGGGCCCAGGGGCGGGGGCTAGAACAGGGACTCCCGAGGGAAGTCCCCTGGGAAGGGGAGCGCCCCGCTGGCGTTTGGAGCGGGGTGACAAGTGATGGGGGGGGCTGGGCTGGAAGAGCCACAGAAAAGGAGACTCCCAGAAAGGACCGACCTTTGATTTGAAAGAGCAGAGACCCCAGGAAATCCAGAGAGAGCGCGCAGCTGCTAACCCTAGCTGCACTGAGTTTTCTCCTATCCTGGTTTTGACCATTTAGCCGGTTTCTCATCTTCATAGCCACCTTCCCCTTGTAGGTGTTATAAACCACCCATCACCTAGATACTGCCCATATTCAGACTAGGAGCCCTTATAAAGAGAGACTTTGGAAACCCCCATTCTATTATATGAAGATTCATAAAATTACACGGATTCCTAAAATGAAATCATTAACGCTTAACGTTGCAAGAAAGCAGTTTAAGGTGGTCTTCCCTGCCCCTGCTGTAGGATAGCACCATGCTTCCTGCTTGATGTTCTGCTTCCTAACCTTGGTTGAAATTTGTGCCTTTCAATAGTTTTCAAATCTCGTCCACCCCAGGAAGAACCTTCGTGGTATTAGGAGTACCACAGTCCCAAACATAGGTGAGTGTTGATAGGCTAAAGCAAGACTGGCTTAATTAAACACCTTTGCTTTCCCCATGTATCTGCCAGCTGAAATAGCTTTGGCTTCCTTACTCTCCATTGAAAATCCTCCACCTCCTCGGTCACATCTCTTTACTCTTCCAGGACACGACTCTGTTTGCATACACTGTAAAATCTGTGAGACATTCGAAGAGTGCACTGAATATTTTTGCTCAACATTTTTCTTTATGCTTCTTATTTCTCTTTTACCCTCTTAGACGGCTCTCTTAACACGGAAGAAGATGATGATGAAGACGATGTAGGTAGGAGACAAGTTCGATTGAATGCACCTACTAGCTCTGCTTGCATGGTTTATCATCGCTTTGATGGGTGTTGGTAGGATTTCCTTGGGAAAGCACTATCTTTGTTTTCTTTTTGAATGAATACTATCAGAAAAAAAAAACCAAACTAGGAGGGGGTACATTTCTTTAGACTACATTGAAATGAAAACTGCGAGGTGTAGATTAAGAATTTTCAGTTTGGCAAGGAAGGTGTTGCAATTATTTGTTGGTTTGCACGAGGTCAAGGGTTTGCACATTAGAGCATAAGAAACTGAATCTTTGTTAAAAAGAGGGAATTCTCAGTGCTATAGCATTTCTTCTAGGACTTTCTTTTGGAAGAAAGATGAGAATAAGTTGCTGTTGTTTTATATATACTGCTACTCAGTAGGAGATAACAGTTAAATAGATGTCATTCAGGAGGTTTGATGCTCCCTTTTGGTTTTGCTTTTTTAGTGGATTTGGCAGCCAATTCACTCTTAAACAAGCTAATCCGTCAGTCCTTAGTAGAATCCAGCCACCGAGTAGAAGTCTTACAGAAGGATCCCAGCTCTCCACTCTACTCGGTGAAAACGTTTGAAGAACTACGGCTGTGAGTATCTTAACTCTTAGTGTATGCAGATGCTTATGTTAGTAAGCATTCATGAGCTACTGTGCTAGTTTACTAAAAGCCATCAGCATCCCTTTCATTTCCTAGCATGCCATATTAAAGTAAATCATATAATTTTACATTCAATTGAAACATATCTCTTGATAACCTTTTGCTTGTCTAACCATACTTTATTTCAAATGGTATTAAAATGAGTGACTTTCTCAAATGAGTTTTCATCCCCTAGGGTTAAAATTGCCATGAAGAAAATATATTCTAAGAACAACAAAAAATAAAAGAGACCACTGATATGTGAAGCCAAACCAGGCTTATGTCTCCTGCCGTGTATGTAGGCAAAATGTACCTGGTTAGGTAGCAGCTTGGCCAACTACCCAAAAGGCAGCTCTAGGCATACCTTTGGCCCACGCCTCAGGGGCCCCATTGCTTGAATTAAGAGCCTGTGAGCGAGTGTGAACAACTGTGGGGGCGCTCGTCCCAGGGCTTGGCCCTAGCTCACTGTTACTTATACTTACTTAGCACACAGTTTTGCTTTGTAGTAGAGAAGTGACTTCTGGATCTAGAAGAAGTCTTCATTGATTATGGAGCATTGGATTTCTGATTCTTGTTTGGCCTTTGTTGCCAGGTTCTCAATCGGGAACGCCCAATATTTGGTTTCCAAGAGAAAGATATAGTAACATATGAACTTAGATAAAGGAAAATCTCCAACATCCCAATACCCAGACATTTTCTAAGTGGCAGAGAGACCTATGATTAAGACGTGGTTGCCAGTCATTCGCCAATTAACATACAGATTAAGAACATCCAGTGTAGCCAGGCAGATGGCGGTGCATTCCTTTAATTCCAACATTTGAAAGGCAAAAGTAGGTAATCTCTGTGGGTTCGAGACCAACCTGGTCTACAGAGACAGTTTCAGAACAGCCAAGCTGGCTACACAGAGAAACCCTGTCTTTAAAAAAAAAAAAGATGAGAAAAGAACACCCAAATGTACGAGTGACTTATGAAAGGTGTAAACGTTCCAGCCCATTTGGGCTGTTTGCATTCTGACATTTTGCAGAGGAGTACAGGAAAGATGCATTTAAAGTTCCTGCATCAGCAATATGGGATTATAGGATATGGAGTCAAAAAGAAACGAAAGAGTCACCTCAATCATCTTTTTCTTTTATGAAAATTTCTGTCATTCATAAAAAGGAATTAAACATAAATGCTACTTGGTTTCCCAGTTTTATGGAAAAATAACACTTGCGGTGAGTGGATATGTTCCTTTTAGCAGATGAATCCTCATCCTCCAACCATCTCCTTAACAGAACATTTGACTTCCAGCCATTACTCCTTCCCTTGACCTAGGCTTCTAGCCTAGCTTATTATTTTAGTAATCCAACTTAGAGGCATGACTGTATATAGTTGGGAATAGGGTTGATATATAAATAAAGTATTTCTAAGTATTACTTTCAGTGCTTACAGAGTGCTAATCTTGATTTCCAACTTCACTGGATTTGGAATGTCTCAGGTCACACACATCTGGGGGTGGGGGGTGTCTGAGGTGTTTGCAGGAGGTTTAGGGGAGTAGGAAAGAGCATCCTGCATGGGACTAGCACTGTTCTAGGCTGGGCTCTAAGTCAAGCACAGGAAAGGAGAAAGCCAAGTGAGCATGAGCAGAGTCGATCTCTGTTTTCTGACCACAGGCACAATGAGACCAGCAACTTTGTACGCTCACCAACACGCTCTCCCCACCGTAATGGACTTTACCCTGTCTTAAACCATGAGCTAAAGTAAATCCCTAAGTGTCAGACACTGTGTCAGAGAAAATTGACGGTGCTCCATTGCAAAGTGGCACCTCAGAAGTGCACCTTTCAAGTATGAATTTCTGTATGTATATTAATGAGGCTACTGACCAGCAGAGGCTTTGCAAGGTTGACAATTAATTCTTTCTGTCTATCTATTTTACAGAAAGGAAGAGTTACTAAAAGGGATTTATGCAATGGGATTTAACCGACCATCCAAAATCCAAGAGATGGCCCTCCCCATGATGCTCGCGCATCCGTGAGTTTACAGGGTAGTGGTCTTTCACGTTGGTTGTTTTTGGTTTCTTCTCTTTGTGCCCAGGAGCTTGTATTCAGTTTATGCCCAGTTGTCTTCTCTTTTTGTCACAGTCCCCAGAACCTCATAGCACAGAGCCAGTCCGGCACAGGAAAAACTGCTGCCTTTGTCTTAGCGATGCTAAGCAGAGTGAATGCCTTGGAATTGTTTCCACAGGTAAGGAAGGGCTGTGGTGGAAATTATTGTAACTGCAATGGCAGCCATGTTTAAGCAATGCCCGGCCCTTCTGCAAATATATCATTACTGCAGTGAAATGTAGACTAAAATCCTAGAGCGCTGGGTAGGATATGGGATGGTAGTGCCTAGCACTGACCAGGATCCAGCTGCTTCCAATCCCAGCCTTGTCACCAGTGCCCACCTAGCTGAGTGTCAGTGGCAAGTTAGTAAATCTCTGAATTGGTTTCCTCTGTGTAAAGAAAGCACTCCAAAGCCATGGCTCATCATGGATCTGATCGCACTTGACTCCTCACACTCAGCAGAGCACCAGGATTGTAAGGATGATTCATTAAGCGTTGAATGACGAATGAATGAATGAGTGAGTGCTCGTCTCCTAAGGTCAGAATGTGGACTCAGAGAGGCCACAGACATGTTCAGCATATAGTGATGATGGCTGCTTAGTTCTGGGGCAAGAAAGGCATCCAGTACACCCCACTCCTTTATCAAAGACTCGTGGGGATAAAAGTGTCTTCCTGTGGTCACATAGAGTGGCTGGTCAAGGCACCCAGCTCACCGTTCTCCTGGCCTCCTCCTCTTTTTACAGAAACAATCTGGTACTCATTCTGTTCCGTTTCCTCCAAAGGACACTCATCAAGTTCTCTCACAGGTTGATTTCCCACATGTGCCTTCCCCCCCCCAAAAAAAAGCTTCCGGTGACTCCCATAAAATGTAGATGCATATGGCGGAGGCCAAGCACAGAAAGTGTACTTTCCAGATAAGGCTACTGAAATTTGTATTTAAAGTGTGATATCAGTCAAAACTATTCAAGAGAGCCATGCTTGAGCCCATGTGTTGACAATGTATGGAAACAATTTTTAGTGCTTTTGTAGTGGACTTTTCTACCACACATCCTGCACATGACGAGTTTCTTCCATCAGCATCTTCATTCAACAATCACTTCTATGGGAGATGGCCGGGGTGAGGAGGGAGGATATCATCCTAGCAGGATCATAATATTCATAATGTGGTTTAAGCAGAGCATGCTGAAAGCAGGCAGACTCTTAAGAGCAAGCAAGATGTGATGGGTATTTTACCAGCTGTGACTTATCTTGCCTTCCTCATATCCCAGCTCCCATCAAAAGACAGTGAGCAGTAACTTGTGTTTCTATGTAGCCCTGAATAAAGTAACTATTTCTTAGTCCTTCATCACCTCCCATCTCTCAGTCTGCCAAATTATATTCAAATTAAAATGTTTCGTTCAGCTAAAATCTTGAGTGTCATTTGTATGCCGCCTCCTCCTGTACATTTAATTGATTTCAAACTTGAACAGTGGCTTCCATGAACCTTCCTCCTCCCCTCTTTTATCTCGCAGTGCCTCTGCCTGGCTCCTACCTATGAACTGGCTCTGCAGACCGGCCGCGTGGTTGAAAGGATGGGGAAATTCTGTGTGGATGTTGAAGTGATGTATGCCATTCGAGGAAACCGAAGTATGTACCAGTCCGCCTGTCTTGGCTATCTGTTAAGTCCTGGCTTCACACCTAAGAAGGCTGTTGTTGCAACTTCTCTGACTTCTTGTCTCTAAAATGGGGGAAATATTAGTAAATGAAGCAGTCCCGACTTAAGCACTGGCTCAGCACAGGTTATAGTGAGGATACAGCAAACAGTACATTATTCCCACTTCTTGTAAGAAGATGTCTTTTTTATATTCTGCTTTTTGAGACTTGGCTGTTTTGTGCCAAACAAGTTTTATTTGGTTTTTTCTTCTATTAGAGTATTACATGCTTATCCTTTAAAGGACTGGAGACTAGGACAAGGGACGCTTGCTTTCCAGAGGAGGACAGAAGACCAGTCTTTGCTCTTCTTTGAACTCTTGCAGATGCTTCTCTGCACATGTGTTTCACCGAGAGCTCACAAACTGGAAGCATGCCACGCCACCCTCTGCGTAGCTTCACAGCATCCCATAGTTTTCACATCTGGCCTGTTACTGAGCATTTTTGTTGTTTCCCATTTAAAAGAGCTTTGCAGTTTGGAAGGTTTTGTGCTCTGTGTGTCAGAGGTTGGGTGGGGAGGGGGATGGAAGACAAACACTAGGTCCTTGTCCCTGGTAGGTGAGTAGTCCCATTTCCCATGTATCCCACTCAGCGTATCATGGCTCCTGTAACTGAGACCGGTCTCTCAGCTCATGCAGTAGCAGGCCAGCCATGAGCTTCACCCCTCCTGCCAGTCTCTAAAGCAGCCGGCATTCCCTGCCTGTGCTCCCACCCCTAACCAGTTTCACCACAACTGTGCCGTTGTTTCCATGGGCCATTAGAAATGTCGGATGTGATTTTGTTTGTTTGCTTTATTTGGTTTTTCGGTTGTTTGTTTGTTTGTTAGTTTGTTTGTTTTAGACAGGGTCTCACTGTGTTATCCAGTCTGGTCTTTAACTTATGTGAGTGAGTAGCTGGGCCACAGGATGCTACTATATCCATTTTATCCAAGCATAGTTTTCTAAAGAGCACAGAGAGTACAATCAAATATATAAGGCTATTATTACCATAAACCTAGAATTCTGGGATCTATCCTAAAATTCTGAAGAATCTAAATACACCCATGACCCTCAGGATTTGTACTTGAAAAATTATACTGTACTATGTTCTTGTCACCAAGAAATATATCGTGTCACCCTGGCTTGTGTCTCGTTAGAGTAAGTAGGTTTGTTTATATCTACAGGAGACTTAAAACCCTTTTCTCCACAGTTCCGAGGGGCACTGAAGTCACCAAACAGATTATTATTGGTACCCCTGGGACTGTCCTAGATTGGTGTTTCAAGCGAAAACTGATTGATTTGACAAAGATCCGTGTGTTTGTCCTGGATGAAGCAGATGTGATGATTGACACCCAAGGATTCTCCGATCAGAGCATCCGTATCCAAAGGTAATCTTCACATCCATCCTCTCCTCCCGGATGTTCAGTCCAAATGATGAATTGTGTGTGTCCACTCTTCATAATTTCATTCCCAGGAGCCTTTGTACTACTGTGATTCCTGCCTCTTGGCTTTACTTTCACAGCACAGGCTTCCAGGTGAAGTGTGTGTCCTGAGTCTTGCACCAGCTTTACCAATTATGTTTTATTTCCTAGGCACCCTGAAGGTGTCTGCTGAAGGCTGCTGTCTTAGTTAGGGTTTTACAACATTTAATTGGGGCTGGCTTACAGGTACAGAGGTTCAGTCCATTATCTCTAAGGCAGGAACATGGCAGCATCCAGGCAGGCATGGTGCAGGAGGAACTGAAGGCTGCTAGCAAAATATTGACTTCCAGGCAGCTAGGATGAGGGTCTTATAGCCCACACTCACAGTGACACACCTAATAGAGCCACACTTTCTAATAGTGCCACTCCCTGGGCCTTGAGGCAGGTAATGGGTAGACTAGAAACACAGTACTGTTGGGGCAAGTCTAGGCCTGACTCTGTTTCTAATTTGTGAGTAAATCTTAACAGTTCCCCAGGTTTCTCTATTCAGATCACCTGAAAGGCTTCAGATAACACATTTCTGGGCCCCTCCTCCCACTCACTAAATGGGATTTGGGGAGGGAACATAGCAGTCTGCATTGCTCTTTTTTTCTTCTTTTTTTCTAAATAAAGTAGTATTTACTCAACGTTAAATTCAATAGTAATGAAAGACTTATAATGACAGTAATCCCCTGCCCTGTCCATTCCCAAGAACATGCCTGTCTTTTCTGATGCTGACCTTCATACCTTAAATAATATACTCATATTACTGTCCCCTTACTTCCCAGTATAGAAAGTAGGTCTGAGTTCTTTTAAACTCTGCCTTTGCCCATTCCCTCTGTCTCCTTGCAGTGCTTAAATTATAAGTTTGATTGTACAGACTTTGGCCATATCATTCTGGGTACACACACACACACACACACTCACATACACACTCACTGTTCTCTTCTGGGACAAGCAGTGTATTGTTATCATTTTGTTTTTATTACACACTTTTCCTCTAGAGTTGACTATTGCCTTTTCCCGTGCATTGCCCCTGTGTAGGGATCTTTAGCTTTTCCCTAATCATTTCATCATATGAAGTGGGGATTATTATGTTTATAATTTTTCTTTTATTTTGAGATTATAATGTAATTACACTATTCCCCCCTTTTCCTCCCACCCTCTGCAGTGTTGGAAACCAAAGTTTTCCCTCAGTTATTTTATATGCAGGCAATACTGTTAGCTTCCATTTCTGTGATTGAAAGGTTTCATGTCACCCTGCTCTCCCAGATTTGAGGGTTTTTGCCCACTAATGGGGTGCTCTACTTCCTCCACACTTGGGGTCCCCTGCTTCCTCTGTGTCCTGTGATTTCTCACTAGCATTTGTTGACCCTTTTATTTTCAAAACTTGAGCCTGCAAGTATTGGAAGTTCTTTGAGTTGTTTCTTTTCCTAAAATGACCAACTGCTGAGAAAGCCAATCAATTGTAGGGCACAGTCAACAAACAAGAAGTATTTAAAATGGAAATAATTATACACATGTTACTAACGCAGGGTGCCATTTCAGTTTCCTGGCAGTCCATTCTCGAGTCTCATTCTCTCCATGTTTCCAGTTTAGATGAGGACATGCATTTTCATTCACTGTACATTGTTCCAGAGCCACCAACAGTGATAGTCACCATACATGCACATGTCTTCATAGCTAAAGATCTTAGAATGAGCAAAGTTGAAACTAAATAGTAGCCAAAGACTTTAATAATGAAAAGCTCAGTACTGTGGGTCAGGTATTACCTGCTTTGTAAGAGGTCAGTTGCAAAGTATGAAAGACGTGTAGCTGTTGGTACCATTTTGTTTTGTCTCCATAAGTATTTTATGGGATAAATAGAATTTATACTCCACTGTTAGTTTATATTTGGGTAAGATATAAGCAGATCTATTTTTTATTTTGCTTTAAATGAGAATTTCATAGATATTTCCTTTTTTAAAATTGAACTCACTCTCTCTCTCTCTCTCTCTCTCTCTCTCTCTCTCTGTGTGTGTGTGTGTGTGTGTGTGTGTGTCTGTGTCTCTCTCTCTCTCTCTCTCTCTCTCTCTCTCTCTCTCTGTGTGTGTGTGTGTGTCTGTGTGTCTCTCTCTCTCTCTCTCTCTCTCTCTCTCTCTCTCTCTCTCTCTCTCTCTCTCTCTCTCTCTCTCGTGTGTGTGTGTGTGTGTGTTGAGAAAGACTCTCTCTCTGTAGCCCAGGCTGATAAGGACTTACTATAGTCCGGCTTGTCCTCAGACTCAGGGCAGTTCTACCTCAGCCTCCTAAAGGCTCAGATTACATGAACCAACATGCTTGACATGGGCATGTGTTTGTTGTTGGGATATGCATGAAGTATGCATGTCTGAAGCATGGTCTAAATTGATCAGTATTAATTTGAAAGAGTCAGCTTTCACACTGAAAGACCTGTGTCATCTGTTACCAGCACTTCTGCATTTATTTACTTAAAGGACATTTTACTTAGATAAGACAGGTCTCTTTTTTCTTTTTATTGAAAATAGATTCTTTTCTCATGCAATCTATCCTGATTCCTCCCAGCTCCTCCTCCCCTTCCCTCTCCTCCCCTCCTTCCCCCTTCCCTCCCCTCCTCTCCCAATCTACTCCCTTTCTGTCTCCTTAGAAAAGACATAACAACCAAGCAGGGCAAAATAAAATGTAATAGGATAAAGTAAAGCTTACCACACTGAGGCTAGACAAGGCAACCCAACAGAAGGAAAAGAGACCCAGGTGCAGGCACAAGACTCAGAGACCCACTTGTTCTCATACTCAGGACTCCCATAAAAATGCTAAGCTCAAAGCTGTAATATATGCACAGACCCATGTCAGCCCTGGCTTACTGCTTCAGTTTCTGCGAGTTCATGTGAGCCTTGCTCAAGAGGCCCTTGTTCTCCTGGGGTCCTCTGTCCCCTTTGGCTTTATACTCTTTCTGCATCCTCTTTGGTAATGCTCCCTGATCTCTGAGATGAAGAGTTTGATGGTGATATCCCACTTAGAGTTTGAACCAACTCTTAGACTTTCTCTACTTGGGATTCCTTTTCACCAAAGAAATTTTTACATGACCCCCCCAGATATTTTGGTACATGTCATAAATATGCATATCAAATATTTACTGAAAATGAATCATAGATTTATTTTAACACAGTTTATTAGTATGCATATGAGACAATTTGCATAATGATGAGATGAACACACCTCCTACCTTTATATCAGGAATTAAATCTTGTCTGCAACAGAGTATATTCAATATTTTCTGGAATTGATTAATTTTTTTTAATTGCCAGTGCTAGGAATACCACTTTGCATAATTGTGTAATACAAATAGCAGGAATATGCCTCATACCATTTCGGAAATTTGTTAGAATGATTTTGTTATGAAACTCAACAACTCAGCAGTTTTAAAATCAAACAGCGCAACAATTACAGCATACTAATTTGATAAGAACATGCTAGGGGTGTTCCTACAAGACCAGAAAGCTCTGCAGGGAGCTCATAAGCATACAGTGGTGACCAGTTCGAGCCGAGCATCTCAAGTAGCATGTGTAGGCATTTTGTATGGCTTCAGCTGCACACACAGCACAAAGTGCACATTCTTCGTGCTCAGAAACAGGACTACAATGAAGTCACACTACACAACACAGGTTCATTATATATTTGATTTTGAATTAATTGTTGGTCATTTACTAAATGGCAGACTATGTCACGACCCTCACATTCAGTCACACATGACCAGATGGGACCACAGCCCACAATTCAAGAAGCTGCATTGTAAACCCTGAGTTACTGCTACTCCATGTCATGGAGGTAGATCCCAGGGACGGCACAGTAGCGCATGCTCATTTGGGTGCTGTGCTGAGGTGCTTGAGAGACTACTCTTTTACCCCAGCACTGGGCTCTTGAGAAAGCCAAATTTAGAAATCTGAAAGAACTGCCTCTCTTTCCCTAAACTTAGAAGTCTATCTCTAAATTGGCCTCTTACATCCCTAGCCAGAGTGCCTGGATCCTAAACTCTTCATCCAGGGCCTGTGTTAATCTGTGTTCTGTTGTGCATTTCCTTCTGTCTGGAGTTAAATGGCAGTCATTAGCCTGTCTGGATCATACTTGGTGGTGTTTTCTGGTTGTTTCTTTTCCATTATTTCCCTTTCTTGTGTTACAGATACAACACCCACCTTCTCCTTCTGAGGGTACTAATTTCAGTATTTTCTAGGATGGTGTTGTTGCTGTTTTGATTTGGCCTACCCACCCCCACCCCCAGACTCCATTTTCGACATCATCTCTGAATTGGTCAGCTCCCCTGTTTTGTCTGCTGCATCTGTATTTCACAAAAGGTGGCACTTTCTTCTCTCTATCTGGCAGTACTTGCCTACTCTTTCATAATCTGAGGGACTAAAATTCCAGTAGATGACTCAGTGTATGCCTAACTTGGAAGCTTAACTCTAGGATGGTTGTCATAAGGGACAGTAGAAAATGTATGATGTCTGATTCCCTTCCAGGAGGTAGAGCTTGGCTGCTGACAGTCTGTGGTGAGAAGAGGCTGTCAGGAAGTATGCATGTTTTCCTTTCAGCCATGTGATTTATCTCCACCTACCATTAAGACTCAGAGCTCCAACTCTGGAACTTCTGCACTAGTCTCCTGGTAGTATGTGCTTAGCTGCCCAATATAAGGGATCCAACTTCCTTATGGCCAGTCAAGGGTGACTCCCTTCTTGCCACCTTCTAACCAGTAAGTTAGTGAGGTCTGACTTAGAGTGAAAGGCTTTGAGCGTCAAGGCGGGGGTGGGGGGGCGGTTCTGAATAAATAGGTCCCTTTTACTTTCTACCCACAAGAATAGTGTATAATGAGTAGAGTTTTTATGTTGGTTGCTTAACAACCCCCCACCCCAATCCCATTTTCCTTTCTTTGGTTAAAACAATTAAATAAGTGGTTCATTTCATCCTGTTTAAATGTATATCCAGTGTGAGATTGCTGAATCTTAACAGTAGGAGGAGATTGACGTGAATGACTGCTGACCTTCCAGATTCACATTCAGGGTGCTTGGCAGGATGTTTGACGTTGTGCATGAATGTGGAGCTGATCACAGCAGAGAGCCCTGCGTATCCACAAGTGTACATGGAGCAGCTGGTGGTAGTACCTGAAGAGCGACTGTCTGGTAGCTGGGTGATGGCCATCTTCCTTTCTCTCTTTCAGAGCTTTACCCTCTGAATGCCAGATGCTCCTCTTTTCAGCAACCTTTGAGGACTCTGTGTGGCAGTTTGCTGAACGAATCATTCCCGACCCCAATGTTATCAAGTTGCGAAAAGAGGAACTGACCCTGAACAACATCCGGCAGTATTACGTGTTGTGTGATAACAGGAAAGACAAATACCAAGCCCTCTGTAACATCTACGGTGGCATCACCATTGGCCAAGCCATCATCTTCTGCCAGGTAAGCCTGCTGCCTGTGTCCTTGCCACAGACGGAGGTGCACACAAGTGGGGGTGGGAGACTATCCCGGCCTTCTAGCCAGGTGCCGTGTTCAGTTAATCCTCAGACCTCTCTGAATAGAAATACTGCTTAGGGGTAAAACTTAGGAATGAGAAGGTGGAATAGGACCTTAAGTCAATGTTAAATCAGGGTCCTCTTAGAGCCCCTGCTCCTATCATGAGGTTTCCTGGATGCTACTAGATACTGACATCCCACGATGTTTATTTTGTGTGGGCTGGGAGGCGCTGTGCTTTGCTTTTTGCTGACATGTTTTATGCTGATATGTTTTGTTTTTGTCCCTACCACGTGAACATGCTAAGCCTTATGAGCGGATCTTGAGACATATCCCTGCACTAGACTGGCATCCGCTGGCATGTGCACAGAACTGAAGTCCTTTGCAGAATAAAAGCAAGGTCAGCTCTGCTCCGGGATAGCCATGTAAACTGAGCAAGATCCTTAGCTTAGAATTTTCTTATTGGTCCATTTAACAAAATTGATGATGATGATGAGGAGGAGGAGGAGGAGGAGCAGGAGGAGGAGGAGGAGCAGGAAGTTGGGTAGCTGTTTTATTGTGTATATCAAGATGTCAGTCAGATGGCTCCTGCAAAGAACTCTTACACTGTTTGTTGGCTTCGTTTTGTCATCAGCTTGTGGAAGAGAAGGTCAAAGCTTGGCCAGGTTTAAGAGAACGCAACTCTTAGAAACGCAGTCAGAGAACCCCATGCCATGTTCTAAGACGTCTTAGAAGGCTGAGGGAGGAAGGAAGCAAAATTCTTCCACGGCTTTCACCCTGCACCCATGAGCATAACAGGAATAGCCAGTTGGTTTTGACCACTGCTTTTCTCCCTTATAGACGCGTCGAAATGCCAAGTGGCTGACTGTGGAGATGATGCAGGATGGCCACCAGGTGTCCCTGCTAAGTGGGGAACTCACAGTGGAGCAGCGAGCTTCCATCATTCAGAGATTCCGAGATGGCAAAGAAAAGGTTCTTATAACAACCAATGTCTGTGCTCGAGGTATGTCAAAGTTGAGTATTGCTGTGAAATGTATGCGCAGTGCACCTTAGAGTTGACTGGCATGCACAGTCATGTGACCACCGCTGTAATCAGCACCCTGCAGCCTCTCCAACCTTGCCCTACCTTTCTCTACAGTCAGCCTCTTTCCAATGCATAGCCCCTGGCAACTGCGGATGAGATTTCAGGGTGAACTTTTGTCTCTTCCAGGCTGCGCGGTGTATAGCCTTTGTATCTGACTTCTTCACCTGATATGATGCTGCTGAATTTCTCCAGCTTTGTTTGCTACATGAAACAGTAGTGTGTTCCTTTTCATTGAGAACAGTATTCCATTGATAGTTCAGTCATTTACCAGTTGGCTGTTGGAGTTGCTTGCAGCTAGGGGCTAACTCTGAATGCATGTGTAATAGACACTCGTGTGCAGGTCCTGCGTCCACAGGCTTTCTTTTCTCTTGGGTGAATACTCAGCACTGGGACAGCCTTCTAAGAAACTGCACAGCTCTTGACTGTGTCTCAGTCACTGTGCTCTCCCATAGCAGTTGTCCCATGTCCCTGTCATTCACTAAGGGTGTCATCCATTCAGATGGACATGTATAGTATCTCCACATGACTTTAATTTGCAGTTCACTGATAACATCAACATTATTAATGTCTCAGGTGTATCTCGAGATTTCAAGTTTTAAATCTGTGGGATGGGGACTGTTAAGAAAGGGGACAAGCTGTTTCTTCATCCTTCCTACATCCTTGCTTGGACCCTGTACTCAAACCATGTTCTCTAGGTCATGGTGAGTTTAGCAAGCAGAACTAAGGGCTGCTGTATTCACAGTAGGTCCAGCCTTTGATTTTTGGACTTCTTGCCTGGGCTTTCCAAAGGGACTTTGTGCTATCCAGGTGGAAGCTTTTAACTGAATCCACTCTTGACCATTTGAAACATTCATAGTATGACTGAGGAACTGGATTATTTTTATTTGGCTAGTTTAAATGTGAATGGCTATATAAAGTTTTATGGTTTCCTTTCTGGACAGAATAATCTCAGGCCCTAGGGTAAAGGGGGTTGAGTGAAAGCTCAAAGTAGAGAGGGCAAGATCATTATGTGGGCAGCCCTTCAGTATGGGGATAGAAGGCCCAGAGAGCAAAGTCGTCTCCTAGGCAGCACCAGGTGGATAGGTATTGAAGGGAGGAAAACGGGGGGTGGGGGGGGGAGTTTGTTTGTCTCTTTGTTTTGGGTTTGTTGTTGTTGTTGTTTTGTTGGATTTTGTTGTTGCTGTTGTTTGGTTGGTTGGTTTGGTTTGGTTTTATGCTGGGGATCAAACCCAGGGCCTTGTGCTTGCTAGGTGGTTACTTGACCGAGCCACTTGACCAGCCAGGAGAAAAGTTCCATTGGTAGGAACATGGCTAACCCTGTAACTGGAATTGAACATGAAGAAGTGAGCCTGGAGGTGGTCTGAGGGCTTGAGGAACTTGTAACCGAGGTTCTGAGCACAAGTGGCCTGACCTTAGCTGTGGCGACCATCCTGAGAGACATTTAGAGGAGTGGGAGAAGAGATAGGAGGGCAAACATTCCGGATGTTGTCACCGTTGAGGAAAAAGATTTAAAATATAAATAAAACACCTGATGAGAACATAGCCATGGAAGGGACCCTGGACCTATGGCTTAGCCCCGCTGAAGTAGGGAGGAACTTGGCCCTGTAGGCTTGGTGAGGGCTCCCCTTTCCCCCATCCCCACTCACTTATACATATACATGCTTTGTACCTATTTAGATTTCTGCAGAACTAGCCTTTATTAACAGTCTTACCAGCATCACAGACATCACAGTGTGTAAGCAAACTCACATATTTTATGACATAAAACCAGTTTTGATTTCTGATTTTTTTTTCCATAAGCAAGAATTCCTTTGGCAAATACAGTTCTTGGTGGATTTGTCTTGAAGAAAATATTGCAAGACATTACAGTGTCTTTCTTCTCTTAGGAATTGATGTGAAGCAGGTCACCATCGTTGTGAACTTTGACCTCCCCGTAAACCAGTCAGAAGAACCAGACTATGAGACCTACCTCCACCGTATAGGGCGGACGGGACGCTTTGGGAAAAAAGGTCTCGCCTTCAACATGATTGAAGTGGATAAGCTGCCCCTGCTAATGAAAATACAAGACCACTTCAGTAAGTAGCAGGCTTTCACATTCCCAGTAGGAGGAGCTCAGAGGCCGTGTGGACAGGAAAGGGTTGCATGGAGCAGAAGCCATGGGGGAAAATCTTCTAATTCATAGGATCAGAGTCATAACACAGGCCAAGTGATTACATAAGTCCTTTATGCTTGTTAAATAGAAGGTAAGTAGAATTCACAGAAGTTCATTCTGCTGTCTGTAGAATTTTATACCCATAGAGTAAGTGGTGCCACAAAGTAGGATTTATTGTGTCCCAACCTCCTCTTTTGTTAATAGTTTCCCCTCCTCTTACTTCACCCTCTCAGACAGGACAGGCCTGACTTCTGAGCTCTGCTACCGTTTTCCAACCCCACACCTAAACAAGCAGGCTCAGCAAGCCTGCTGGAGTCCCGAACTGGCAGACTGTACACATGGGAACCTCGAGGTTTTCACCACCCGATAGCTCTGCCTCCTCCCCTGTCCATGCTTTCAAAAGCCAGGCTTAGTGGCACATGCTTTAAGTAAGGGCACTCAAGAGGCAGAGGCAGGAGGATCTCTGTGAGTTCAAAGACAGGCAGAGCTACATAGCGAGACTCTGCATTAAAAGAAAACAAACAAAAAAATTATCCCAAGCCCAAGAAAGCACAGATGTAGGCGGGGGCCCATGGCAAAGAGGCATTAGGTACCATCTTCTCGCATGGAACTCTGTTGGAAGCAGTGGGCACGCTCCCCAGGAAGTGGACTCACAGAACATTTGGATCGGAATTTGTAAGGGTTTTCAGGTTGACTGCAGCATATCCCACTGACCCTTCAAGTAGTTGCCTAGGCACCCCATCTTAAGCTACCTGGGTTAAGAAGAACCCATGAAGGCCACTACTGCTGTGCTGAGCTTTTGGGAAGTAACAACAGTTACCTCACTGAGCCTGTCATTTGCATGAGGTGTCTAGATATGTACATGCTGGGCCCAGTCCACTTGATGCTGTTTTCGTTTATGTAGCTCAGCAATTTGGTGAGTGTCCCTTACTTATCTTGGGCTTTCTATACAAAATTCACAGGAGCCCTTTTTTTTCTTTCTTAGATGGGGTTTCTCTGTGTAGCCCAGGCTGTCCTGGAACTCACTCTGTGTAGACCAGAGATTAAACTCACAGAGATCCACCTGCCTCTGCTTCCTCAGTGCTAGGGTTAAAGACGTGCACCACTGCACCCTGCTTTAAGAACGTGCATTTTCAAAGATGTCACTCTCTTCAGAAACTTAGAATGACCTAGGATGACACTGGCTTCTCTCTCTTTCATTCTTTCAGATAGCAACATCAAGCAGCTCGACCCAGAAGACATGGATGAGATTGAGAAGATCGAATATTGAGGAGAGAGAGGCCTTTGTTGTTTGTGGGCTGTCCTAGTTTACGCGAGAACATTTCAGCAGAGTTTGAAGATAGTTTTCTATGTTGAGGCTCTGTCAAGGTGAAACTGTCACAGATAACAAATAAATGCCATGGCTCTCTTCATCCGAGACCTGAGGGCTCTTTGAAACTAAATTGATTTGAAGCACGAGATCCTTTTAAATGAGAGCGCAAGATTCCTTCTAACCTGTTTATAGGTTCCCTGGGCTGCTCCCAGGGCCTTCTGTTTAGTCTGTGTAGATCATGCCTATTTATGAACCTGGCCACGAGGGGGCAGTAGAATGCCACCAATTTTTAGAATTTAAGCTGGCAGGCTAGAAAAGCCATCCATTTTCAGGCCTCACTCACAAACTGCCCTCCCTGCGCATTCATTTCCCCGTTCCTGCCCCAGTGCTCTCAGATGAAAGCATACCTCAAAACTTCTGGAGTGAGAGAGAGCATTTTTTTCTTTTACTACTCCAGGTGACATCCAGAACTTCTAAATATTTTCCTCTTCTGCCTGTCACTATCTTCAGATTAGAAAAGATCTATTCTGTCATGTTATCTCATAGACTTTAAAAATGTGGCTTCATTCTAGATATTTCCAGAAAGTCAGCAATGAATTAAAAACAAGGCAGGACCTGGAGAGATGGCTCAGCGACTGTGTGAGCATGTGTGTCTGAGGTCACAACCCCAGCATGCATGGAGAGGCCAGGCCTAGTAGGACAGGGCTGCACAGAGCTGGGAGCCAGAGACATAGATCAGGGGGCTCATGGCCAAGTCAGTGTGTCCGATAGGGCAACTCAGGTTCAGTGAGACGCACTGTCCCAGGAAACAAGGCAGCGAGCAGTGACATCAGCCTCTGCTCTCCACATCCCACAGCATCTGCACAGCTGCACATGCATGTATCACCCATTCGCAGGTATGCACAGGCACACATATATGTACACCCAGAAACATGCATGCATCACATAAATCCACCAAAAATATTAAGCACAACCAAAATAAGCCCAGGAGTAACATGTCAGGGAGTCAAAAGTTTGTTTATAAGAATCTCACGGCAGCAGGGCATGGTGATGCACACCTGTAATCCCAGCTTTCAGTAAGCCCAGTCAGGCAGAGTTCCACAAGTTTGAGACCAGCATGGTCAACACAGCAAGACCTGTCCCCCAAGTTTTTTTTTAAAAAAAAAATTTGTTCCAAGGAAGATTTTTGATCTTCCATGGACATATTTCTATGAGCAAAAATGTTCTTAGTTTCTACATTTGCTACTTAGAAATGAAATCATGAGCTTGAAAACATGGGGTGAATGGCTAGATTCTCACAAAGCCAGTTCAGCTGTGCTGGCAACCTACAGCTCTGCCATACCCCAAGCTGCTAGTGGTACCTCCAGCAAGTGTTACTGCCACCCTGCTCCGATGGTCCACTTGGATATCACTGTACCCAAGTTAATCCCTAAGTTGCAGGCTCCTCGCGCAACACTAGGCATGTGTCATATATTCTCATGTTAACCAGCATGGGAAGAGGAATGTAACGACTGAGACCCAGTGCAAGCCAGCATCAGAAAAGTTAAGTGGGGAGAGCATGTATCTGACATCACACCGATGGGTCCCTAATGGCCTCTAGGCCAGCTGTAAATAGGCTAGACCAGGCTTCCTGTAGAGGGGTAGAACATACTTAGCAATATGACAGTCTCCTGATATGGGTCCCCTTAGGCAATGTTCCAGACTAGCCCTTCCTGGGAATTACCGAGAGAGCCTAGGAAAAACCTACCAGTCCCTTGTCCTGGGTAAACAAAGCCAGATGCTGAGGATAGGATCCAGAAGTTCTTAGGTAGAGAGCAGAAAGTGATGGCAGAGTGATATGTAGAAAGACCACTGTCTAACAAGATGTGGAGTCAGATTCTGAGTCGGTTTGCCAATGGAGCCGTCATTGGGGAATCTCTGATCCACTGTTTACACTGAATCAGCTTTCCTCTCTACGATTAGAAACTGTCACTCCTGTGTACTCAGTACTCAGTACCTCATGCAAGACGGTACCCATGATAGCGAATCCATGAGTGAATCCTAATAAGGAAATATTTTTCTTCTTTTACTGTCTTCTCATTCAGTAGCATTTTTCCTAGTCTGAACCCCCAATAGTAAGACATATGATAAGCATGAGAGACATAATAAGGTATTTTAGTCTCACAATTTGAGGAAGGAGTTCTCCATCCTACACAGCTCAGCCTCAGTGTATCCTGTATAAACCCCACATGTACACTATTTCCAGTGTAGACCTCTGGTAAGGCCTGAGCAGGTCCCCATCACCACAAGAGCTTCAACTCCACCTGGCAGCACTTCCCACAGGGTCTGCAAACACTAGACAGTCTTCTGTCTTGCCCTCTGTCCCTCTCCTCCCATCCCTTCTGTCTTACCACCTAGGAGGCAACAAGGACACAGCTGTATTAAACTGCTCTCACGGTTTGGTGAGTCAACAATCCAGAGACTTTTGCAGGAGCAGCTCCTTGCTCAGAACTGTAAGCAGTTTTCATATCTCCACACTGGCATGGCCACGGTCATCTGAGTGCTAGCTGGAAGAAAGGAATAAACGGAGAAGCGAGAAATAGCCAGATGGTTTCAGGGCATCTGTAAGCTGGCTTAATCAGCTGTGTATTCCTTGGCACCAGAGACTAAACCAAATCCAGGACGTTTATATTGGCCTGCTCAATACTGTTAGCCTAGAGAACCTGGTGATGACTTGTGGCAGGGTTGTGATTTGCAGGGGAACCGTGAGTGATCACCTCACCTGAGGCCTGCTGCTGTGATGTTAGGTGCAGGACCTAACAGAGCTATTAATAATTGGAAAGGCAAAAGAGTTGCCCATGGTCTGGTAGGATGTCTGACAGCTTGAAGGACGTTAGAGAAAGTGTTGATCCTCCTCTGTAGAGCTTGGTCACCATGAAAGCCACTGGCAGTCTGCACATATGAGCTATGATGGAAAGTCTTAGAGGATTGTGGGAGTGGCTTGGGAGTGGGGAAGTGAGCAGTTCATTACAAGACACGTGGAAAGTGCTGGTTGTACCAAACCTACATTTGGTTCTTGGACTTCTTAGTCCATGCAAGTACCTAGATTAGAAAAAGAACCCAAGCTGTTGGACTGGAAACAGAAATACAAGTCCCGACCTAGGGCCTCTCAGGCAGGGCCTGGACCTTCTTCTGCCTGGCACCATTAAATAGTCATTCATACTAATCTCAGTGGGCCTCACAGAGCTAGCACTGGGTGTCTATTAGTCTTTCACGGGAGCTACAGAAGGTTCTATTCTCTTCCATCCTGACCAGCCATCCAGTGCTCAGTCCCTTCCAGGGAATAATCAAGAATAGCTAAGACCTATGTCATTTTGCTCCACAACCGTGAAATATAGCCTGGCTATATGCTTGGAGGAACACTAACCTTTAAAATCCACATTGGGAAAATTACACATTGCTCTGCCCCCTTGTGCCTGTCTGCTGGATGCTTCCCCCCTCTCCTCCTGCCCCTCACTTCCTGGGATAATGTTTTCATCCAGATTCTGCCTTCTTATTTGCCGTGGGCATCCCTGGTCAGTTGAGCCATGCTTTGGCCTGTTCATATAGAGTCACCTGGCCCATTATCTCTAGACACTGTTCTGATTTCTCCTGTTGCTTTGCAAATGATTGTAATGTAGTGAGACTGAAGCATCATTACAATTTCAGCTACACTTTCCACACTGATGTGGGAGGGGCCACGTGCATGCCATAGTGCACATGTGGAGGTCAGAGGGAAATTTTAGTAGTTGGTTCTCTCCTTCCACCATGTTGGTTCTGACATGGAACTCAGGCTATCAGGCTTGGAGGCATGTGCCTTTGCTAATGAGCCGTCTCCCTGGCCCCTAGTCATAACTCCACCCCCTCCGTGTTTGCAGGTTCTCATTGTACAGTCCTAGCCAGTCTGGAACTTGCTATTTAGAGCAGGCTGGCCCTAAACACACAAAGATCCATCTGCATCTGCCTCCTGAGTTAGATTATGGCATGTGCCCATTCTCCATTTTTAATGTACAGTGTCTGCTTTGAACAGAATTTAACACACTTCTAGTAAGACAACAGGAAGTGCACCAAAGTGACCTGGAGCTTGGTGAGAATAACTGTCTAGCCGGCCCCCACAGGAGGCCCCAGGGCCCAGCTCTGCAACTGCACAGCCCACGTGAACCAGCATTCAGCCTTCCACTTCTGGGGAAGTTAAAAACAATCAGAAAGCTATAATACTATAAGGAATATGAGCTTTGTCCAGCCTCTCATAATGGCAACCCAAGGTCTATATTGTTCTTCTTGATCAAAATAACTGTGCATTTTTTTCAGTATTGAAATACATCTTCAAGGAATAGGAATGCTCTCCTATTCTAAACTTAATAATTTCCTAAACTAAAATGAATAGTCAAAGAGCCAATGGTTACTTGTACTGGATTGTAGAATCAGTGCAAATTTGGCATACAAGCGTCTCTGAGACTCCACCCACTAAGACACCATGTTTCCAGGACACCACAAAGAAGCAATAGACGTGAAGAATATAAGCCCTGGAGGCTTTGTATAGACTGTCACAAGCGAGAGGGGTGGGTGGGGATTAGCTTCTAATCGCACTGTCCTCCCTCCCAGATCCACCGGTTTCTTCCCAGCATGACATCTTTTACACCAACAGCTTATGCAGAATATAGGGTATTTTAGTTTAATATTTCTATTATAAACGCAATAAAACAGCAAGTGCTAGTGACAAAGATGTCATAAAAAAAATCTCAATCGCAGTGGCTACTGTCTTGAAATACCCTCTTCATCTTGATAGGAGCAGAGTTCATCACAGTGCATGTCTGATAGCGAATAGCCAAGTGTGTTTTGCCTGTTGCTCTCAGTCTTTGGGGTTATCATCTAATAGTACTAATTGGTTAGATTATCCCACCCAGTAAATATGCATTCAATCTTTGTTCACGATCATGTGGTATAAGCTTTCCAACAGTATAAATAATGCTGCACAATATTTTGAATTATTTCTTAGGATTAAAGATGTTAAGTTTGAGTGCCAAATCAAACAACTGGAGCATTTCTATGACTATCAGTAGATACTAGCAAACTACTTCCTGAGACCAAAACTATCCCAGCAGTCTGTCTTCACTCCCATCGCCGTCTGTCTGTCCTTATCTTACCGTCAGCTGATAATTTCATCGCAGGCTGCATGCTTGCTTGTTTTGATTCACATTTTTTCCCATGCAAACAAGATTATTTCTTTGTATGTGATTTATCATTTGAAAACCATCTGTAATATCATTTGTCTTGTAAGATCATAATGTTATCCTTATCAAGTTTTGTGAAATACATGTGTTTTTTTCCTAGATACAATAAAGATATTAACTGTTTTATTGAGAATATAGTTTGTCTATATGCCTGCCTTTTCAATTTTAGATTACAGTCTCATGTAAAATTATATTGTCCAGAGGTTAAGAACAGACACTGCTCTTGCAGAGGACCTCAATTCGATTCTTAGCATACACATCAGGTAGCTCATAACTACCTATAATTTCAGTTCCCGGGGTTTCAGTGCCTCTGATCCACCTTGGCACTTGTACTCAAGTATACAAACTACAAACTCTCTCTCTCTCTCTATCTCTCTTTCTTTCTCTCTCTCTCTCTCTCTCTCTCTCTCTCTCTCTCTCTCTCTCTCTCTCTCTCTCCCCCTCACACACACACACACACACACACACACACACACACACTTAAAATATTTTTAATTATTTATTCTTGTAATATGCTCATAATCTTGTGGGTTTTTTCTCTATTCTAAAATGTTAACACTAGGAACATTTTAATTTTCTGCTAGGTTGTTTTTATGATTTTACTATTACATTTATTTACTCAGTGTTTGTGTATTCTCATGATGTGATATGGGTGTGGAGGTAAGAGGACAATCTCTAGAATTCAGATCTCTCCTTCAACCATGTCTGGTCCAGGCACTGAACTAAGATTATCAACCTGGCAGCAGTGCCTTGGCTTTACTTCAGTCCATCTGAAACCCTGCGGTGTGAGGCATATCAAACTGATTCTACTTTTTCCTCTAAAAAGACAGTTAACTATGAGGCTGGAGATGTAGCTCTGCAGTAGAGAACTTGCTCTCGAGTCAATATCCTGCAACACACTAGGGCAGGGTAAGGTGGGATAGGATTTAGTTCTAGTGCTTCTAACCCTTGGCAGTGGTGGCGCACGCCTTTGATCCCAGCACTTGGGAGACAGAGGCAGATGGATTTCTGAGTTCAAGGCCAGCCTGGTCTCCAGAGTGAGCTCTAGGACAGTCAGGGCTACACAGAGAAACACTGTCTTTCTTTGGCTATCTCCTATTATTCATAATAGGTATCCTGAACACATAAGATTCTGGGGATCTATGAATTTGGTGTGTGTGTGTGTGTGTGTGTGAGAGAGAGAGAGAGAGAGAGAGAGAGAGAGAGAGAGAGAGAGAGAGAGAGAGAGAGGTTTATTATGTATAGGGCATTCTGTCTGCATGTGTGCCTGCAGGTCAGTAGAAGGCACCAGATCTCATTCTAGAGGGTTATGCACTTGGGTTGGGGCTCCAACAGCAAGCTCTCAGCTTGATGAAGGCCCTTTACTATGGCCTGTCTTCCAGGTCCCATCCAGCTCTGCAGTCCTTTACATTTGTGATGCCTCTGAGCCTGCAGCTTCAGCCTCTGCTTATTCCTCAGTCTACAGACAACAGAGCCTTGTCTACTGTCTACTGTATTTCCTTCTCTTTGGGACCAATACTCTAACCAGTGCAGGGTTCCCAACATGTGTTCACAGACATGGGAAGGGAATGGGAAGGGTAAAGCAGGTAGGCCCTGTGTACAGAAGAGGTTAGTGTGGGCTAGTGCATTTTGCAGCACTGACTTCAGTGTGAAAACAGGGATCTTGGGGATCCTGAGACCACACAATTCCAGAATGTTTACCTAGGTGTACCTAGGTGTAGTGGCTATTCCTTGACTATATCTGGAATGAACTGCAATCCAGAATTGGAAGGCTCACCTATGATCCTAATCTGGAGGCTCAGAGATACAAGTTTCTGACCTGGATCTTGGCATGGAGATCTTGAAGCATAGTGGATATGAATTCCAGACGATTGAGACAAGGAAATCTCCAAGTTCAAGGTCAACTGGGGTTAAAGGCACAGTGGCACTCGCCTTTAATCTGGGCCACACCCTCTGCTGGAGACCTACATAAGGACATTGGAAGAAGGAAGACTCACTCACTCTTCCTTGCCTTGTTTGTCTCATGGGACTGAGCAACTGCTAGATCCTTGGACTTCATCCACAGCTGCTGCTGACCATTGTTGGGGAGTTGAACTACAAGCTATAAGTCGTCGACAAATTCCCTAACTATATAGAGACTACCCATATATTCTGTGACTCTAGAAAACCCTGACCAATACACAAGGTAAGACTATAAAAGGAAGAAGGGGCTACAGTACTGGTCACAATTATACATAAAGCATATATTTATGTATTATTTATTTATATATATATATATATGTAATTGAGAGAGAGAGAGAGAGAAGCTTGGAAACACAAACCATTTAGCACATTATGGGAACTGTATGACTGTGGGTGACTTCCTCCAGGCTTGTTGCTGTCTACTGCAGACTGGAAACTTTGAAGGGAGCTCTGGTCAAAGAGGAGAAAACAGTAATCACATTTGAAGCCTTCGTGACTCAGCACTCCCCAGCCTTGCACTGAGCTGCTCTGCGCTCCTCAGGGGAAAATTTTATCTTAGAATTCCAAAGTGTTTGTGTACAGCCCGCTTAGCTTTTACTACAGCTTGGAAACATTTAGACTATGATCACAGCTGGGTATAGTGACATTAGCCTTTAATTCCATCACTCAGGAGCCAGAGGCAGGAGGATCTCTGAATTCAAGGTCAAAGTGATCTATACAGTGAGTTCCATAGTGAGTTCATAGTGAGACATAGACCCTGTCTCAAGAAAATAAAAAATAAAATAAAAAAGGCTATGATCAGCCCAGAAGTTGGCATATGACAAGCTGTCCCACCAGCACCAAAAAAAAAAAAACCTAAAGACAGAAAAAACAGCTAAGCCAGCTGAAAGGTAATGCCTCAACACCTTTCAAGAGCATTATTTTAAAAACCGGAGTGCTGGACCGATTCACAGGGAGCAATAATCTGAGCAAGAGCTTGAGGCAGGAAGAGCACAAGTTCAATGCCAACCTGGGCAGTTAGACCTTGCCCCAAAGGGAGGGGAAAAGGTAGAAAGAGATTAGCACAATGGTAGAGCCTACCATGTGTGACGTCAGCTTCAATTTCTAGGAGCACACACTTGCACACATGTACATGCACTCGAGCAGTACACAAACACACACACACACACACACACACACACACACACCTTTGATTAAATTGAGCATGGTGGCACATACTTGTAATCCCAACACTCAGGATACTGAGACAGGAGGAGCATGAGTTTTAATCCAGTCTAGGCTACATAGGGAGACCTTGATAAAAAGAAAGAAGGGGGACCCTCTGAGGAATGGGGTTCAGTGACTGTGTGTTAAATGTAAAGACCTGAGTTTGATCCCTAGCACCACAAGAAAAAAGGTCTTTCTTACTGGAAGAACTTTTATGAGACTAAAGTGCTGACAACTTTGTCATTCCCAGAACTTGCAGGCACAAGCCTCCCTCTCCCTCCTCACCCCCCTTGCCTTAGTTCTTTGGTACGGTTTTTTTCCCTCACTTTTACGGGGGTGGGAAAACTCTCTTGAGAAAGCAGAAAGTTTTATCCAAGGTGTTTGGCAGAGAATCTGGGTTCTAGGAAAGATTTATGTCTCGGTTTTCTGGCACTGCTTCCTGTTAGCTCACTTCAAATAACTGAGTAAGTGAGTTCACTTTATCCTTTTCAAGTGGAGTCTAGGGCAGCTCGGTACCCAGCTGGGGTCCGCGGGGACCTGAGGCAATGCTCATGTCTCACTCACTCACTCTGAGCTCAGCCCGTTTTATGTCTATCTGAGATCATTAAATCGAGGTGGGCAGGGGGCAGAGCCTAGAAATGAATGGTGTGATGGAAATTCCAGTGGGATGGAGTCAAGGGACACAGCCAAAAGCATGGATAGGGGGTTTGCTGAGAAGGCTGTCTGCTGCTTTACCTTCTCTCTCCCAGTCACTGGACTTTGGGACTGGAGTAAGGCTAGTTGCTTTGAACTTTAGCTTCAGGGGAGCTCTTCCAGAAAGTTCTCCCTAGCTGAGCACTGGGCACACATTAATAGTTAGAACACATGAGATGCAGCAGAGGCAGGGGACTGCTACAAGTTCCAGGCTATATTTTGCCTTCTCTCCTACTGACCTATTACTGTCTTATCATTAAACCCCAGAATGAAGTCAGTCACTCCAGAAAAAGGAACATGATTTCTTTCTAGTTGGACTTTTGGGCCAGAGCAAGGCTATCGCTCTCATGTAGGTTAGCAAGATGACTTGGAGGGAAAAGGTGCCTGCCACCAGTTCTGATGATCTGAACTCTTGGGACCTACAAGGTAGGAGAGAAATGACTCCTGAAAGTTGTCCTCTGACCTTCACTTGCTGGCAGTGGCATAGGTTCATTCATGTGCACACACAATAAATAAATAAATAAATAAATAAATGCAGAAAAGGATTTGCCAAGCATCTCTGTTGTTATCTAAGGAAGCAGGAGCAGAGAAACACAGAGAGAGGTCAGCCGGTAAGAGTACTGGTTGCTCTTCCACAGAACCCAGAGTGGGCTCCCATTACCCAGGTGGTGGCTCACAACCATCTGTAAGTCTAGTTCCTGGGAGATACAATACCTTTTCTTCTGGCCTCAGAGAGCACAGGAACACATACATCCAGATACACAGACATCCATGCAGACGAAGAAGAAGAAGAAGAAGAAGAAGAAGAAGAAGAAGAAGAAGAAGAAGAAGAAGAAGAAGAAGAAGAAGAAGAAGAAGAAAGAGGAGGAGGAGGAGGAGGAGCAAGCTGGGCCCAGTTTGTACATCTGACCATCCAAGAACACTCCCATAAAACTCTCCAGTCTTCCCCCATGCTAAGCCTAGTTCCCCATTCCAGGATCCTCTATGTAGGCTGGTGGAACTGTTACAGCTATTTGCACTTGGGTACCTAACTGACCATGTGCCCATGGTCTGTAAGAACCTAAGAGAAAGAAGTGTGCCATCTTAAAAGAAAATGAATGAGTTCTGAGAAGCACTATGGACAGTTCATGTGATTTTACAAATGCAGTTGAGGCAACAAGTGGCCTCACACAGACTTCGGCTTGCCCAGATCTCTCCTGAAGCAGCATTGGCCAAACCTCAATGACTTATCAGCTGCTTTTCAGCTTTGCTGGTCTTCATACTACATGCCCAAGTAAACACATCCTCAGCTCAGCATGCGTTAAACCAAGTAAGTGGTGGAACGCTTTCTTTTGAGTGTCCAGGTCTATGAACCCAGGGTCCAGGTCAGACTCCAGCAGGGAGTGGTTCTCTGTGTGGTCTCCAGAGCTGCATTCCCAGTGCCGCCTAAGAATGCTCTAGAAATAGAAGCTCTGGGACTGGAAGAGGCTCTGTGGTCAAAGTGCTTGCTGTGTAGATGTGAGGCTCTGAGTTCAAATCAACAAGCACCCACATCAAAGCTAGGTGGGGTAGACATAGATCTGCAATTCCAGGGGCAGAAACAGATCTTAGAGGCTGGGGATTGGGAGAGAGGGGTGGAGGGGAATCACTTACCTAGCCATCATTAACTGAAATGATGATCTACTGGTTCAGTGAAGAGATCCTATCTTCACTAAATTTCACCTCTACCCTCCACATGAGTACATGCTCACACACACACACACACACACACACACACACATACACACACACCACAACTGCTCACAGGAAAAACAAATTCATAGACCCCAGAACATACCACTTATCAGAAGCCCTGGGGTGAGGTCAAGCCATCCTTTTCTCTCCATCCCTCCAGGGGTTATACCTACTGAGAACATCTTAGCCACTTTACAATGTTGTAGTACTGACAACCTTACAGTGTTGTAGTACTGACCACCCTACACTTTGCAGTGTAGTATTTACCACTTTACCATGTTGTAATATGGACCACTTTACAGTGTTGTAGTATTGACCACTTTACAGTGTTGTAGTATTGACCACTCTACAGTGTTGTAGTACTGACCACCCTGCAGTGCTGTAGCATTAACCACAGTGCTCTGGTTGCTCTATCTGTGTGTCCCAGCAACTCCAGCATTGCTCTGCTTATCATCTCTGAGGCTTTGCCAAAGCTGTTGGCCTCTTTCTTCATTACTAAGACCCCTGCTTTTTCTCTCGGGGTTGTTATGAAGACTCAGCTTGAGAAATCAAGTGCAGCCTTTCATGGTTCGCCTGAGAAAGAGAAAGCGCAGTGGGAACGGGGCTCGGCACCAAGGCAAACACCTATGACTTCTTGGATCAGAATTCAGAAGTGAGAGGAGAACCCAAGAAATAACCGAGCTCCCCACTCCAACATCAGTGCTCTCAAGAATATTCTACAGTGATGGGAGAGCTCTATACCTGTACTCTGTTGAGGAACAAGTCTCTAATGGATCTCTTATATATCTATAGTTTGTTTTCCTTTAAAGAGAAGCCTTGATTATATTCTGAACACTTGAAAGAGAGTTATCTATAAGTGGTAGACAGAAACTTCCCTCCAGAGTGAAGGGTAGCATCTTTCTTGTCCATTTCGTTTCCTAAACTCAGGCATTCTTTCTAGTAGGGGACTCCATCACATGTCCAGCCAGGGGCTGGCTTTTTTCACCTTGCCCAATGGGGTGGAGCTCAAGGAAGAAGGCAAGAAAATGCTGATGTTCTAGTTGCTGGTTATCCTGGGAAGTCCTTTGCTTCTGGCCCAGGAGTGTCTTCCGCAGCATCCCTGAAACTAGCAGACTAACTTGTTAGTTTGCAATCAGGGTAAAACAAGAGACCCTTCCTATATCTTTTGTTTGTTTGGTTGGTTGGTTGGTTGGTTGCTTGCTTGCTTTTGTTGAAACATAGTCTCACTATATAGCTCTGGCTGTTCTAGTACTCACTATGTAGACAAGGCTGGGCCTTGAACTCAGAGATCTGCCAACCTTTGCTTCCTGTGTGCTGGGATTACAGGTGTGCACCACCATGCCTGGCTTCTATTTCTTGACTCATCATTACAATGCAACCTCTGAGCACTGGAAATGTGGTGAGCATGACCACACAACTGGATTTTCCATTTTCATTTTAAATAGCTGCACCTGGCAAGGAACTACTGTGTTATAACAGCACGGTATAGAATGTCCTTGCATAAACTAGAGTAGCCTCTGGTCAGGTTACAGCCACTCTGCAAGGCAGATGTAACATAGGACCCATCTGAAGGAATGTATTGTTAGAATATAGTTGCTGCTCAGGCCTCGATACCTCCACAGCAGCCTTTCCCATTTTATAGATACCAGGACGGACACCCAACCAAAACACCTTAAATGTCTGGCTAACAGACTTCCAGGTACCAGGGTTTCTCATCTGGGGAAGAGAATTTGCACCAAAGACTGGCAGTATTGGTGGCCACGCCTCCTGTTCCCACTTTCCCTGCTTCCTGCCTGGGAAACAGCCCTCTGCTGTTAACGCGTGCGTGCGCACGCGCACACACACACACACACATGCACACGCACACGCACACGCACACGCACACACACACACGTCTGCCACATGAATCCTGATTTTCTCCCTTCAGAACTCCCTCCATTCTGTTGTCTGTCTGTCTGTCTGTGATATTAATTACTCTTCTAATGAACTCCATACTTGCAACAATATGTCCCCTTGTGCCCACATCCAGACATTTATTGTCTAGGTTATTTTCAGTATCTAAGTGGAATCATGGAGAGGCCAAGCAGAGAAAGATGTCCTTTCGTACGTTCCCCAAAAAGGTGTTCTGGCAGAGCATGAAGCTGAAAGCGAAGAGTAGTCATGGTTGTGTGGAAATGGAAAACGCTGCTGACACAGAAAATGCCTTTTGAAAGAGGTTAGGAGGCCAGTAAGGGAAGATACGGCCAGAGAAGAGAAGCCACCAAGCAGTGGCCCTTGAACTGCTTCAGCCCCACCATGCCTTTCTTCCCTCAGTTTGAGAACGCCACTCTTCCTCGCCTGGTTGCCTGGGACTCCCTTTGGGTTCTCCTCAGCTCCCCAGACTCCTGCCCCTCTCACCTCCTGGCTCAAAACAATCTCCTCTTTGATTGCCAGCTCCACCCCCAGCCTGTCCAGTCATCTGCACCTAATCAGGGGTAGCTGGGCCTGAGGGATGATAAACGGGGCTTCTCATTTCAATAAAGTTTGTGTAGAATATTAGAAACAGCTGTGGGCCTCCATGGCCCTGTAAAACCCGTGGGGGCCAGCCGAGGGAGAGGGGGACTGACATGCCGGAACATCAGGGCAGGAGTCTGTGTAAAAAGGTACTTAGCCACCAAAGCACACAGAATTAGCAAACTTTCACATCAACATCAGCTTCTGCCTGGAGCCTCAGGTTGGGGCGAAAGCAGAGAGCACTATGCAGTCAGAGGACACTTTCAGTGCTGGTGGGTCTCCACTACTGGCATCAGCTGACCTTTATTGTCAGTTATTTTACATATAGCTGGTTTTCTCTCTTAACAAAAAGAAAATCACTTCAATTTACTTTTTGATATATATTTATATGTTTAAATATATATACGTATATACGTATATATACATGTATATACGTATATATATACATGTATATACGTATATACATGTATATATACTGCTTTAAGTATAGTCATGTGGTAATTCAACTCGTCTCTAGAATGCTTCCCTCTTGCAAAACTGAAATTCTCTCTCAGTTAAACAATTCCCTACTGCCTCTTCCCAAACCCTGGCAAGCACCACTCTATTTTCCATTTCTGTGATTGTGACTACTCTGGGGACCTCATATCAGTGAAATCATACAGCATTTGCCTTTCTGTGATTTATTGTTTTAATAATTGCATAATAGTATATTGTAAGGGGGGAGAGAGATAGCTTAATAAAGTGTTTGCTGCACAGACACAAGAACCTGAGTTTGATGCCCAGAGTCCTTGTAAAAAGCTGCACTTTTAAGTCCACCTCTGGGGATGCAGAGACAGACATAGACCCTTGGAACTCTGAGGCTGGTCAGTCCAGCCTCCTCAGTGAGCCCCGGGCCAGTGGGAGGGTCTGCTTCAAAAAGTAAGGTGGACAACACTTGAGGCACATACACTCAATATATGCATGCACACGCATGTGCCCAAGTAAACATGCATACACATACACACAAAATGTTACACTATATGGGCATATGTATATCATTCTGCCATTAGTGTATGAAATATATGTACATAAATACACTCACACATATAGTTTCTTGCTTTTTTTTTCTCCCTATGGCTTAATTCCCAGACTTTGTTTAAATTGGCCAAAGAAATTCATATTTTGAGTTTTCATATGCCCTGATAGGTACCTTTCTCAAAAGGCTGAGGCAGTACCCATAACTTCTAAGAGCGCTGTTTCCTCTTCTACTTCCCCAGTACCAGATGTGATCATTCTGAAGTTTCAGTCTCCTGGTACATGAAGGGCACTATCACATTTTTAAATATGCATCTCATTGACTATTCATGAAGCAGATTTTCATAAATTCATTGGCCATTCAGTTTTCTTGTCTATAAGTCATCTATTCACGTCTTTTGCCCTTTTTAAAAAATTGGATATTTTATTTGTTCACATTTCAAATGTTATTCCCTTTCCTGGTTTCCCCTCTGCAAACCCCCTATCCCATCCCCCTTACCCTGCTTCTATGAGGGTGCTCCCGCAACCTCTCACCCATTCCCACCTCATCACCCTAGCATTCCTCGACACTGGGGCATCAAGCCTTCACAGGACCAAGAGCCTCCCCTCCCATTGATGTCAGATAAAGCCCCTTCAGCTCCTTTAGTCCTTCCCCTAATTCTTCCATTGTGGTTCCTGTGTTCAGTCTGATGGTTGACTTCGAGCATCTGCATCTGTATTTGGTCAGGATCTGGCAGAGCCTCTCAGGTGACAGCTGTATCAGGCTCCTGTCACCATGCACTTTTTGGCATTAGCAATAGTGTCTGGGTTTGGTGTCTGTTTGTGGGATGGATCCCCAGGTGGGGCAGTCTCTGGATGGCCTTTCTCTTGCACTCTTTGTCCCTGTATTTCCTTTCAACATGAGCAATTCTGAGTTAAAATTTTTGAGATGGGTGGGTGGCCCCATCCCTCAAATGGGGGGGCAATGCCTAACCTCTGGATATGGTCTCGAGAGGTTCTCCCTCCCCTTTGTGGGGTATTTCAGCTAATGTCATCCCTTTGGAGTCCTGGGAGGTTCTTGCTTTCCTGGCATCTAGGACTTTCTGGTGGCTACCCTGTTCCCCATCCCCCATTACTACACACCTCTGTTCAAGTTCCTAACCCTCTGTACATCTCCTCCGTCTCCTCCCATACCCGATTCTGCCCCTCTTTTCCCCTCCCGCTCTTCTCTTCCTCCCAAGTCCCTCCCACTCTCTCCCAGTCTCTATTCAGTCTAAGTAGGGCTGAAGCATCCACTCTTTGGTCTTCCTTCCTCTTGAGCTTCATGTGGTCCATTAGTTCTATTGTAGGTATTCCATACTCTTTGCCTAATATCCACTTATCAGTGAGTGCATACCATGTTTGTTCTTTTGTGACTGAGTTACCTCACTCAGGATGATACTCTCTAGCTCCATCCATTTGTCTGCAAATTTCATGAAGTCGTTTTTAATAGCTGAGTAGTACTCTATTGTGTAAATGTACCACATTTTCTGTATTCATTCCCCTGTTGCAGAACATCTGGGTTGTTTCCAGCTTCTGACTAATAAATATGGCTGCTATGAACATAGTGGAGCAGGTATCCTTATTACATGTTGAAGCATCTTCTGGGTATATGCCCAGGAGTGGTATAGCTGAGTCCTCAGGTGGTACTATGTCCAATTTTTTGAGGAACTGCCAGACTGATTTCCAGAGTAGTTGTACCAGCTTGCAATCCCACCAGCAGTGCAGGAGTGTTCCTCTTTCTCCACATCCTCACCAGCATCTGCTGTCACCTGAGTTTTTGTTCTTAGCCATTCTGACTGGTGTGAGGTGGAATCTCAGGGTCATTTTGATTTGCATTTCCCTGATGACTAAAGATGTTGAACATTTCTTTAGGTGCTTTTTGTAATTCGAGTTTGCTCTTAGAGGTGGAATTATGTTTGTGTGGCTATCTTCTTTTGGGTTTGTTGAAAGAAGATTATTTTCTGGCTTTTTCTAAGGTGTAGTTTCCCTCCTTGTGTTGTAGTTTTCCATCTATTATCCTTTGTAGGGCTGTATTTGTGGAGAGATATTGTGTGTAAATTTGGTGTTGTCATGGAATATTTTGTTTTCTCCATCTATGGTAATTGAGAGTTTTGCTGGGTATAGTAGTCTGGACTGGCATTTGTGTTCTCTTAGGGTCTGTATAACATCTCCCCAGGATCTTCTAGCTTTCATAGTCTCTAGTGAGAAGTCTGGTGTGATTCTGGTAGGCCTGCCTTTATATGTTTCTTGACCTTTTTCCCTTACTGCTTTTAATGTTCTTTCTTTGTTTAGTGCATTGGTTTTTTGATTATTATGTGACAGGAGTAATTTCTTTTCTGTTCCAATCTATTTGGAGTTCTGTAGGCTTCTTGTATGTTCATGGGCATCTCTTTCTTTAGGTTAGGGAAGTTTTCTTCTATAATTTTGTTGAAGATATTTACTGGCCCTTTTAGTTGGAAATCTTCACTCTCTTCTATACCTATTATCTTTAGACTTGGTCTTCTTATTTTTGTCCTGGATTTCCTGGATGTTTTGAGTTACAAGCTTTTTGCATTTTGCATTTTCTTTGACTGTTGTGTCATGTTTTCTATGGTATCTTCTGCACCTGAGATTCTCTCTTCTATCTCTTGTATTCTGTTGGTGATGCTTTCCTCTATGACTCCTGACCTCTTTCCTAGATTTTCTATCTCCAGGGTTGTCTCCCTTTGTGATTTCTTTATTGTTTTTATTTCCATTTTTAGATGCTGGATGGTTTTATTCAATTTCTTCACCTGTTTGGTTATGTTTTCCTGTAATCCTTTAAGGGATTTTTTTTTGTTTCCTTTTTAGGGGCTTCTACCTGTTTACCTGTGTTCTCCTGTATTTCTTTAAGAGGGTTATTTATGTCCTTCTTAAAGTCCTCTATTATCATCATGAGATGTGATTTTAAATCAGAGTCTTACTTTTCCAGTGTGTTAGAGTATCCAGGACTTGCTGTGGTGGGATAACTAACTGGGATCTGATGATGTCAAGTAGCCTTGGTTTCTGTTGCTTGTGTTCTTAAACTTGCCTCTCCCCACCCAGTTATCTGTGGTGTTAGCTGCTCTTGCTGTCTCTGACTGTGGCTTGTCCCTCCTGTAAGCCTGTGTGTCAGCACTCCTGGGAGACCAACTCTCTCCAGGCAGAATTTGGGTATGGAGAGCTGTAGCACAGGGTCAGCTCCAGGTGCAGACGGAAACAGGAAGGATCCTCTCCCAGGCTGCTCCTCAGTTCCTGCATCCTGAGGGCTCCAGGCAGATCCCTCGGAGCAGAAGTGGTGGTCTTACCTGTGCTCTCAAATGTGTCCGCACTCCTGGGAGATCAGCTCTCTCCTGGTGGGATTTGGGTATGAAGAGCTTGGCACAGAGTCAGCTCCAGGGCACAGGGTCTTTTGCCATTTTTATGCTAGGTTATAGTTTTTTCTTATGGATGGGTAAGGACTATATTGTGTATTACAGATGTAAACCCTTTATTCATGATATATATTGAAATATTTTCTCTGCTCTATTTATATCTGCTATCTTCCTTTTGTTCTATAGAGTCCAGATTTTCTATTTTGTTAAGAAAAATCTCAGACTCTAGATTGTATAGTCTCCAACATTGTTTTCTCATGAAAATGTTTTAAATGTTACATTTAAATTTCGCATCTCTTGAAAATGAGAAGAGGTAGAAAGCTCAACTACTTTTAAACACAGAAATAGTTAGTATATTATAGTTTTATTATAGTATATTATAGTTTAGTCCTCTAATATTCACATGCCACGGTGTAGGCTCATGTATACACACACACACACACGCACACGCACACGCATGAGAGATATATGGGGTGTGGGTCAGCTGTTAAGAAAGAACACGTCTTGCTCTTCCATAGGAGCCAGGTTCAGTTCCTAGCACCTGTATCAGGCAGTTGACAATTCTCTATATCTCCAGTTCCAGGGGAAACTGACACTTCTAACCTTTGAGGGCACCTGACATTCATGTGTAGCACATATATCTACATGCATGCACGCACAAGCACGCACGCTCACACACACACACACACAAATACAATTTAAAATAAAAAAAAATAATTGAATAAGTAAATGTAAAGCCAGTTTGAATTCTTTCCAGCTATCAGAGCCTGAGAATTCCAATAACCATTCCAAACAAGCCAGATTCAGGCCATAGAGATGGGGTCCCAGAGGCGCATACTGGCCATACCATACCTCCTCATGTGATTCTTCCGGAACTGACACCTACGAAAGCATTGCCTTTTCTATAAGCAACAAGGGTAGAAGTTTCAACTTTCTGGCCCTTGGCAAATAATAGGCTCTTGTCTCTCAGCCCCAGCTTAGAGTCTCTACATTCAGCTTTGTAACACTTTGTAACCAGGCTTCTGCTGTTCCTTTTTGGTCTCAGCCACTAGAGGGAGCGTGCAGGCTGGAGTGGAAGGCTAGACAAGCCCCTAGTGCTCCCAGCAAGTAGCACCCAGAAGGTGCCTCCTTCCTCCCAGCAGTGGCAGGCCCATCCTAGAATGTCAGGTGCATCTAGTTTGCAGACCTTCCACATTTGTAATATGTACCCCGCTATTCACAGTCATCCTAGACTCCCCAAGAGACTCCAGAGTCAGCTGCCAGGGGCTGGCTCCTCCAAGGACTGGGTACACAAGCCTTTCCTTCTTCAGGACCCTGCTGCCAACTGAGTGATGTCCCCTCTTCAGAGGCCCCTTTCTTGAGAGCTTCTCTGCTTTCTCCAGTCCTGAGAGCAGAAGGTGACCTTGCAGGTATAGCTTCCCCACACCTTAGCCTTCTCTCATTACCCTCCCCTTCCCTAATTAACCTTGGGCTTTGTCATCAATTCCTTGTGCTAAATGTTCTTTTTCAGCTAATGCATGGTTTCTGTCTCCTGACAGGACCCAATTGGCACAAATAATGAGGAACTGAGATTTTTCTGGGGCTGGAGGCTGCTTCTCTTGGCTGCCCTGCACACAGCTCCCCTCCCTCCTCCATTCCCAGAATTATTTGGCTGCTAGTTGCCAAGGAGACGGCTGACAATTTCCAGTTGCCAAGCCTCCCCCTGAAGCCTATGGAGACATTCTGGGAACTCCCTACTCCTTCCTGAGCCCTCGCCAGAAAATTTGAAACACCAAGCCAGGTTGGGGTGGAGGGCTTTGAGAGGAAGACAGGGAAGCCAGCCAGTGCTGAAAGATGGAGAGAGAGAGGCTGGAGGTCTCTGTGAACTCCGGTTTTCTCCACAGAGCCCAGGTGCCTGGCCTGTAGTCAAAGGTTGAGGGCTGGTCTTGATGGGTGCCCCCTCTGCTCTGCATACAGATATTGGTTGGATTTAGTTCAGGTGTAACCTGTGTCTTCTAGACAGGCCTTTTACCAGAAAGTAGCTGTCCCCATACTGTCACCTCAGGCCTAAGAGAAGTCCCTGCTGCTTTTATCTAGGGAAAAATCCAGGGAATAACTTGGCAGCTGAAGGCTGGTGAAGGAAACCTGGGACATTTTGTTGGCACCAAGCATCACTTAGCAGCCAGTGAGACCTAATGTCACAGCCCATGATCTGTTTGATAGTAACAAGAGCAATGCCAACCACAACAACAGTGACTCTGACTCTACAAACTCAAGTGTGCAGAAATACACATTTCTTTATTTCATTAAAATCAGACTTGTTTCCAGGGCTTCCTCTCCCTTCCAATGTCCACCAGAATCTAAGAGGTTTGTTTCTTCAAAAGTTATATATTGCTGGGGCAACGTTAATTAGGGGGTGGGCTTTTTAAAAAAAAGCAGTTAGGACTCCTTCACTTGAAGTGGGATTCGAGTCCTTGGAGAAGAGAGATTATTCCTTTTTGCCTGTCTGCCAAATTAGGACATGGTGCTTGTCTCCTCTAGAACAGAAGCACCAAGGTACAGTCTTAGAAACAGAGAGCAGTCCTAGCCTGTCAGCCTGGCCTTCCAGTGCCTTCATCTTTTATTTTTTTGTTTTTTTATTTGCTTGTTTGTTTGTTTGTTTGTTCGTTTTGGTGTTTGGTTTTCCAGGAAAGGATTTCTCCGTGTAGCCCTGGGTATCCTTGGAACTCACTCTGTAGACCAGGCTAGCCTAAAAGTCAGAGTTCTGCCTGCCTCTCCCTCCCAAGTGCTGGGATTAAAGTGTGAGCTATCACCTCTCAGCTAGCACCTTAGTCTAACACATCCAGTCCCAGACTACTTCTAACTCACCATTTCTGCTCTTCTGTGCTAGTAAACTAAGACATTTGGGAGGCACAACAAAAGTGGGGGAATCTCTAACCCCACCTCACCTCCCCAAGCTCCATCCAGGCTGCTGACATTTTCCTCCCTGCCTGGGGTGGGGCCTGAGCATCAAGGGTAGCAATCACTTCTCTGCCCCTGAGCCATGCCTGCCCTAGGATTATCCTCTCCTGGTGCCTCCTCACTTCTGAGGAATAAAACCTCGTCTCTGCTCTAACCACCCCCACAGGCCTCGCTCCTTACTCTCTCCCAACACACCTCACATGCCTATTCCATAAATTCAGACTTTCAAAAAATTAGGAAAATGTTAGCCTCTGTTCTTAATGTAGCAATGTAGAACTGTGGCAATGTAGAACCTGACACAAGGCTGAATGAAGTATCATTGACTTTATTTTTGCATATGATTTTAAGGTATATAAAATACATTATTATATTTCATCAATGAATACTTTAATATATGTTTTAAAATAGGAGCACAATACATATTCATGAAAGTATTATGTCACATAATCAAAATGACAATTATTTTCTGATATCATCTAACAAATGATTACACAGGAAAAATGAATGTGTGTGTGTGTGTGTGTGTGTTTTACTGAGAATAGAACCTAAAACCTTGCATAAGCTAAACATACTCTGTACTACTGAGTTACCCACCAGCCCTGTAATCACGTTTTTAACCTTACTTCTTTTTAATTTATGTGTACAAAAATATACATTTCTTTATTTTTAAGGTATGTTTAAAACAGAGAAAGGCAAGACTTTACAAAAATTGGCCCAGGAAAGGCCTGGTGTGAGGAGGCCCCTGGAATGGCAAAACAGGTGGAAGGTTATTAATTTCCAGACACTTCTAGCACCAGAAACAAGACCTTCTTTCCCACAGCACCAGCAGGTGTGCTAGCTCCTGTCACACCCTCGATAACTCTGTTCTTTTCTCCTGTGACCTGCTCATCTCTCTTTCCCTGCCACTCCAGCTAGGGTCTCCTTCATTTCCTCTCCAGACTCCAAAGGCACAGTTTACAAAGCGTCTGATCGGCGACTCTAGCTGGTCCTCCGTCCCTCTTTTCCTTCTCTCTGTTTTGAGCACAGCAAGGGAGTGCTGACTGTGCAGCCTCTGACCCGTGTCCTTCTCCTGCTCCTCAGTTCATCCCCTGCTGGTGTCCCCAAGGGCCCATGTTGGCCTCCAAAAGGTGCACATGGAAAAGCTATCAACTTCCAGAAGCATCTGCTTCCTCTGCTCCAGCTGTCCCCATCCTTCCACACTCTGCCTCTAAAGCCCTGATACTGCAGAGTCAAGTTCCAAAATGGTTAGAACCAGCCGGAGAGCTGGGTTAAAGCACACAACAGGAAAGGCTGAGTCTGCAGTTGTCTCTAAGAGGCGGGGAGGTGAGGATAAGACAAGAGGCCAAACCTGGCTCTGAGTTTAACAAGCAGCCAGTGTGATGTAGCTTTTGTCTGTGGCAGGGCAGAGGTGTGAATGGGAGGCAGTGGTAGGGAACCTGGGTCCCTGGGTCATTCACGCTGCTACATAGTCAAGAGACACAAGGAAATGCTTGAAGAACCATGTCCTTTCAGATGTAAGAGGGTCTTCCCAGTCTCCCTCACAATCCAGGTTGAAGGCTCAAGACACAGCAGTGCAATCATTTCCTAATGATCAACACATATTACCTAACAGGAGCAATAAACCCCTCACATTGTACATAGCTGGAAGGATTTTGAAGATTTCCATCAAAAGAAAAGTAACTCAACATTTCGGCAGAGCCCTGGCTGGGCAGAGTGGCCCACGGTGCAAGAGTGGACAGAGACAAACTGGGAAATATCCAGACCTCGAGAGCTATATGATACATGGACAACAAAGATGGAGAGAATTTGAGCATGTTCAGAAAATGTGCCTAGCAGAGCTTCCTCATGGAGTTGTTGAAACACCTACACCATCCATCTCTTCCTATTTTCAGACTCCCAAGGAAAAAGCAGCTCTCTTGGGTACCACAGCTTATCCATGCAAAGAATCACATGAACAGAGTCTTTACAACAAATCTCTTCCTGAGCATCTAGGGAGTGCTTCAATGGTGAACACTTGCCTAGCATGTGGAAGGCCCTGTGTCATCCCCACCACAACTGTTTATACTAAAATAAAATACAGACATCTTATTGGTTCCATTTCCTTGGAGAAAACTGATGAATATCCCTCTTTCCCCAACTTTCCCTCCTAGGGTGTCTCTTATTTAAAAAAAAAAAAAAGCATGTGTGTGAACTGAGAAGCCCACCTGAATCTTCTGAGACCCTGCTGCCCCTAGATAAGAAAGAGAAATCGGTACTAATTTTGCAGGCAGCATAGAGTAACTTCTGGGGCAGCACAAATCCTTCTCACAGGCAGGAGCATCCTGTAAAAATTTCCTAATTCATACTGGCTTGGTTCTACATGCTCTCCAGAGATAGGCTACTGAATAGCTTGAGTGGAAGGCAGTACGAGATCCTCCACTATTCCCTCAAAGCTTACCCAATTGTTTTTCTTTGTCCATTTTAGTTGCGTGTATGTTTATGTTTGCATTTGAGGGAGCACATGTGCAGGGAGCAATGCCTGTGTATGTGAAGGCAGGAGGTAAATATCAGGAGTAAATCTCACCCACTCTTCGACCTTATTCAATAAGGCAGAATCAATCTGGTAAACTCAGCTCCTCTCACTAGCCATCTTGCTCTGGGGATCTCCTGTCTCTGCCTTCTGATGTTGGAATCATAGGTGGGCCACCATGCCTATATGACATTTATATGGGTTCTGGGGATCCAAACTCCAGTCCTCAGGCTTGCATGGCAAGTGCTTAACCAGCAATCTCTCCAGTATCTAATGAGGTTCTAATGGTTCCAACTTTGAGAAACATGGAGATCAAAATGAGTGATCTATAGAAACTGGTCTCTGGATCAGGCACACCCATCTTCACTACATAGTCAGAATCTGAGTCTCAAGGACCACCTTCTATTCCGTTCTCCATCTGAGCTGAGGAGATGGGAGGCTCAAGACCCCAAGAAGGCATGAGAGATCTTGGCCACAGGTTGGGAAAGAGGGAGATAGAGTCTATTCTCAGGGCTACTGTTCTAGAGCAAAATGAAAAAGGTCAATGTGCCGCAAAGAGCATCTCTGGACCTAAGAAGAACCTTCCTGGCTAGCATTTGCCTCGACAGTGATCCTGTCATCAGAACCCGACACCAGACATCAGATCTCCTGTCTCACTAGGGTCCAGGAATCTCACCCTCCCCTTAACCCTGCCAAAGAGGATGGAAAAATCTGACCCCATGTCAGACTGTCATTCAAAGACCATGAGGGCAGCAGGACAGCAGGACATGATAGCAGATACCCAAGATGAGGAATAAGAGAACCCTGGAGAAAATACTCTTCTACTGCAGCTCCAGATGCCACACTTCATCAGTGAAACCCAGTCAGGGGCACAAATGGTGCACCTACTGTATACTAAGCAAGGCTCACCTGTATATGTGTATGTGTTCATATGTACAGATGTGTGAATCATATCAAACATAAAGTGCATAAAATTTTAAGGCTTTATGAACTATGGCCCTACCCAAATCAAGAAATAGGACCTTACCAAAATCCAAATGTTCACAGCATACTAATATAAATTTTCACGCAATGTTCACAATGTATTATAACTTAGCATGTAACCCTATTTATCTATGAAGTTACCAAAGTTCCAAGAAGTTGACAACTTCTCAAAATCCCATACTCCTAACTTATGTTTCTTACTACCTACTAAGCTTCTTCTCACAAAATTGGAGGAGGGGCAGAACCCAAGAAGGGATGAAGGTCATTCATCAATGTGTTGAACCATAAGTGCCCTTCTTTGGAAGCCCAGTGTAGAGCAGGTGGCAGGTCTTTAGGCTGGAGGTCTTAGGTGGAGGTCACCACCATGTTCAATGACACTCTCAGATATCATTCAGTTGGGTATACAGGTCCTCTCAGCCAGGCCCACCCCTCCCTAACCCTACATTATGGATAGAGTGAATTATCAGGTAAATAATTCATGAGTTCTCAGGGCAGTGAGGGTAACAGGAGAGCAGGGGTATCAGGAGGGCTGAGTTTGGCAACCTGAGCCTGATCCCCATCCTCCCAGGATTCCTGTGTCCTGAAGAGAGGGAGTCAGGAGTTTAGGCAGAAGCCTCAGGTGCCTTGGTGGGGTCATGGTGGGTCTGAGAGCTCATCACAGACCATTCGGCTGCAGGCTGCTGATACTCTTCTGCCTTCTGCATCCAGGGGCCTCAGGTGAGTGACACTCAGACCCTCCTCCATCCCCACCTCAAATCCCATTATTTCTTCCCTTTTGCATTCACATAGTCATTTAACAGCATCCATTCACACAATCCATCTGCTAACATTTACTTAGCATGCACTAGCTCTAATACTTAATGTGTTTCTCCATTGTTAGTTGACAAATCAATGGAGCTGGGTGGACTGGTAAAAACTGTTCTCTTTTCCCTGGGCCACGAGAAGATTTGAGAAAACTAGAGTCCTAGTCTGGAATCCTTACAGAGAAACCTCCAGATTCTGTGTAGCTCTCTTGTGTCACCAGATTGACATGGTCATCAACCTAATCAGACTGACCTTAGGATGTTTGCTGAAAACACAGTCTCAGTGATGGAGAGATGAGTTGATGGTTAGGCAATCGTGAGGAGGTCAATTTGGATCCCAGAGCCCACGTACCGAACTGGGCATCCCTGCAAGCACCTGTCTCTCCTGGAGGGCTCTGAGGCATTCAATACCCTCTTCTTGTTTCTTCATGTGCATCTGGATACACACAAGCACACATATACTCACACAGACACATGTGTACACTACCATGCATACACATAGATAAATACAATAAATCTTAAAAATAAACAACAACAACAAAACAAAACAAAAAAGACTCCTGATCCCTGACTCCTTCTTAAACTTTGGGATTCCAACTCCTTAGTCTGAGGTGGAGTCCATGATTTTGTATTTTTAGCAGATGGTTTGCTGGATGGATATGGGGGAAGGCAGGTTGGCAGGAGTGGGGAGGGGAGGTTCTGCTCCAGGAAGCCGCTCTATGACACTTAAGCTCCTTTCAGAGCATCTAAACAGGGAACCCTACAGGCTCCTTCAGGAACTCTCTTGCTCATTAGCCCCAATAGTCCCCTGGACTGCCTGAGCCTACAGAATGCAAAACAGGCTCCAGGCAACAGGATGGAATGTGCCCTGGAATCTAGGGCAACACAGATATTGTAGTTGTCTCTTGTGTTCCCAGGCCAACTCTACTCAACCTCGAACACCCCTGGGAAGGAGGTTTTGCCTGTCCAAGGAGTGCGGGGCAGGTCTGTGGAGTTAGAGTGCAGAACTGGGCCTGCCCCGTTGGCAGTCCTCTGGAGCTTCACGCCACTGGGTTCCCTGGTTCTCCGACCTGTGGCAGTCACCAGTGGAGTCTCTTCGAAGGTGGAGTCCGGGGCATTAGCTCTGGGGGTCGTGAGCCTGAGGAACAGCAGCCTGGTGATAGAGGAGCTCCGAGAGGGTGCCGGTGGCCACTTCCTGTGCCAGACTTTACTCATATCCGGTGGCCAGGTCCACACTACCTACTTGTACCTTAAGCTTACCGTGCTGGGTGAGGCACCAAGTCTGGTTGTTGTCATCTTTCGGCTAACCTGCCTCCGGTTTTCTATCTCTTTGCATGCGATTTCCGTTCTCGTTGCATGTGGTGAGCCCCAGATTTAAAGGGTAATTCCTCCTAGAAGTGAGGAAACAAGGGATTTAGAGGAAGGGATATTCCAGATCAAGTGACCAGACAAGCTCATGGATGTCAGGGAAAGGGCCCCGTACCAAACCAAAGTCTTCTCTGTCTTTTCATCAGTGCCTGTGTCTAAGCCTCTCGTGCAACTGAATGACCCATCCCCAGTAGAAGGTGCCTCCGTGGTGGCCACTTGTGCTGTGAGGGAGGGCACAGAGCCATTGACCTTCTCCTGGCACCATCACATGCCCCAAGGCCCTGGAGAGGTCTTGGTGGGTCTTTCAGGGCCCAGTCTCCAGCTAGATCCAGTCAACCGGACCCACCTAGGCTGGTACATGTGCAGTGTGGGCAATGCAGTCAACAAGCTCAAGAGTGATGGAACCTTCCTAGATGTCATCTGTGAGTTGGACTTGGGACACTGGATACCCCCTCCTCACCTAAGGCCTCTGGTCCCATGCCAGAACTCCCCACATTCTTTCACAAGAGTCCCCCCAGCCCTCCAGAGACTCCAAAAGGCACACAGTAGAGGATGCTTTTCCCGTTGGGACCCAATAGGTCTCTCATATCAAAGTTTTTAATCTTTGAAAGTCATGAGTTCCTTTTTCTAGGAAAAGGGGTGTCTACTCACATTCATGAGCTTATATACAACTTGGGTAGTGGCCTGAAAAGTTGGTCTTTATGTTGAGTATGTAGGGCTCTAACTGAGCAGTAGACCCCTTGGAAGATCAGGAAGAAGGGTCATAATGAAGAGAGGGCAGCAAGCTAATCCAAAGTTAAGGCTGAGGGCACCAGTTAGAAACCCGGAGGTGAAGGATGGGGGAGGACAAAGATGCTCCAGTGTCCAGTACAGTGGCCACATGTGTCTTTGGTCACTTGAGAGTGTGGCCAATTTGAGTTCTATGAGTAAGGCCAAAATGCACCCATGATTTTGAAAATGTCCTTGAAGTGAGAAAATACAAAATAGCACAACAATAACTTTTAAATTCAGTAGCTATTGAAAGACTGTTTTGGATATATTTGGATAACATAATTATTAAAGTAAAAACCAGTGTGTGGTTTGATTGTGTTTGCAATTTTTACTAAGACTTGACTATCAGCAATTTAAATCTACACAGTGGCCCCCTGCATCCATAGAGCAGGGGTGGTTGAGAGGTAGATCTGCTTATTTGCTTGGCTTTTTTTTTTCAGTCTAGGCTGGTTTCAGACTCACTTACATAGCCCAGGCTGGTCTTGAGCTCCTGATCCTCCTGCCTCTACCTCTATATAGCTTGCCCAGGGGTCCTGAGGTTTTAAGGAGCAGGGGCAGATGGCACTGTCTCAGTCATACACTAGGTAGTATGTGGGGACTACAGACTGAAAACATGGAGCAGTGGGGTGATCTAGGAAAGGAGTTAGAGGCAGAAAAGAGGCCAGCAGAGACTTCCATCCCTCTGGGAGTTGGAGAGAATGTCAGGAGTGGAGATCCCAATTTTGGAGAACAGGAGAGGGCAAGACAGACACCTGACAAAGTGAATAATAGTGCTGGCCGTAGGGTCTATGCTCAGAATGTTAGCCCAGCATCTTTTCTTCCTCTCTGGAGTCTGGAGCGGCCAACCATTCCTCAGGCAATCCCTCAGTCCCAGACACCCAGTGCAAGCTGCCCATTAGACCTCTTTCTCGTCTCCCTAGTAGGGCCCCTGCTTCAGTCCAACCCTGTGCTCCAAGCTTAGTTCTCACATGAAATTCCTGCCCCCAGCAGTCCTGCCTACTCAGTTCTGCTCTGTGTCTAAGACCCACTCCTCCCAGCCTCTGAGCAACTGGAAGCTCTAACACATACAGGGCTTACAGACAGTGTGTGCCACACGCTCCCGGAATGGGTGAAGAGAATCAGTAACAGTTGCTTGAGTGAATGAAAAGGCAAGGATGGAGCAAGGTGATAGACTTTCCTTGTCCTCCAGATGGTCCCGACAAGCCTGTGATCACTGTGGAACCACTGGGATTCTCTGAAGATGGGTTCTGGGCCAGCGAGAGGGACGAGGTGACGCTGAGCTGCCTCGCTGCATCCAATCCGCCTAGTCACTACGTGTGGTTCCGTGATGACTCTCAGGTCCACACTGGGCCCACCTACATCATTGCCAGTGCCAGTCGCACGCACACGGGTTTGTACACCTGCCTGGCCCACAACAGACACCTAGATACCCACACCCAGACCACCGTCCAGCTCATCATCTACTGTGAGTGTTGGGTGGGAAGGGCATCCAAATCTGGAGCTTAGCCAGGCGTGTGCTCAGGCGGCCTCCAGCCATCCTGGGGGAACACAGTGTCAAAACCACTGGCTGTGGGGGAGAACTAGGGGAAGGCTAAGGGAGACCGTGGGAAGAGACTGGGAAATGGGAAGCTCCCAGTCTTTCGCGGTCCTTTCCAAAAGTCATTATCCCCATGGTCTCAAGACCTGGACTGAGGCACAGAGAGGGGTACTGCAATGCCAGTGAGGCCAGCTGCCCAGGGGTAAAGATAAAAACAAAGGGCCTGGGATCCAGCAGAAGCTCTGAACTGCCTAACCCTTAACCCCTTGTTCCTGGACAGGAAGGCTTAGCATTTCTTTACCAAACCCATTTGTCTATTTCCTTCTCCTTTGTTACTCCAGTTCTCCACACCCTGACCTGAGTCAGGTCTGCTAGGCACTGGCAAGGAAAGCTGCTTCATTTCCTTCTCACCTACCTCTCTACCCAGATCCCCCTGAAGGGCAGCCCTCCTGTGCTGTGCTCCCCACCCTTGGGGGTGTGACCCTGCTGTGCACCTGGCCTGGGGGCTTTCCAAATGCTCAACTTCACTGGGAAGGGCCCCAGGGGATTGGCCCAAGTGCCTCCGGCAATGTCACCTGGAGTTATACAGCCACCGGACTTCCAAATGGCAGCATCTTCACCTGTGTGGGACAGCACCCAACCTTGGCTATGCTCATCTTCTGCAAGGTTACTCTCTGTAAGTAGACACAGGTATCACCCCAAATGCTAGTATTCTAGGCAGTGTGGGTACAAATGAGGGGACATCTGGAAGGTCCTGGGGTCTGGAATTAAGCTCTGACTCCTGGACATTTCAGGGAACAAGGAGATGGTAACATTTAGTTCTCAGCTTCCTGCCCATCATGGACTCATTTTCTGCCCTGGAGTCCTGGCCTGTGGCATCCTCAAACTCATATTCTGCTTCTGCCTACTACATGTTGATCTGGAAATAGAGCCTCAGAGCTCTCTTGCCAGTGTTCCCTTCTGCTGCTGTATCTTCCTCTGTACACCGATGCCTAAGACAGAGCTCCAATGTGGTTCTGTCTTCAAAGGGCCCAGATTGTCTGTTTTTCTACCTATAATCTAATAATAATAATCACCAACTTATAGAGTAGCTGCTTAGTGTCCGTCCCCCCACCTCTGTGCTGCCCCATGATCAGCCCTGGATAAATGCAGCGAACTGAGAGTAAGTGGAGGGGTAACCTAGGGGAGAGGTGGGCCTGCCAAGTCCTTCCCCTTCCCAGAAGGCCACACTGATCTTATTCCTTTCCAGGGGAACCTCCTGGGAGCCCCACTTGTTGGACCACAGTCACAGTGGGTGACCAGTTCATCATGCTGAGCTGTGAGTGGCCTGGAGGTGAACCTCCTGCAACGCTGGGCTGGCTGGACAGACAGCAGCAGTCCCTGGGTGACCTGAGCTCTTCGCAGACTGTCTACCTCCTGCAGGCTCAGAGTGATCTGGCGGGCAGAGAGTTCACCTGCCAGGGTTCCCACCCACTCAAGGCACTGGGCTCCCACTGCCGGCTAAGGCTGGGTGAGCAGGACCTAGTCGTGGTTCTGGGGTTTGGGCAGGGGAACCCCTTCAGAACCAGGGTTAAGGGCTTTGGAGGTGGGCAGTGCTAGGCTGCAAAGGTGAGTCAAGAGAGAGATGGATTCACTTTCTAGGAGCTTAAACTACTTGGTGAGTGTGCACGCACAAGTGTGTGTGTCTACACTCTTACCACTCTGCTTGTAGAAAGTCAGAAGTCTAGTAGTTGATTTTCTCCTTCCTCCTTCCATGTGGATTCTGAGGACTCCATGTGAACTCAGGTTGTCAGGCTTGGTGACAAGCTCCTTTACACACAGTCCTCTTACTGCCCCCCTCTCCTCCTTTAATCCATAAAATGAGAGAGGTTGGTTGGGGTCATTGATGTCCAATAAAAATATAATATGAGCTATATGTAATTTTTTGTTGCCACATTTAAAAAAAAGTAAGAAGAAGTAAAACATTTAATTTAATATAGTTAAAATTATTTCCAACGTAACAATGATATTAATGGGTTATTTAACATTCTTTTCACCATCTTGAAAATGCAGTCTATTTATAAGTTGCCATACATCTCAATGCGTCCTGGCTTCATTTCAAGTGCTCAGTGGTCACATGTGGCTAGTGGCTATGGTTCCTACAGGACATCACTGGACAGTATTGGATGGTGTGACATCACTGGGCAGTACTGAATGGTATGACATCACTGGGCAGTACTGAATGGTGTGACATCACTGGGCAGTACTAAATGGTATGATGTCACTGGGCAGTACTGAATGGTGTGGGGACACCAGCTGCTCTTCTTACTTTCTTGTTTGTAGAAGGAAGGTGCCTGACCACATTCTTGGCTTCCGGTGTTTCAAGTATCAAAACTCTCTCTACCTGTGTCCCTTGCTTTATCTACAGTTTGGTTCCTCCTACTGTCTTCACCCACCCCTTCCCAATCTATGAACAACTGAAAAGAAAGAATTCAAAACAGAAAGATTTAAGATGTCAGGAGAGCAAACAGGAGTTATCACACACATCAGGTCTCACAAAAGGATCTCCCACTTGCTTTCCAAAGTCTTGGAAGCTAGCATACTTCGGGGGCTTTAAGGAGATCCTCAGTGCAAAATATTACCTTCCTGATTGATCAGTTTCAGAAATCCCATTGTAAGAATTTCACTGGCACCTGACTGTTGGGAGCCTGCAGAAGCTGAGAGCCTTCTATGGCCCTGTACTGTACCAGCAAGGAGATGTCAGGCCGGTGCAGGAAGGACCTGCTAGGTGCTGGTAGGGAAATGAGTAAGCACAATCCCTGCTTGAAGTAGGAGAGGCTGGGATGGGGAGGTGGGAGAGCATTCAGGAACACTGCAATGACCAGCAGACCCTAGAGAAGACCACATCAGAAGTCTAAACAGGAGGGCTGAGTTGCCTAAGAAGAGCTGTCTTCTCTAGTCACTTGGGCCACCACCTTCCCAACAGCTGAGGCCACACCTTCCCAACAGCTGGGGCCACACCTTCCCAACAGCAGGGGCTGCTGCTTACTCACCCTTATTTTCTCTGTCTTTGCAGAAGTCCCACAGCTGACAGTGGCCGAACCCCGAGTGTCAGTGCTGGAGGGAGAAGAGGCCTGGCTGGGCTGTGCTCTCCAGCGGGGCACACCACCTGTTCAGGTCTTCTGGCTGGGACCCCAGCAACAGCAGTTGGAAGGAAGTCCTTATGGGCTCACGCTACACCCTGAGGGTACCCACTTGCGCCTTCAAGTCCGAGATGCTGACCCAGCACACCACAGGGGCACTTACCAATGTGTGGCCCAAAACATCTTGGGCAATAGCAGCCAGAGTGTGCTGCTGGAGATCCTGAGTGAGTGGAAAGGATGCGTGTGCTCCTGTGGCAAGAGATGTAGTTGATCAATGGTTGCAGGGGGCTTTGCAGAAAGCTCTGAAAATTACCCTCTCTAAAATTTGGGCATCTTCTAGTACATGACCCAGATGGGTCAGGAAAATATGAATCTGATGGAATCTTAAATACACGCACATAGAATTCCACACTCCCTCATTTCATCAATGAGAAAGTGGGGTTTAAAGATGCTCAGGGATACACACACCATCCCGTCTCTCCTCTCTGCAAATTGTCTATCAACAAGGGAAAGCCATGTAGCTGTTGCTAGGCAGACTGTTCATCTGTGTCTGTCTTCACTCCCTTCCAGGGTATCCAGCTCCTCCCAACGTTACCATCAGCCGACTGACCTACAGGCGGCAACGGAGAGAGGTGCAGCTGCAGTGGGCCATCTATGGCCCTGGCAACCTGACAGGCTTTCTGGTGCAGCAGAGGGCCAGTGTCCCCAGCTCAGAAGCTGGTGCTTGGGAGGTAGCAGCTAGTGACATTGAGCCAGAAAGCAGGGACCGGCGACTGGGAGGGTTGGACCCAGGAGTCCTTTATGCTTTCCGTATCCTGGCTATGAATCACCACACCGCAGGATATCCTTCAGAGGTGAAGACACCAGGTGCTGGTCTGGCAGCAGGGAGAACTCACTTCCTCCCACCCCCAGAAAACTGAAAGTTGCCCCATCCTCCCCTTCACAGGGTACCATACTACAGCTCTTTGCCTCCATCCTGATGGGTCTGTTAGCCTATCTATGTATGCATCCTATTTGTCCTTTCCTATTGCTCTTTCCTAACTCTTCTAGGCAGCTCAGGAGGTCCTAGGCATAGGAGCAGACCCCTAATCCAGTTTCAATCAGAAGAAACTGGAGAAAGAACGGGATCCTGAGGGTTTATGAAGAACCCATTCTGTGCCTCAGTCTTACATCTCAGGGAATAGGAGGCTCAGCTTCCTATTGCTACCTCTATTCCTTATTTTATGGTCTAGTTCCTTTAGCACCAAGATGCTAAAATAAGTAGTATCCTTATGTATCTTCTGCCAGAAATGGGGATTTGGCTGGAGATGCAAACCATGAGCACCAGGCAGTCAGAACACCTCTTTCAATGGGAAAGAGCTGAACTCCGCATTCCCAGGGTCTCCCACAACAGGCAGCAGAGGCTTTGGGAGGCACAGGGTACCATCTCTGTACCCTGTGAGTCACTCTTGCCTAAGTTCATTGATGGGGATAGTTAATACAATCCGTGTTCTCACCTCCTAGTGGACCCTGCCTTCAGTGCCTACCCCGCTGTACTGGGAGCTGCAGGCACAGGAGTCGTGGTGGCATTGGTGACCTCTTTGTTGGTGTTCCAGTATGCTGTCCGGCACCCACACACTTTCCCCTGTGAGTGGGAATCTGAAAGGATGGGCTGTTTGACCCCACAGGGTGGCCAGGGGTAGACCTACCTAAAGGAGAATCTAGACTCTTCCTATGCTGTGATGTCATCCTTTGAGGATCAAGACTCCAGCCAACCTTAGGCACTGGGGCCAGTCCCGTTAGGCTCCTGAGACCCTGTATGGAACCCACTAGGAAGGGAAGTGCCATTTTCCTGGGGTCCACACTGCAATGGTCTAATAATACTCTCATTTCTTCCCATAGGCCTGAGTCGGCTGCTTGTTCCTATGTGAGTGTGCAACTTATCTTTATGGGATCCGAACTTTTCTTAATTGGAAAGGAAGGCTAGGAAGGTGCAGATGCCCATAACACACTCTCTCTCTCTCTCTCTCTCTCTCTCTCTCTCTCTCTCTCTCTCTCTCTCTCTCTCTCTCCCTCTCCCTCTTCCTCTCCCTCTTCCTCTCTCTCTCCCTTTCCCTCCCTCCCTCCCCAGGGAGCACGAGCAGCAACAGAGGGCCTCCAGGGAAAGCATCGAGGCCCCAGCAGGTAGGCACCATCTGTGCCAATGACTACACAAGAGTCCACTGCCGGTTTCCATGCATGCTGTGTGACCTGAGAGCAGCCTCCACACCCCCCACTTGCTCTTCTTTGTTCATTTGTGCTCTTTCTAGGCACCGAAACAACATCTACCACCTCAAGTTCAGACCCCGTACAAGAGTCCATTGATGCTCCAGTAAATGTCACCATCACAGTGACTGCAACACCATAAGGTCAGTAACAGTGCAATGGGCTGAGGGAAGGCAGGTAGGGTGGAATGACCCCATCAGACTTTGGTCTTAAAACTAAGGAGGCAACTCTCCCTTCCCCATTAAACACCCAGAGATCAACTACTTCCAATTCAAAATCCAGACTCGAGAAGTGGTCCATGGCCCAGTTACAGTGCTCCACCATGACAAAAGAAGTCCTGGTCCAGCTTGGGGGCAGAGAGAGGAAAATCCACAGCTGGGGATAACATGGAAGGCATCTGAGAGCAATTGAAAATGGTACAGGGAATGTTCTCTGATACCAGGGAACTAAGAGGAGAGAGAGAGAGAGAGAGAGAGAGAGAGAGAGAGAGAGAGAGAGAGAGAGAGAGAGAGAGAGAGAAGAAGAAGAATATGCACTGGGCAGAATGCACTGGGGTGAGTAATCCCTATGTCTAGCAGAGCTATTTCAAATACAGCTTCTGAGCTGGTTGCTCGGGTCAGGCTTTATTGGCAAGAAGAGAACCAGGTGCCTAGGTATGTGTTCCCTTAGTTCAAATGTGGCTCAGGAGCATCACCGACCATGCAGCGGTCAGACTCTTGGAGTCTGTGCCAGTTGAGGTATTCAGCAACACTCCAGTCACCAGGCCTGGGGAAGCTGGCTGACAGAGAGCAGAGGCTGTTCCAAAGTCACACTCTGACAGCTGCCAGTGCGAGTCTGAAATCTGGGCAAGGCACAAGTGAGCGCTTGTTTGGCTGACAAGGGGGAAAAGTCAGGCCTCAAGAGCTGCTCTGCAGAGGACTCAGATGAGAAGAAACAGTGACAGAACCAAGAGCTGCTCTGCCAGCAGTATGAAGTGGCGCCTGACAGGAGACAGACAACTGGGAGAAACCTAAGACGCGCCTTTGGTTCTCACACACTTAGGCCTTATTAGAAAAGGGTAAGGTTTCGACTTTCCTTGTAGCTCTCAGGATGGGGCCTAAGAGTTAAAAGTGGCTTATTTAAGTATGAGAAATGAAATACAAAATGGCCACACCTGACAGAAATGATTCTGTTGATTTTCTGCTTAGGAAAGATAACTGACTTCCACTATTCAGGGTAGTAGCAAGTTTCTTTGGAGGTGCTATATTCCATCCCGGTGCTCACACTCCAAGGATCTGTGAGGCTGTGGTAACAGACACTATGGGGAAGAAGACCCTCCTCTCTCCTCAATTCTCTCCCATCCTCCGTCTATCTCATGCTAAGGTCTTGTTGGGGTCCCTCAGACTCCCTAGTAGACAGCTGCTGTGGTCTTGGTCCCTCCCAGTACTGGCAGTCACGATACGGGAGAGGTGGCTGGGTCCTTGGGTGTTCACAGGGGCTATGTAGAGCAACAAGGCGGAGGTTCTGGAAAGTTTCCAAAGAGGACAATTAAACACTCCTAGTCACAGGCCACTTTGTGCCCACAGGAGTACGTGCTTATCCCTCTTCACAGGCGACTGTGCGTGTGAAAGCAGCATTCTCTTTTAATATAAAATCATGTCAATCAAATAAAACCTGTCAAAACTACATCACTTGGAGTATGTACAATTTCACACATAACAGCACAACTTTAAGGAAAATAAAACATATTTTTTTCAATATAGTACAAAACATGCATCTCAGGGTCAATGCTGTAAGAGTGAGCAGTACAGGTAAAGGGACAGTTCCAAACAGTTTCTTGGTAGTGACGGAGCTGATGCAGAGACGTGACATGATCAGCCTGGAATAACAACTGTACAAAGAGAACCCAGCAAGAACTGTTTAACAATGAGATCACCTCGACAGTTTAGAATAATGCAATTATCCTGTACCCTGTACAGCACCTGTCACCAGAGCCAGCCACATAATTGGTGAACACAACCAGGTAACGGTGACATGATTTACTAGGACTAGGGGAGATTAATGCTAAACAAAGACTCGCCCAAAACATGAAGAGGTCACTTCCTGGTCAGTGAGCCAGCTGAAGGTTAAACCTTCACAGAGTTAGGAGAGGATAGGAGTGGGGCGGGGGTGAGGGCAAGGGTAGGGCTATAAAAGAGAGATTCCTGAAGACGAAATACTTGGTAAAGAGTTCTGCCAGTCTGGGATGAGGGTGGACAGAGAGAAGCCCCACCAGCTGCTCACGGAGAAAGTTCGCAGCAGGGGTGGACAAACAGCACACGTTCTGGACCGGTTCCATGGAGAGTAAAGCACAACCCTTCCAGAAAGCAGGTAAATGGGGCATGGGTGATGGGTCAGGTAAACTGGGCTCCAGTGCAGGCTCTAGCTCACTCATGAGTTGGGAATTCCATGCCTATCCCATCTATTTGTTATGGAGAGAGAATAGTAACAAACAGGGAACTTAATAAACAATCGTTCCTCCACAAATGTGTGCCATTCCATCTAGGAATGACTGGTGACAACCCCCCCCCGCCCCCAACACACACACATTTTCCTATGTCCTCTTGATTCCTGGGGAAGTGACACTTGCTAGGACCATTTCTGGTGACTGTGCAGGGCACAAAGGTTCACAGAAACTCACACTGAGGAGAGCTCAAACTCCTAAATATAAAGGCAATTATATAGATTTATATTTATATTTATATATCTCAATATATAAAGCCATTTTTATAAATAAAATACAATAAAAGGGTTAACACTTAAAACAGCGTTACTAATCATAAATAAAGCAGTCCACAATGAGATTGCCCTAAAGGTAAAGGAATTTCGTCTTCCTCATGGGCAAGCCCCATGTCAATTCAATCTTTAAAAGCAGTTCTGACCTAAGGCTCATGTCAAAATACCTGTTTCGTGAGTCACAGGGAACAACTGACTACCCACAGACATTTGCTTCCTGTTTTCTTAAACCCCCACTCCGAGACAGCTTTGTTCCAACTCAACTGGCAAAGCACACAGTAGGCCTCTACACCGTCTTTTGCCAAGTCAAGATGTAAGGCTACAAACTGCTTCCAAAACTAACTGCAGATCTCTTATACTGTGATCCTGAATCCCCAGGATCATAGAACTCACTTCTACCGCACCCCGCTACCCAGCTATGGAATTCTATTTACTGCATTCTACAGAAGGAACTCTTGCGTAGTGGTCCCTGCTGAAACAGCACATTTCCACATACAGTTCTATTTATAAAAGATACAGACATATGTAAGGGAATACTGACAAATGTATAGAGAGTTGATTAGTACACTATCTTATTCTCTTTCACTGCAATTTGTGGGAATCAAATACAAAATGTATCCTGGAATTGTCTGATTCCAAATAAAGAGAATAATTTTGCTTTCCCCCCTCAAGGGATACACCATTCAAAAGAAGATCTGTGATCCATCAAGGCTTGGTTCAACTTATTGAAATGCACTTGTAGCACCTGGGGTTTCTATTTCGCACATTAGGAGGAAAAGCCTTCCAAAAGCAGCTGCAATGTCCTTGTCATACAGAGAATAGTAACTGACTGCATGAACCCTGCTGGCCAAAGCCTGAGTTACTGTTCATAATGATGGTGACCAGAAAAACTGTCAGAAAATACCCTCAAACCCTTTCTTCAAACTAAGTCTTTCCTGACACTCTGTTGCAGTTTGGATACTGTTTTCCAAAGGCCTATCAATCTCTGTGTTCAAGGTCTGAGTCCCATGACAACATGCTCTGGAGGTGGCAGAATCTTGAACAGGGAAGAGTGTGAGGTCTTCAGATCATTGGGGCATGCTCTGCTCTTCTTCTCTTTCTCCCCTCTCCTCTGATTTATGGTATAAGCTATTTCACTCTGTCATGCATACCTGCCATGATGTGTTCCCTTAACACAGGCCCAAAGCTATAAGTCTATTTGATCACAAACTAGCACTAAAACTGGGGGCCAAGAGAACCCTGTGTCCTCATAAGACAATCACCTCAGGAATTTTGCTATAGTGGCAGAAGGCTGACTCACATGCTCACTCAGATCCTCCAGGACACTGGCCACGTTGGAAGTGACAAAGATGTCAGTCTTCAAGTAGTATGACACCACAAGCACTCTGGGACAGAGGGAAGAGATTCACTTAGAGGTCCCCTCAGCCCTCTTCTTTCTTGAGGCGTGTAACAGCTTTCTCTTCAAACTATCATTTTAAAAGCCTCATCTTTGTATTATATACCCTTGTGAGTAGTGCAAAGAACTCGTGACAACCATTCTGTAAATTAAAAGAAAGCAGTGGACCATAAAGGCATTAATTTTCTTTCTGAATCTGGTTCCCTTGCTACATAATACAATAATCCAAACAGACTTTACATGCTTCCATATTCATAACAACACTGGCTAATTTGATACCTAGAAGGCTGATCACTACCTATACCCAGGTATAGAGAGAAAATAAGTCAGTATTTTTCTGGAAGGCAGTCATGAAATTTGTCAGCTGGGATTTACTATTATAAACATATGATCACAACTATGGTTGATTTTTAAATGTTCCCAGAAAGTCTGATGACATGGGAGAAGTGACAGTTTTCCATCTAGCAATGACTGGTGACAAATGTGAACTGGCTGAGGAAATCCTCCTCTCCACAACTGAATAGGCCAGAAGATGGGACAGAATAACAATATTGTCGCACAAGTTCCTACTGCCACTGAAGGCCTGGAAGACACAGAATAATCCCCTGATCTCCAGATGACTGAAAAACTCTTATTTAAAAAAAAAAGGGAGGAGTGTGTTCCTATTCAGGGGAAGGAAGAAATGGAGAAGGGAAAACGTAAGGCATAAATAATATAAAAGGGCACACATTTTAAGATACATTCATGACATTACTACTACAAAAAAATAAATAATGGTTTTCTCTGATTTGAATTAATGTCCTTCACACAGTTTGTCTCCAGGCCTGTGTGGTGCAGTTACTGGCTTGCAGTGGGAACACGAAGAGTCCTGCTCACATTCCTCTCAGGTCTCTTGGGCTTGCTGAAGGACCACTGACAGTCCATCTAGAGGAGGGCCAGGGGGAGACCATGCAGTCTTCTCACCACAGTCCTCCAAGACAGGTGACAAAATAAGAGGATTCCAACTGAAAACTTTGTCCTCTGCTTCGGAATGACCACTGCTGTCTCCTGAAAAACATGGAGATTTGGGTACATTGCGGATTAATAAACTGGCTTCATACAGTGGTTTCTGAAAACAGAATGTTGAATAATAAAAAAACGCACAAAATAAGTCCTGCTTAGGTTTGGTTTGAATCTGAGGATGAAAGTACACTTAAAAACCCAAATTCTCATGAGTTATTATACAAGTCATTTGGGATTAAAATAACTTAGAGCCCCTAAGAAAGCATCTTACATAAAGTTTATAGTTCCTACAGGTGAGGGGCCCATGCATCATCCCAGCAAATCCTCCATTTTGGTACTAACGAGTGCACACCTGTTTGGATAACTTCCCACAATGCAATTAGCAACCTGAGCCATCTACTACTATTGCACTCTGAATGTGCTGGATCTCATTTGATCTCAGAAGTTAAGCAGGGTCAGCTCTGGTTAATATTTAGATGGGAGACATGCTGGGCTGAAGGGTATAATAACAGAGAAGTTCCAAGAATCTCTTCTCCATCTTTATCTTTTCTTCAAGTCCCTGGCCCTCCCACCCAGTCTTCTAAGTGTTCTGTGAGCCAACCACAGGTATGGCTTTCCTGATACAGCTTCAGCCCACTGGAATCTAGAAATGGAAGGAGGAAAATGTCTCCTCGCACCTCTGTTGAACTCTGCTGTGTCTTCCATGGAATCAGAATTGATGTCACTTATGTTGTTCTGGCAGCAAGTATGCTGGGTTAGTGTTGGTGCCACACTGTCCGTGAGGCACTCCTCAGGCACCTGGCCATGGTCAGGAACTGTGGAAGCTGGACACACAGGTACCTTCATGGCACTGAGGGGCTTCATTTCCAGACCATCCTGAGGATAAGAGGCTACCACTGGGACCACAGGAAGGGGACTGTTGGTTTTGGTGAAACACCTGTAGAGTTTAAGCCAAGAAAAAGAACTGAGTGTTTAGGGGCATCAATGATGAAAATAAGCTTATTTTAAATATAATGAATATTTTATACTCACTAACTCTTCAGAACTATGCTTGAAAAATAACTAATTTGACTCATTAGGATTGGAAATAGCAAGACCCTGAACATTGCAGCTGTAGTGGACGATGATAGGAAAATGTACCAAAGGCAAACCGCCTAAGAACAGAACCTGCCATGATGACCCAACCCATGTACTTCCTGTAGTTCACTGTCAGAAAACAATTCCCATTTCATTAACTAGTTCCTAGATACAGCACACAGAAGCAAAACACACCAGCAAGGATTGAGCGAGAGAATCGAAGGAAAGAAAAGCTTAGACACACGGCCCCACAAGAGAAATGGCCTTACGACAGCCAATATCAAAACCTGTGAGGTCAGGTGACGCACTGGCTTCTTTTCTCAGTGTTACGACGAAGTCCCTAACAACAGTCACCTAATGAAGGAGAGAGAGAGGTCCACTCTAGGTCCATGTTCAAGAGTATGATGCACCATGGTGTGGATGGTTTGGCGACAGGGCTGGAGGTAGCTGGGGACACTGCATCTGCAGCCAAGAAGCTGGTGTTCCATCGGCTTTCTCCCCCTTCTATTTAGTCTGGGACTCCAGGCCACACTCGCTGTGGGTCTTTCCACTCCAGTTAACCTAGTCCAAGAACTCCCTCAAAGCCATGGGTACAGCTTTGTCTCCTAGGAGACTCTAGACCCTGTCACCTGACAGTCAATATTAACCCTCTCAGGTGCTTCCCCCCTCAGCCCTGCAGGAAACTGTACAGACGAACCACTGAGAAGCCAGCAGTTCTAAGATTATTTTCCCCCATTGTCGAATTAACTCACTGGGAATTTACCAGCACTGAACACTTCATTTCAAGTCCATTCTACTTTTATTTCCTGCCTCCAGCTTTGACCTGGGTAATTTCTGGGACTCCACTTCCCAGCTCTTTGGTTCTTTTGTCGTCTCTTCCGATGGCAGTCACGCTCACTCTGCACACCTTTCATTCACAGACCGCGCTTTCTCAGCCTCCAAGTTTCCGTTTGGATTTTTCTCAGCTGAAATGTCCACATGTTCATTTCCTGAGTATTTCTGTTCCCGTAAGTCATTGAACATTTTTATAATATCTGTTTCAGCCAGTGTTTGCTCACAGGGATGCTTGGGCCATCTCAGGAGTTGCTTTTTCTGTCCTGGTCTATCTCCTCAGGAAGCACCTTGTTCTCTTTCCTTGGATGTACAGTAATTCTTTTTCATACTTGCTTTCTCTTTGAATTTTCTGTTTGTTTTATGTCGGTGAACTTAGTCTTCTGACATGTTCCTTCTCGAGCCCTTACCCCAAGACTGGAGAGAGCCTTCAGGTGAAACCCAGACTGCCTTTGAAGGAGTGCATTCTAGTTTAGTTTCTTCCTGAAACATTGTTAAATTTTCTACATTTTACCATTGCCATTTGTTGAAGATCAAACTGTTCCTCTGTTACTGGTTCTTTTGGGGTTTTTTTTTTTTTCTAAAATTGGAACTAAGAGAAGTTTAAAATTGAGGCCCTGTTACACTTTAATGTAAGGCAGGCAGGAAAGGCACAGAGACAAGCAGTTACATGGTTGAAATAGATCATTTGAGAGAATAAAGACCAGAATTCTTTATTTCCATCTTTTACACATTCGAGGGAAGGTTTCTGGGACAAAAACAAAATTAGGAAAGGAGTTCTGTTCTGGCGGCTCAAGTCATCAGCAAGACCAGTTCTGAGCAAGAACATACAGATGAGTCTGAAAGAGAACCAGACACCTGTCAGTAAATCAAGTCATTAAGTTAAATAAATCCAACTTTAATTTCAAATAAAAAAAATACACTATACAGTTAATGGAATTCAGACACCAGGGATCTAATTTTAACTTCAGATAAGATAGCAAAAATGTGAACATGGCCCATGCTTTCTCCATGCAGGCATTCAACCACCCTGTGTTCTTGTCTGAACACAGGTACAGACAAGAATGCACCGGAGCTAAAACCAGAGCCCTGGCTTGGACATATCACATCACAACAAAGTAGGGCATACTTCTGGTTTTCTCCCTGGGCTGTTTTATTCAGCTCAGAACTTTCAACAGTGTTCACACAATCAATGTCTCCTCCCACTTTGCATTTTGTTGTTAGTGTCTCCCACTCCTGTACTCAGTGGATGTAGACTCAGTACATGCTACCCACAGACTCTGAATGTGTTAAAACATGGGGTAATGTCAAAGAGGGAAATTATTCTAGTTTCAAACTACTATCAGAGAGAATTTAATGAGCATAAGGTCTTCATAAATACTGTCCTGTGGAAGACCTCTCCAACTAGCAAGGGCTCTGGTAGGCACTGTGAATAACAAGGTAAAGACAGCAGAGGTCCCGTTCCCAGCCCAGCAGAGATAAAGAAGCCAACAGTTGCAACCAAATGTTGGGATATGGAAGGAAGGAGAAGAGACCTGGGGCTTGGTGAAGAGGTAAGGATGTGAGGAGCTAAGACTTCATTGCTGAGGACCTGGTATTAGCATCAATTACGAAATTGGAGAATTTCAAAAACTCAGAAATATCTCTGGTCAGGGGAATTAGAAAGGCTACTGTGACTTATTGGAAATATTTTTTAAAATTTAAATTCTAGGCTCCAGGCTCCTTAGTTTATAGCATAATATCTGTCCTGCTAACAACCAGTAAAGGATAAGAACAGAAAAATTTTCCTTCTAGTCTATTCAAGGCACTGGGAGTTACTAAAGTCCTTGTGTGGCTAAGGGTGCAGAGAAGGTGAGCGTGGACCTGACCATCAGCCTTCGGTTGCTCTTAAGGCACCTGCTCAGCTGAGTGCAGGTGAAACTCTGCAGGATAAAGAACTGAGAAGCCAAGAGCTTGAGCTGAACTTCTGCAAGCATCAGGGCTAGGAACGCAACACCAGAGTTCAGAGCCTGCCGAGAGGAACAGGTCCAAGAATCATATATAGGCTTCTCATTGGGACCCTCAAAGGGAAGACTGAAACAGGAATAGGCTGGGCCTTAAAACACTGGGCATATGTGGGAGTGTGTAGTGTGTGCTCGGCTGTCTGTGCAGGTGCACATGGCCTATTGTGCATGCTGAGGCCAGAGGAAGACATCTGGTACCTTCTCTATCACTCTCCACCTTTTCTTTTGAGAGAAAGTTTCTCATTGAATTTGGAGCCAGGCTAGCAGCCAGCAACCACAGTCACCTTCCTGACTCTACCTTGCATGGTACTGGAGTCATAGGTACACTTGAAGGTGTGTCCAGCTTTTTACACGGTTGCTAAGGATTTGAACTAGGTCCTCCTACCTGCGTGGACAGCACTTTTACTTGTGGATCCAGCTTCCAACTCTTAGACGAGGTGTCTACAAAGCCTAAATAAACCTCAGCCTTACATCAGTTCAACCCCAGTTCGGCTTCAAGAAATTTGGATCTCATCCAGCCATATGGCTAAATATGAAAGTAAATCCTTTCTGGAAGAAAACATCTAGAGTTTAAACCATTTTACACGAGTTACACAGAAAACAATTCTGCCAAGTATTAAAACAAGAATGAGAGAAAGCAAGTTGAAGATGGAGAGATGGCTCAGCAGTTAAGAGCACTTGTTGCTCTTGCGAAGGACCTGAGTTCAGTTCCCAGCACCCACATGGTGGCTCACAACCACCCATAATATCAGTTCAGGGGGATCTCACTCCTCTTCTAACTCCTGGTAGACAGTGACAATACTGAGGAGGTGAAGGTCTCCGAGTTGAAGGAAAACGAGTAATAACAAACAGAAGAAAGAAAATACAGACACGAACAAGTAGCAACAGAGGGTGGTGTAGAAATTCAGAATTGGTACTGCCTGCTGACAAGCACCAGTTATAAAGCCTTAGAGCATTTTAACTATTTTAGAACGAAAAACTTATTTAAAAAAAAAGACCATAAAGAGATCATTAAAGGAAGAAATGAAGTTAAACTATTCTTAAGTATTTGTACTATATGGGAAGTAGGATGAATTCTTATTTGTTTGTTTGTTTTGTGTGTGCACGTGTGTTTGTGTGCACACATCTGGAAATCAGAAGACAACTTGCTGGAGTTGTTTCCCTTCTCCTACTGTGTAGATTCTGGGAACTTAGATGCCAGGCAGACATCTTTGCCCACTGAGCCTATCTTGCTGCCTCCTGTGTGAGTTCTAATGCATATCAGACTCTGGCTAAAGTCTTAAAGAATTTTAACTATTATAGTTATAATACCTGGTGCCAAACACACAGTAAATGTACAGTAAGACGTAAAAAGTGTAAAATAAGTAAAAATTATTAGCATTAAAAATTGGGCTTTTTTTTTCTCAAGCAAGTAAGTTATTATGGAACAGCATCAGGCTCACTGTTACGAGTCTATTCTCACAGTCCATACCTGAGGTGAGGTAAGACATGGATATTAAAGCACCAAGGCCTGGCGCACGTATGCTTTTCCTGTTTGCATCACAATGCCAGTTATCCATCCTTGTTCAATACTGACTTGCGACTAGATACTTTTTCTAATATCTGTTGGCGTTAGTGTTAGCTGGGTAAACATCCATCTCCTAGAGGTCGGCAATGACTGTCCTCAATGTCACAGAAGCACAGTCACGCACTTGACCTTGATGGTGTCACATGTGCTGAAGCGAACTTTTGGCTCCTGCTTCTCTTTCTCTGGGAATCTGAAGGTAATGTAAGGTGCTAGGAGCCTGAGCTTAGAGGACAAAGAAGGACCAGAAAGAAGTTCGTGTAAAAGAAACAAAATTCAACTGAGGGGAAAATAAAAAGCATACTTGCCGGGGGAGAAAAAAAAAGCAAGGCAGGTCCCTATAAATATAAACATTACAAATAAAGCAAATTCATACAGCAACTGTGAATGAATTTCATCATGCTGAAAAAACAAAATGCCAGGGACTTACCAGACAGTGAGAGGCCTCTTCTTTCCTTTTGGTTTCTCTTGTCCTGTGCTCTTCTTTAATTTAAAGCAAGTTGTAGATGGGATTTTTGAGTGAAGTCTAAGGGCTTTTCAATATCTTCTTTTTTTTTTAGCTTATTTTTTTATTTTCTAAGTTTTTTTATTTACATTCCAAATCATTTTTCCTTTCCTGTTTACTCCCTCCCCGAAAGTCCCATAAGCCCCCTTCCCTCCCTCTTTTCTCCATTCAACCCCCTCTTGTTTCTCTGCCCTGGTGTTCCCCTACATCCAGTCTTTCAAGGACCAGGGGTCTCTCCTTCCATCTTCTTAGAAATCTATTGATATGCTGATTGTGTCTAGGGTATTCTGAGATTCTGGGTTAATATCCCCTTATCAGTGACTGCATACCATGTGTGTTCTTTTGTGATTGGGTTACCTCACTAAGGATGATATTTTCCAGTTCTGACCATTTGCCTAGGAATTTCGTGAATTCATTGTTTTTAACTGCAGAGTAGTATTCCATTGTGTAAATATACCACATCTTCTGAATCCATTCCTCTGTTGAGGGACATCTGGGTTCTTTCCAGATTCTGGCTATTATAAATAAGGCTGCTATGAACATAGTGGAGCATGTGTCCTTATTGCATGCAGGTAAAGTCTCTGGGTATATGCCCAGGAGTGGTATAGCAGGATCCTCCGGGAGTGTCATGCCCAGTTTTCTGAGGAACTGCCAGACAGCTTTCCAGAGTGGTTGTACCAGCTCGCAATCCCACCAGCAGTGGAGGAGTGCTCCTCTTTCTCCACATCCTCGCCAACATCTGCTGTCTCCTGTGTTTTTGATCTTAGCCATTCTGACTGGTGTGAAGTGGAATCTCAGGGCTGTTTTGATTTGCATTTCCCTAATGACTAAGGATGTTGAACATTTCTTTAGGTGCTACTCAGCCATTGGATATTCTTCAGGTGAGAATTCTTTGTTTAGCTCTGCACCCCATTTTTTAATAGGGTTACTTGGCTCTCTGGAGTCTAACTTCTTGAGTTCTTTGTATATATTGGATATTAGCCTTCTGTCGGATGTAGGGTTGGTAAAGATCATTTCCCAGTTAGTTGGTTGTCGCTTTGTCCTTTTGACAGTGTCTTTTGCCTTCAATATCTTCTAAAGAGCAGCACAAAGTTACATTCACGGGGCAGGACTGGGGGCCAGCAAGACAGAAGAGCAAGGGCCAGATTCTACAGGGATGGCTATTGATGTAGGCTAATGTGCCAGGAGCATCTAATAAAGACATTTAGGAATGAGATTCGTGGCAGGAGAAAGTATAACTTCCTGTTAAGTATTCTTTAGTATCTACTTTTCAGGTAAGTAGACACTATTTTGAACTGTACCTCTCCTGCATCAGAGATCAGAGCAGGGTGGATAGTAATATAATTTACATTTGTAAAGTAGTTATGACCCAAATTTCACCATGATAAACCACAATGATTTAAAATTTTCTAGTACACTGAGTCTTAACTCAGAATCTGCAATTAACCACTTAGCTAACCAAATGTAAGTAATTGCATCGCCTTTCTCCGTTAGTGTACTTCCAGATGTCTATGTCGGTGGAAAAACAGCTTGGCATGTGGAGATAAAAGCACATGGTCCACAGAGAGCCCTCTGTGAATGATCAGCATGAGGAACCGAGTCTGTCACTGATAACGCTCTCAGACAGTTTCTAAGGCAATAACCAGAATATCTGCGAATATGTAAATTAAGAGGCCAAATCTCCACAGGGTAAGAAAGAACAGAACATTCCTTAAGACTCTTAAAATGCGCTTTACAGTTCACACAACTCAGTAACTTTCACACTCTGGGGCTTCGCAACCTTGGAATGTAGACCAAGCTGTCACCAACTCAGGGACTCCTCATCTTCATTCTGTTGACACCAAGTAAATGGAACTCTGAGCACACCATCCCATACATAGTGGGTTATTCCAGAAGAGCTCACGTGGTCTAAGACTTGTCCATTTACAAGACAGCCTTTTCACCTATCAGTTTATGAGATAGAAAAATGACATTGTAGGAATCACGAAACTAATGAAATACTCTGAAACCAGTAATCTGAACAGCATGAATGGAATGAAAAAGAGAACCGAAGAGAAGTTTAAGTTTGCATCTGAGAGACCATGACGTATTGGTAGTTGATTAAATATAATCTGGTTATTTCTGTTAATTATGCAGACAAATGTTTTCTAAGTAGGTATTTCCCTTCCGGTTATATGCTTAGATATAGTTATTAAGAATTATAATGGCTATTCTGATCAGATGCGGAGACAAGTTTTACATGTAGTCCCTTCCCCGACTATTTTTGCAGTACTGGGGATTGAACCCACAACCTTATAGATGCCAGACACATATTGCTCCACTAAGCCAGCCAGGCCCTCTCTCTCTTCATTATCCTTGAAGGCGAGGAGTAAGGATGCATAGGCCACTTGAATATTCAACCTTTATTTTCACGCACATGCCCTGAAGACTTCTGCAATAATATCTTGGTGATGATTGTTTTATATTTAGTTCATCTTTGCTGTTTCCTCTAGTCACTGCCAGCTCTCTTACTGGCTGTTCTACTCCTTGATTGTGGGAGCAGATAAACTGCTGTACAACAGAACCCTCACGACTCTCCTCCACGACCATGATCATTCTCACTGTCTACACAGTTAACTCTGTGATGAGCCCAGCATCACGGTGGGACTTTTCCTTTAGAAATTAATTTATCAGTTACTTTTACACAAAAGGTAGCAGTAAGTTCTGGGAGACAATAAATGATAGAGTACATTAGTGAACAAGACAAACAGATCCATAAACAGTTTATAACTTAAAGACCAAAAGCGATACTCCTTGACAACAGGCCCTCAGTCTCTGTTAGGAACAAGTAAATTGGGGGGAGGGGTGACATATAACCTTTCCAAAATGATGGTATTGAACAGTTAGAGATGTATTAGAGGTTACAAACATTGCTGCAAAACAAAAATATACAACAACAACAACAAAACCCCCCAAAAAACAACACATACACAAAAGTCCAAACCAAAACCAAATAAAACATTGCTGTTATTTAGTTCCCAGCATCAAATCAGAAGGCTCACAACCGCCTGTAACTCCATCTCCTCTAAGTAGACAGATCACCATAGGTGAGTGAAAAGCCAAACCTTGGACTTTGTGCTTTCTTCCATTGGCATTATGGATAGTTCTGAAATTGCTAAGTGGTCAAAAATAAGAGAAGGATTGGGCTATGAAAAAAATGGCCTGCACAGAGGAAAAATTTAAGTATGCTAGACAATTAACAACCACCTGGGTCCAGGAAACCCTCTCTGGAGACTCCTAATATAACTTAATATCCTCGCTTCATCTCTGCATCCCATTTTCAATCGGGCACATCTGACATAAGCCATGGAAAGACACTCCCAGACCGAGAACATACAGACATTTAGGATTATCACTACACAAAACCTTGGCAGCCGTCTGTAATATCTGATTTTCTAGGCACTATCCCCAGTGGCTTTCTTTCTCTTGATTATCAGCCATTTGGCCTGGACTTCTTTCCCCAGATGAACTATAGACATTTTTCCACGCTGATTTTTACTTCCTGCCTATTTCCAGTCTCCCTAGGACCCTTAAAGTTAATCTCTCATTCTTTCCTGATGGGACCTCCATTCACTCATCTGTGAATTTCATCAGTGTCTTCTCTACTCTCGTACAAATTATCAAAACTGATGGCAACTAGACCCAATTTAATGTCAATTCCTTCCCATTAAACTAGCCAAGCAGCTAACAGACCACATTTGATTGCATGTCCAGAACTGTACTGTTTTGTCTGAATTGAGGAGAACAGCGGAATTTGATTTATTTGATTACAAGCTGTTTAACTCTTGAAATGTGGAACAGCACAACGTTTTCTCAATTATGTCTTTAGTGGGGGGAATGCTGACCAGTACAGTGGTTTCTCAATAACATTTTCAGTGGAGCGGACTGGCTCCCTGCAGGGCTGCATTAAACAGGCCTCTTTCTACAGGCTTCTAAAAACCTGAGAAGGTTTTACTTTTCTGTTAAGAGAACACAAGGAGGCTTGACAGTCATTTACATGCCCTATGATGTAATAATTCCCCCTAGACCGCCCTGGGATGTAACAATTTCCCCTAGACTGCCCTATGATGTAACAATTCCCCCTAGACTTCCCTATGATGTAACAATCCCCCTAGACTTCCCTAAGATGTAACAATTCCCCTTGCACTGCCTTCCATCTTGCTTGTTCAAAATTTATTGTTGTTGTTGCTGTTTGTTTGGGTTTAGCTGTCCTGGAACTCACTATGTAGACCAGACTGGCTTCAAACTCACAGAAATCCCTCCTGCCTCTGTATCCTGAGTGCTGGGATTAAAGGTGTGTGTCACCACATCCTGTCTGTCTCCAATCTTTTCATATCAGTACTTCACTTATGTCAATAAAGGCAATCTCAGTCTTCGAGTTACTGCTAAAACAGAGGGATGAGAAAAGGGATTCATCAGGGGTGAACAACAATTGGTTTCTTAACTCTAAGAAATGCATTTGGATTTTAAACCTGAGAAGGCAGAGGAAGTGGAGGGGCAAGTTACAGGGTAGGCAAGATGATACAGAAAAACTCTAAGGAAGCCCTGCCCTCTTCTTAGGCACCTGTGGAATAAAAAAGAAAATTCCTGGGCTAGCCCCTGATCTCAAACAGCACACTGCTGGGCAAGGGCTCCATGTTTCCTAGTTTTCTGTTTCCTAGGCGGTCTCCTAGTGAGATGGTAGCACCTGATGACCCAGACTCACCCTTTCCCCAGCTTCTTCCACAGTGTCTTATTTATAAAATCTCATACCCACAATGCCTCTCACTTACCTTCTAAACTGGGTTCTTGAAGGCACAGTTCTAGCTGCTGAAGAGCTTCTTAAAGTCTTTCACTAACCTGCTGTGGGTCTGGATGGCACAGTTCACTATGGAATGAGCTGCTTAGCTCATTCCCTCATGTTCTGTGGCACTCGGAGCCCAGGAGCAATGGTGTCAAGTGAATACTATCCTGAGACTGTGAGCTGAGACATACATTTCCCCACTTTGGGGGGGTTATTGTTGATTTAATTCAGGGCTTTGCACACACCAGGCAAGTGACCCACCACTGAGTTTTGTCCCCAGCTCTTTGAGGTTTTGTTTTGTTTTTTTGTTTTTTTTTTTATTTCTAAGACAAAGTATCATGACATTGTCCAACCTAGCCTTGAACTTACTCTGTAGTTCAGGCAAGCTTAAACTTAAAATCCTCCTGCCTCAGGTTTTTGAGTAGCTGGAATTACAGGTCTGTGCTGCAAGGCTTGTCTCCTTTCCTCCTTTAAAACTGTTCCTCTTAGGTGTTTGTCACAGAAGTGTTAGGCTGGCAGACCAGATATCCATTCTCAGTCACAATGTCCATCCACAGCATTAGAAATGGGAAGTTAAATGATTCTAGTTTCTGAGAGATGAATGTAACTACTCATTAATACAACTCTGTATGTGTGTGTGTGTGTCTGTCTGTCTGTCTGTCTCTGTGTATATCTGTATGTGTGTGCATGTATGTATGTGTATGTCTCTCTGGGTATCTGTGTGTGTTCCTTCATGCAGGAAGAACATTTAAGCCAGAGAAAAACACAGCTGAAGAGAATTCACCTGTTTCCAGATAGCAGTGAAACAAACTTGGAATGCAGGAAGTTATTAACCTCAAAACCAAAGAAATACAATTACAATTTATAATAAAACCACCGGATTCTACACAGATGTGCACAAGAGGCCAAACTGAAGCTGCCAGCGGTCATTTAAGTTCTCTTAAAGAAACGGGATCTATTCTGGACCCTGAGACAGAATTTCATCATAGAGATATTTTATGAAATTTTATATTGCACTGCGATCAGTCTTCCAATACTTAGAACACACCTTCGCTGCTCGGATGAAGATGCTAACTCTGAGATCATGTGTAAATTTACCAAGTTTACAGGTTTAAGCAGTGACGAAGCACAGAACTACTTATTCTCAGACCAAATTACAAGACTCTAATTTGTAAGGAGAGTTGAGGTCTGTGACAACCACAAGAACCACAAAGGACAACTCAAGACACAAAATCTCTGCCTACCACTGTTCCATTAAACCACCTGATTACTACGGAGTATGCAAGCCAGCTTCAGGAACTTCCTCCCTGCGGTTTTTCGAAAAAAGATCTTGCTAGGTAGCTTAACTTGACCCATGGCAATCTGATCGTCTCAGTCTCTCGAGTATGGGTTTCTTGGCAAGAGTCACCACACCTAGGTTTACAAGTTATTTCATGTTTCTTAACAAACTGTGACAGGTCTGAACAAAGCTGCAGCTTTGATACATGAACATTTTCAAAATGAGTGTCACAGAACTGAAATACTCTTAGTGCACGAAACAGCCAGCCAGCTCTTGCTAACATATAAGCCTTTACATGGTCAGTAAATAACAAAATGTAGCAACGATTTATTGCTCTGTTCTGAGAATTTCTAAAACAATGTGTTTTTGTTTTCTGAGACAGATCTTAGCCCAGGCTTGCTTTCATTTCAGCCCACTCAGCTTGCCTGCCTTCAAAGGATTCGCTTTAGACTGCACAACTGGTTAGATCCTTCTGACGTCACTAACTCCCAGGGATAATGCTTAACATTTACTTAATTTAAAAGCTATAGATTGAACCCTTCTGGATAATGCATGATCCAAATGTCAAGCCACCCTCAGCTATCTTATATAGGACTAAGTTTTCAAGTTACAGGATTTCAGCGGTGGGATGGGTTTTTAGGACTATGTAATTCAATACCATCATTATGGAAAAGAACTAAGATTTCTTACGCAACTTCAATAGTCCTTTGGAATTGATATGTACAGAAGTATATGAAAGAGTTTAGAGTCCTCACCCCCATACCATGCTGGCCTTGAACCTAGAATTCTCCTGCCTCAGACTCCCAAGTAGCTGGGATTACAGACTTACACTATAAGGCCCAGATTTTTTTTTTAAATCAAAATTCTTTTTTAAAATTTTTTATTAGATATATTCTTTATTTACATTTCAAATGTTGTCCCCTTTCCTGGATTTTCCCCCAGAAAGCCCCCTAACCCATCCCCCCTCCCCCTGCTCACCAATCCACCCACTCACACTTCCCTGTACTGGCATTACCCTATACTGGGGTATCGAGTCTTCTCAGGACCAAGGGCCTCTCCTCCCTTTGATGTCCAACAAGGCCATCCTCTGCTACATATGCAGCTGGAGCCATGGGTCTCTCCATGTGTACTCTTTGGTTGGTGGTTTAGTCCCTGGGAGCTCTGGGGGTACTGGTTGGTTCATATTGTTGTTCCTCCTATGGGGCTGCAAACCCCTTCAGCTCCTTGGGTCCTTTCTCTAGCTCCTCCTTTGGGGACTCTGTGCTCAGTTCAATGGTTGGCTGAGAGCATCCACCTCTGTATTTGTCAGGCACTGGCACAGCCTCTCTGGAGACAGCTATATCAGGCTCCTGTCAGCAAGCACTTGTTGGCATCCACAATAGTGCCTGGGTTTAGTAACTGTATATGGGGTAGAATTCTTAACCAAATGTCTGCTATAGGAAATATTATTAAAGCTTTCTGCCATTCAGTGTGTCAAAGTTGGTAGATTTTCATTTGCTTGTGTTTGAGTCAGGGTCTTACTATGTAGCCCAAGGCTTGTCTTGAATTTGTAATTTTCCTGATCATAACTCCCAAAATTTGAAATTACAGGTTACTGAGATTATAGACATGTGCCACCATGCCTATTTTCTATTTTACTTTTTAAGCTCCACATGCACACACGTGTATCTATACCCGTATGTACACACACACACACACACACACACACACAATTTTGTTGTGGTTTTTGTTTTGTAGCCTGACTGTCCCGAACTCACTGGGTAGACCAGGCTAGCCATAACCTCACAGAGATCACCTGCCTATGTCTGCTAAGTACTGGGACTAAAGGCATACACCACCATGGTCCAAGGAAAAATTCTTAAGTATCTTAAGATTTTAAAAATTAAAGAAGGAAGAAAGAAAGAAAGAAAGAAAGAAAGAAAGAAAGAAAGAAAGAAAGAAAGAAAGAAAGGAAGGAAGGAAGGAAGGAAGGAAGGAAGGAAGGAAGGAAGGAAGGAAGAAAGAAAGGAAGGAAGAAAGAAAGAGTGCATAATCTAGTAGGAAAATTTCAGCACTATTATGGGAAAAATTACTGTATAGATAAGAGATGGTTTGGGTTTGTTTTGCTTACTGTTTAAACATGATCAACTGCGTTTATCCTTATGCCAACACAGGCATGAAAATAAGAAATGGGAAAAGGCAAAAACTGTATATAGAGAAGCCTGCCCTTCAACAATGCTGTTAAGAAACAAAGCTTCTAAGATTGTCGCTACATGTATGAGGAAAGGGAGGCACAGAAAGATGACAACTGTAGCTCAGGGGAAAACAATATCAACAGTCTTACAGTGAGGGTGGTGGGGCTTTGTGTGAGAGATTAAGTTTAGGAAAACATCGAGGCAGCAGCACATATGCACTGGTCACAGCACTGGGGCTGGGCATACATGAACATACCTGTTGTTGTTCCGGCAATTCCGACAATTAATGCATTCCAGTGGGTCAATCTGAGGGACGGCTGTGTACACTCCTCCACTCTGGTAAAAAAAAAGAAAAGAAGCTGAAGAAGCCAAAGACCATTTGCCAAATAACCACAGATACATATTGATAACAAGTGGATGTATGGTATGTTTTCTCACACTGCCTGAGCAATGTAATGCATACTATTTAGTCACAAGTGAGACCCACACAATGTTACACTACACCCCGAAAGCTGAGCTGCTACATTCTTCCAGGTGCCTCTGCACTGGAAAAAAGGCAACTAAATGGAGGGAGGTTAGTCACTTCCTTTTAGTATTTCAAATTTATGCCTTAAAATATATTATACATCGTAAGCGCCCACTTATGTTTTCTTTTCTAACAGTCATGGAAAAAGCTTATGTGATGCCTGTTAGAGAGACAGGGTGTAAGTTTGTTTGAATGATGTCACAAAATCAACCCATCTTCATTTTCCTGTAATTATTTCGATTGGGTCTGTTCACTTCACTGCACTGTTTAAAAACGTCATGTCTTTCCAGATGGAGTAGACGCTCAGCCAGCAATGACTTGAAGGGAATATTAATATTCTGATGTTGCTTTTGGCGGAAAACGCTCAGCAATTAAGGAAAATGCCCAGATTAACACATACCTCATTGTAAAATGTTCACTTGACATACAGAATGGCAAACGGGAGGTTAGAGACTGACTGCCCTTAGATTTGGGGTTCTGCTTTCTGAAGATAAACAGCAGAACTGAATTCGAAGTGGGGAGGGGTGGTGTTATCACAGTGTACCCAAACCTCAAAGGCTAGAAAAGGTTCAGGCAATGGCTTTTGCTAAAACACTTTCCATTTCATTTATCTTATAACAAAAGCCAGGACCTAGACAAACCAAGACTAGAAACTTCTTTCAGTAACCATGATCCACCTAACAACAGAAATGATTAGGAAAACAGAGAAAGACTATCCCTAGACTACATTCAGTACATGTGGGCAAACTCCAGCAGTTCAGAAAAATGCTGTCATTTATGAGAACTGCTGAATTTATTAAAGCCAAATCAGTGATTTTCATGATGACTAGTGAGATTTTAATTTCTTGATTTTTTTTTCCCCCTTTGAGAAAATTAAGAAAATGGAAAGTTTTAAAACACAGCTGACAACTTCTAAACCTGTCACCTAAAGGGGCCGCTGTCATCTAAGAGGCAAGTCAGGCAGTGTGGGCAGCATCTCCTTAGTGTTCCTCCTTCTTTTAGAAAGAACACACACTGTTCCGAGTTGAATGCTCTCTCTATCAGCTTCCTTGACTGAGGCTAGGCATGAACTAGGAACGGTGACAAAATCGTTAGGAAGTCTGACGGAGCCACAAGTTGATCCACAAAATAATTAAATTATTATCTTTCAGTAATGATACAATTTGTAGAATATACAAAAATCCAGTCACACAAGGCCATAGATTTTTTTTTAGCTTTATGATACAAATGCACCTTAAAGTTTTGCTTTGTAAATTTAATATTTCAATATCTTTACTAAATTAAAGATGAAAAAAAAACCCCTTAACTTTCCCAGATTGTATCAAATGTCTTTGTAATCAGAATAACAGTAAAAACTAAACCAGTGATTACCTTGATCCACTGAGCAAATTATTTGATTAAAAGGTAATATGGACGCCCAGCCAGAGAATATAATAAATCAATCTTCCTTGTGCATGGGCCCTATAAGCAGCATTATTTAAACTATGCCAGTCATTCAAGTTCCATCACAAAACACAGTGTTATTTGTCTCAGAAATAAGGAAGTTTCAAGGGTTAGCAGCAGAGAATGCTACAGCTGAAGAATGCTAATATTCTAAACTGTAAAAAGCTTGTAAGTTACAGGGTTTAAAAAAAATACTGGACAAAACAAACAAGCTCATGATGGGTCAGGAGTCACAGCCCGGGAGTCTGCAGAGGTCTTTGGCATGATCTTCACAGGCTGGGGTGACTGGGGGTAGAACGCTTGCCTACTATGGGAGAAGCTCCAGGTCCCATCTCCAGCACAGAAGAAAAGAGAATCTAAGCACTATCTTAGCATCTGGTGATTTTTTCCCCCTATATTTACAAATGTTTTGAAAGGCCAAGAAGCTGAGCAGCACCTGGTCCTGCACTGTGCATGACAACGGCAGGTACCAAACTGGAACTGCATCTTCAATGGGGAGCAGCGGCTACTCCTCCTCCCTCGGGGGTATCCCACGTGCTGTAGTCCACTCCTCCATTTGCCAGACCTATCAGCACTGAGCTCTCAGACTCAGCTCCCAGTAAATCAAATGTGAACCATCTGGCCTGGTCTTTGCTCAACCATTTTGCAGTTCCATTTTGTCTCAAGAATAACTCTCAGCGTGCTCTTTGCCTGCATTCCACTTTGTAGTAAATAATTTAAAAAGCTAGAGAAAGCAACAGCTACAGCTATTACTGATGACATAAAGCCGTTGGAGTCTACTCTGAATACAGAGCTGCTAGTGATACACAGCAGAGCTGCACATATGACTTAGGGATGTCTACCCTGCCACGATGGGACCCAGACAAGCGATCATTTACAGTGAGATCTCTTACATTCACTAGGTGGTGAGGATGCTCAAACTCCACGCAGGTCCTGGTTAGGGGGTTTGTGTGTGCAGAATAAAGCCCCCCATTTATGGTTCCATTCAGGATCCCGTTGACTCCGTTGGGGCCTTTATGGTGGAGGTGAGAACAGCCGTTGCTGAGGCCGCCTTTGCTGAGGAAGCCTCCATGCACACTCCCATTGATCCGGGCTGTTCCTGAGAGAGTGCTGTACTCTACCATCTGCCCGTTAACCTCTGACCCCTGATAGAGATAGCCTGGAGGATCATATTCTGTTAAAAAGAACAAACAAATCCAGATGGAAAAGCAAAGTCAGATACTGAAGGAAAAACTCTTCCTACTGAAAACTTATTCTTGAAATACTAAGAAACTACCAACAAGACTAAAATAAAACATGCTAAACTGTTCTCACAAAGCTTTTGGTACAGCTGCTGCTGCAGCTTTTTCTTTCCAGTGAGGAGTAGCTGAGTTAACTCAGACTCTGCTAACAGAAGGGAGTTTGCCAGGGAGAAATCACTCCCAAGGGAATAGATTGTGCAGAGGCAAACGCTCCAAGCAATGCCAACAGTTGAGTAGGCGTGCTTAGACTCCTACACATGTCAAGAGCTCAAAACAACTGTCAGAATCATGAGTTAAAAAAACAGCCTTTGGGCTGGAGAGATGGCTCAGCGGTTAAGAGCACTGCTGCTCTTCCAGAGGTCCTGAGTTCAATTCCCAGCAACCACATGGTGGCTCACAACCATCTGTATTTGGGATCTGATGCCCTCTTCTATCATGTAGGCATACATGCAAATAGAATATTGATATACATAAATAATTAAATCTTAAAAAAAAAATAAACCCTAACATTTTAAACAGCAGGAAGCAGTGCTTTTAGGTAAAAACAGCATGACACGTGTCCATTTGCTGACCCTTCAGTAGTATCTCCTATCATCTTGCATGCCAAGAGTGTGAAGTACCAAAGGCAGAAAAGGCAGTTCTAGTCCTTATGTTAAAAGCTCCTGAGCAAATTCTGATCTCCAGAGGCACATTTGCCACATACATTTAGGAAAGCCAAGATAACCCTAAGAATCATAGCCTCAAAACTATACTGATCTGCTTCCTGGTTCTTGCTATGTCCTCTCCAACTTCCTCCTTGGCTTGCTCTCTCCCCAGGTTCATATCTTCCTGTGCTAGCTGATCTGTGCTCCTTCAGAGAAGGCCCTCATCAGTTGATTGCCATTGTTTAGCAATGTCTGACAAGCAGGAGGCAATGAGTTGCTTCTGGTGCCATAAATAGCCGATTAAGCACTCTCATGTGAGCTTTTTGCTTTGTAAAAATATTACCATCACTGAGGAAAATTACTTCTTATCAGACCAATCTTGCTCAGATAACTAGAACAATGCTTTATTATTCAACACACTCACACAATTCAATGTAACACAACAAAACCATTTAGAACATGGCACAAACTTGGCAGCCTGACATCCCCAATCCAGTCATGCCTCTTTTGGAAAGTGCTGTCCGATCAAAATGGATGGTTTTATTTTTCGTGAGCTATTAACTTAAAAGGGGAGAACTGGGCGTGTCCCCTGGAAATACTTGTCATTATTGGTTTCCTCTTGCTTTTATTTTATTTCCTTATTCTTGGGCCAAACAGGAGAATCTTCTCCTCACCAAAGCCTGATATCCCTTTTTGATTTGGTTATAGTGTTTCAAATAGTTAGGGACAGGAAAGGAAGGCTGTTGGTACTGAAACAGTACCATTGTCAACCTTACAATCACACTTCTTACTTGGTATATTTGGGAGATAGGATGAAACCTCAGAGTTGTTTGGGTACAGCAGTTACAGAGGCAGGACCATGTTACTCAGCTCATGACATACAATGACAGTAATTTAGAAGTCTTCAGCATCTTCCTTCCATCAAGCCATTTCTGTTTCCTGTTGACTAGACTTGCACCAGCCTGAAGACATTCCTACAGTGATTCCAGAGCTGATGTTCATCCTCTTTGGTGGTCCAACAAAGCCAGGCTTTCCCAGCACCAACACAGCTATTTACTTGGAGACCTGCTTAGCTTTGGCTTTGGTGTTTATTTCTATTGGGCAACTTAATTTGATGCTCCACATGCTTTGGCTGGCAGCATGAATGGTTCTAAAGTCACCTCCCCTGAGTGGAGAGTATCTAACAGCCTTCATTCCATGGTACAAATACATCAGAGTGTTAGGAATCAATATTTACTCTGACAATATTTTTTCTACCCATCTTTAGAAAAATACAAGGAAATACTTATAAATGACTCACTCTGTATGGAGCTCTGTTGGCGACTCTTCCACAGACACAGCGCAATGAAAACCATAAGAATGAGGACCATAACCCCAAGCACACAGCCAACGATGAGGTACAACATGTCGCTGCTCCTGGCAGGGCCGGTTGCAGGCCCCACATTCCCTCCGCTTCCTGAAGAACTTGGAGGGGTACTCAACTCTTTCACGGGATACTCCGAAGCTCCGGGAACACGTTTTACTGCATGGAATATTTTTTAAAAAAAATTAAATTACAGTGAATACAGAGCTTACGAAATAGACTCTCCGAAGGAGGTCTGGCTAGGAATGCAAGCCAGTCTGTTTAGACTCCTTACAGAGACGATCTGACCACCAATGAGTCACAGAGAAGGATCCAAATGAGGAAGTCTGATCTGCCAAAGTTTTGGTCCACAAGTTTTTGAGAAATTCTAAGAGCCAAGAAACATACAAATTGGTTTGACCTAAACAGCTGTATGATGATCTGCTGAACTGTACTCGCAGAAACTCCCACGGTTGAAATAAAATACTTGAACTTACCGACAGAAAAATCAAAAACAAACAAACAGACAAACAAAAACCAAACACAAATAAAAACCCTTATTCTATGTGATATATTTTCCTCTCAATAAGACTTAGAATTAGTGTCTTATTCTTCTACCACGTAAAAAAAAAAAAACAAAACACCTCAACATTAAACAATTAGCTTTGAACTACTATAGCATTACATGTATTCTAAAAAACCCACATGTGTCCTGTAAGCATCCCCAATGAAACCTACTAGAGTCCTCTTGGCTACTTCATGTGGTATTCCGGACAACTGTGATCACAAATGCTATCCCACAAGTGTGATACAAATCCCATTCTCCTGTCTGCGAGTCACATGTTCTTACTGCTCTAAATGTCATAGTAAAGTCCCACTCTGTCATGAGCAGACTATAGTGGCTGACAGCCCATTCTCCGGGGGGCAGGATCCCTGGGTAAAAACTCTATTGCTCTAACACTTTCACTGCCCATGAACCACACAGCAGAGATTCATGTTAAGGCTGTAACAGAGTCCTATGTTTGTTTGGCTGTCTCCAAACCCAGGTGGGAGTGTAACCATCATGCTAACAGCATTAGGAAGTGGAATTGGTGATTAGGCCGTAAGGGCTTTATCCCCACTGACAGATTGATGCCATTATTACAAGAATGGGCTGGTCATATGGAAATGGGTTTGAATTTGGACATTTTTGGTTTGGTCTCATTCCTTTGCTCTTCCACCATACAGCAGTTGGAGGCCCTTACCAGACTGTCAGCACTATGCTCCAACTTCCCAGCCTCCAGTCAATACATTTTTACTGGTTGTAAGCTGCAGCTGACAATGAGGTACACAGTTCTGAACATAGACATGTGACTAGAAAACACATTATAACACTGTTTTAGTCCCTTCCTCTTTGCAGTGCTGGGATGGAAGATACCACTTTCTACATGCTAAGCAGGTGCCTTCTCTCAGACTGCAACCCTATACCAGAAATGTTTCCTATTGTGCCTGGCAAGATTCAAGATTTACATACATAATATTGTGTGTGTGTGTGTGTGTGTGTGTGTGTGTGCATGTGTGCTCAGATGCCCTTAAAAGCCAGAAGACAGTGTTGATTCTCTGGAGTTGGAGTTACAGCATGGGTGAACCACCCTACATAGGTCCTGAGAATCAACTGCTGTGCTCTGCAAGAACAGCCAGCTCTCCAGCTCTAACTGGTAAGAGGTTGAATGCTCCTGGTAAAGAGATGACATCGTTCACTATTTTGAGTGTCACAGCACTCTGGAAACAAGCAAGAAATCCTGCTGAGTCCGTTACAGTGTCTGCTTCACATCTGGTTATGCTAACCAAATGAAACTCGAGATCAGGTCCAGGTGAACAGATCTTTAATGTGGATTTAATGGGAGACTTTTTTTTTTTTTTAGCAGAAAGACACATGGTTGAAACTTTAAGAGAGCAAAGTAAGCCTGGCTTTGCAACTCAATCTCAAGTATTTGTTTCCTTGTTTTTTATTCATTTCCTTATTTTCAAATAAAAACAATTGTAGCAGGCACTGACCCTGAATATTCAATAACTTCCTTCTTCTGTGCTACCTAATCTTTCTTTAAAAGATCCTCTTTAAGTACTGGAGACATAGTATATCACAAATCCCTGGGTTTGAGTGTCTGTACCATAAACTGAGTACAGTGTATATCACCTTGAGGCTTTTCTCAACTCTCAGTAACACAAAAGTCCCTGCTCGGGATCTCTGTTGTTCCAAAGCTTGGTAAGAAGTAGGGAACCAGCTCTGAGGCCATTTAGGACGTTCTCTGTCTTCTCTTTCATCTTTGCCTTCTCCTGAGTGTGAGTGAGGTCCTGGGTGCAACACTGCTATAATCTCAGCCTGTAATCTCAGCATTTAGGTAAGAGGATCAGAAGTTCAAGGCTACATAGTGAGTGCAAGGCTAGTCTGGCGTACATGAGACCCAGTGGAGGAGGAGGAAGGAAGGAAGGAAGGAGGAAAGGGAGGGTAAAGAGAAGAAGAGGAGGAGGAAGAGGAAGAATGATTGATTGATTGATTGATTATTGATGATGATGAACATAGAAATAGGCATTGTCAGATCTCAGCATGTAAAGTCAGATATGCTCACTATAGCAGTGTTGCACCCAGGACCTCACTCACACTCAGGAGAAGGCAAAGATGAAAGAGAAGACAGAGAACGTCCTAAATGGCCTCAGAGCTGGTTCCCTACTTCTTACCAAGCTTTGGAACAACAGAGATCCCGAGCAGGGACTTTTGTGTTACTGAGAGTTGAGAAAAGCCTCAAGGTGATATACAGACTTTCATTTCTGCTTTATAAACATACAGGTTAGCAATTTCTCCCACTCTCGTGTGTGTCTTCTCTTTTTCTTTTCTTTTTTTTTTTTTTTTTTTTTTGGTTTTTTCGAGACAGGGTTTCTCCGTGTAGCCCTGGCTGTCCTGGAACTCACTCTGTAGACCAGGCTGATGTCTTCTCTTTTTAAAGATCCTTTTATAGTGATGCTGTGTGTGTAGGTAGAGTTTAGAGTGAGAATTTAGAATCTGTGACTGCTACCTTAAACTTAATACAGCACATACTTAAAGGTGTAGTGAGCACATCTATCTGTCATTCAAGAAACTGCTTTAAGCAGATTGCCGTGCTGGTGGCTTAGCCCCCAGTGTGGCCATGTTAAGAGGTGGTAAGGCCTGAAGGAGTCTAGAGGAAAGTCCATGGATTCCTGAATCAAAAGAAACCTCTGAGGGTCGTTAGTTCTCATGAGAGAACAGGTCTGGCTCCTGTCTGGCCTTTTGGGCTTTCTGGCTTGCCAGCTGATCAGTCCCTCTTGTATGCATTCCTAACATGGTGATGTCACTTGTCACAGATCTTCACAGAGCTGAACTGACACTAGCTAACATCATGCCCTTGACATGGAGAGCTGAGAGCTAGTTAATCGCCCTTTCCTTACAAAGTTTCTGGCCTCAGACTTGAATTATCAGAAGTGTAGTTTGAAAATATTTCTGCTCTCTTCTTGGAGAATAAGAAAAAAGAAGTGAGCCGGGCGGTGGTGGCGCACGCCTTTAATCCCAGCACTTGGGAGGCAGAGGCAGGAGAATTTCTGAGTTCGAGGCCAGCCTGGTCTACAAAGTGAGTTCCAGGACAGCCAGGACTACACAGAGAAACCCTGTCTCGAAAAACCCCCCCAAAAAAAAAGAAAGAAAGAAAGAAAAAAGAAGTGACTTACATATAGTCGCATGGAAAGTAATGGGTGCCACTAATGTGCATGGAGACGATTTTTAGATAAATGCTCTAGCTAACACCATGTACTTCTATAGGGTACATGCATATGTAAATTCATGCATCTAGGAACCCATCCGAAGCAGAAATCTGCATACAGAAAGACATGATCTAGAGTTTGGAATTCTAGTAACTGGCCAAGGAGAGACACAAGCCTTCACGCCTCTCCTACCTTTGGTCTCGCAGATCATCACGTTGCTGAACTCACTCTCCCCTCCTTCATTAAAGCACTGCATCTTAATGTCATAGGAGGTCTCTGGCTGCAGGTGACCAATGGTGTGCCACTGCTTGGAACCTAGAGGAGAGAGACACGAGACTAGCTGTAGGTATCCCACAGCCTGGATGACACCAGTGTGCTTATTTGGAACTTTCAGAACGAGATTTACAGAATCCCTTGCCATTTCTTACAGCTTGTGAGACACACACGCACACACACACACACACTCCTCGTAAGTATTTTTTACTGCATCATGGATGAACAGCATTTCTATAAAGTGCATGTAAAGGAGGTGAAGAGGTAAACTTGATTAAAGGGCATCTGTGTGTCAGCAGCAATGCTGCTTTTATTAAAAATTAGTGGCGTAGAGGAAAAACATCTCAAATCCACATTTCAGCCCAGCAAGTGCAGACACTATGTCCATCCACTAAAAATCCAGGGTACAAATGACAGCAAGCAGTGCATGGCCCGGAGGAGGCGAGCAGCCACAGGAAAGGCTTTCACAGAGCTCTCGTCCACTGCCACCAACGCATCACGCTCAGACAGTTAAACACCTCAAGGCCAACTCTGCAGTGAGAACCCTCAGCCGCTGCTCCTTAGGCCACATTTCTTTTGAGTCAGGGTCTCAGAACCACACAAGTGTCTCCACTATTAGGATTCTGTTATCTGTGGCACGCGGCCAAGGTTTCATTTAGAAATACTCCCAAACCGAGCACTCCAGCGTAAATCACCCTCCGTTTTCACTTTCATGGATCTGTGACAAACTTTCATAAACAGGGACACTTTTGTCAGATTTAATTAACTCTTCAAGTACTCTTAATCCCTTTTAGAAAAATGACTCTTCAGACTGTCTCCAGTGTTTCCTAGAAATCCAAGTATGCCACCAACCGATTTAAGAATTAATTAAAGGGAAAGAAAAAACAAAAAACCACACCACATGCATAAGTCAAATCTGCTTGGCTGTCAGGACCAGTAACACAGGCTCCTTTCTAATTCAACACAGACAAAAACATTTCAGCCCCTTTCCAAGTCACTAGCACAAAACCCCTCGTTCACATAGACTCGCATCTTATAGGGGAGAAAATCCGATTGTCTAAAATCAAGTGTCTCTAAGGAGCTGTAGGAGTGGGTTCTAGACTCCGTGTATATACTTATACATATATACTTTGTGTGTGTGTGTGTGTGTGTGTGTGTGTGTACATGTGTGCGTATACTTGTAAAGAAACCTATCCTTGTCCTCACTTATTTTTGGTTTTGCTTGGTTGGTTTTTCTTTTGTTAAAGAACTGGTTGAAGCTAGAATGGCCTTTTTTGTAAAATGTAAAACCATCCCACGAGACTACTTTTTACTCTACCTTTTGGGCTTTCCACAAGTATCTCCATTAGACCCAAAGAACTAGTTAGACCTCAGAGAACTAGTAACAGTGGAGTTGAGCTTCTCACTGGGTTTTAAAAGAAAACAGTTACAATATATGCCTTCTTAGATTTATATTTCATTGTTGTGTCCAATCTTTCCAACAGCAAAAACTATAGGTTGGTAAAGAAAAGGAATTTTTATATTTGATAAGTGAGGCAGCTATGTACACTGTTGGGTCTAATCCCAATCAGTGAGTATACACCCTCTAAGCTTCCTGTTTAGAACTACAGGGCAGGATGAGCTTTATACACTGATTTCCCTGGAACTCCACTGATGAGCTTTAGACACTGATTTCCCTGGAACTCCACTTAACAAGATAAAACTACTCCGCAGGAAAAACGCTGTCAGGCTGAGAACATTTGTAGTTATATAAATGTGGCAAAGAATTAGAAGATAGGACAGTGTAAAAAATATAAGTGTTCTTACTGTAGTCTTTATAATTGACTCATTAAAGAAAGGAGAGGGGCCCTACATTTTGGATCGATACACACGTAAGTATTCAAACCTTTTAAGAACATTTTAGGTACATATTTTAAAGAAGTATCTTGTTCCTGGTTTTGGAAGAATAAACCAATAGCTTCAACTGCCACAGAAAGAATTTCAAAATGAAAATAAGCAATAAGCAAATTACACAGCACAGCGGATCCCACTTAAACATCTAACTGCTCAGTGTACTGCATTTATAAACAAGCCTGCTGAGAACTAAGAGAGACTCCCATCCGTGAGCGCCGCTCTACATGGTGTGCCGTTAAACGTTCTTCCAGTCCCAGGCTCACATTCCCATCACAGAGGTTTGTAAAAGCTCAGATTCCTCTAAAGAGTTTAACAACTGGTAATGCACAGGAATTCCTAGAAAGTCCAGAAGGAAGGCGAGGACGAGGGAGACACACAGAGAGCTGTTCATGTCGCCTAACATCTGCTCAGTTTAGAACCATCTTATGCCAAATGTTTAACGGATGTCGAAAGTCTTAAAAATAAAAATCTGATATCCCCATTCTTCTAAACCATCTAAACTAAAACAAAGACTTGGACAGAACAAAATGCAGAAGTCATAATTATCTTTCTGCTTTTTCTAACAGCCTTTTGATTGACAGGAAAGTATGCAAACTGAAGAGCCACACACTCTAAGTACACTGCACTGAATGCTCACAAAGCAAACACCCAGGGCACCAAGAGAACACCGCTGCATCCCACTATCTCCGGCTACTCCTTGTGTTTCCTTCTCTCCCCCAAGATGGCTACCACCTTGACTTCTGAGAGCACAGAACAAGCTTGCCACTGAAAGTTGCAGAAAAAGAGAAAGAACCATTCTTTCATTCAAAAGAGAGTCATGAGCAGCTACCCTACTCAGACTGTAAAGTTTTTATTATGTTACAAAACTAACTCCATTGAATATGTACTAAAAGAAATCCTACATGGGCTGGAAAGATCATTCAACAGTGAGGAGAACTTGATCATTTTTTAGAGAGCCTGTTTTGGTTCCAGCACCTGCATGGCAGCTTACAACTAACTATCCACAGCTTCAGTGCCAGGGGACCTGACGCCCTCTTCTGACCTTGTAGGCACCAGGCATACTTGTGATACACATGTGGTCAAAATACTCATAAATATAAAAAAATAAAATCCCCCCAAATGCTGTAATATTTGATATGAGATAGCATAATTAAATTGATTTTAAAAAACTATTTAATGGCAGGAAATCATATGGTAAATCCTAGGCCTAGAGCAATTTTCTGACAAGATTTGCTATAACATGTATTTATAAATATGTATGCAGAGATATTTGTATATATGAGATAGAACTCAGGGCCTGGCACATCCTAAGTACATGATCTACCACTGAATTATAAACCCAACCAAGACATTTACTATCTTAAGAGATCAGACTTCTGGACTAACAACAGAGCTTGGAAGAAGTTTTCCTCTCACACCAAGAGTCCCAATCTAAAATAGTACCAAGAATGGAGCATCCGGCTTATACTCGAGGCTTCCAGACTTGAGGAACCTATTACCCTGTGAGGGAACCTAGACTTTTATGTAACAAAATTCTCCTCCTTATAGCCATCCCTTCCTCGTAACCATCTGTCTGGACTGAAGCAGCTCCCCTCCCACACAGGAGTCTGCCAGTTTGAACCCAGCTCTCATGCTGCTCCCTATTCCCACCCCGTTGATTGATACTCCACAGCTCTGATGGGCTCCATTCACATGTCCGCCAACTCAGCCAATACCAAATGCCTCACCATTGAAGGGGCTGGGAATCCAGCAGAGGAAACAAAGATCCTGCGTCTAAGTAAGTTCATATTTAGTAAGAGAAATATGTAATTTCAAATACTCATACTCATATATCTAGACTTTGATTACACACTGAAATAGGCACAAAGGGTTTAATTTGGGTTAGAACTTCAGGGAAGATCTGGTCTGAGGAACGGGCACACAGAGTCCCAACAGAGGAGCATGAGAAAACCCGTGCAAAGCATTAGGAAAGGGGAATGGTGGGAAGCAGACACTGTCCTGCACTGAGGACCTGAGGCTGAGGTCAGCATCTCCTGTGAAAAGATACAAAAGGCATGGCTATGGGTAGCGATGTGGGCCGGTAGGTTACAGCAGCTACCAGCCCACAGGCAACATTCGAGATTGTACTGTAAATGCAGCCAAGGAGTAGTGTTGACACCCTCCACACCTGGGCTGTTGCTTGTTACATCTATAAAACACTTCAACTCCTCAACATCTCTACATGGGTTAGCATGGTTAATATGCAATCGTCCTGGTACAGAGGTCTACAAACTGAGCAAGACTTATTTTTTAATTTAGTAAGAAGTTGCAACGGATTTATACATTCAGATCATTGGTCGTTACAAAAAAACAAAGTCAAAATCTTTTTTCAGATGAATTTCTGACAAATCTTCTCCCATACTTTCATAACTGTCTCTGAAACAAAATCAGGGCACTATTGCAGGGGGAGGGGAAACTGGGAAATTTGGGTTACATGGGAACAAACTTAACAGCATATATTAGTTCATTTCTAACTCAGTCTCTGAAGATGGGTTCATGATGTTTAACCCCTCCCCACAGAAGCATCTTGGCAAGGGTCTCGGCTTACCAAGGAACTCACCTTCCACAACATCTCTCTTGTAATCACTGTCATTGTCACTGTCTGTCGGTCGGTAATAGATATAGAATCCTTGAATGGGAGTGTTATTGTTACTTGATGGAATATACTAGAAGACAGAAGCAAAGGCTTGTCAGAGGCAAAAGTAAAAGTAACGTCCTAATTTCCCTATCTGTATGGCAATGTTTCTCTAGCTTTGTTTTGCAGTGCATGTAGTGGCCATTTTTTAAAACTAATTCAGAAATATTCAAAGGTATATGGACAATTAGTTTACTACAGAACTAAATAAAAATAAAATGGTATATACTTTATTAGCTTCAAAATAAATGCACACTGGTTCAAAGAGAATAAAGCATAAAATATTAATTAAGTTAGCACTATTTGGACAAGAGCAGAAGAAACAGTAATGGCATTTTTACCCCATCTCTTAGAATATGTGCTGCAGACAAACCTCAGTACCCTTCCATTTCTCTGTAATTAAACATTCAACAGCTCCAAGCATCATACAGTAAGAACACTACACTGCTGACAAGAAATCTCATTAAGAAGATGTTCGCTCACGTACCGTCCATTTTAGCATAATCTGAGTGTCACTGACAGCTTCTGTATATGCGATGTGAGGTCCAGTTATTGGGCGATTAGAAAAACGATTTGGGAAGCCAGCCACCTGGTAAGGGCGGGATGCTGCGCTCCGAAAACTCTCACCATAGTGGTTGATAGCAATGACCCTAAATTTGTATATTGAACCTTGGGGGATAGGGCAAAAGCAAAACACATGTAACTTAAAAAATTGTAACAAGGCTATGATACATCTAAAGAATAAATTAAAATCCTAAACCAAGTTTCCTTATCGCTCATATACAATTGCTAGAAAGTTTTCAGTTCAGAAAATGTTACATATCTAAAACTGCTGCCCTCTCCCTACTAAGTTAGACAACACAGACACCTACAACATGTGTATATTCAAGATTCCAAAAGCAAAAGTGGCCATGAGCCCAAACAAACGTGTAAGCTTATTTACAGTTTTCTCTCTTACAGGTAATAATTTTAATAGACTCAGGAGTTGGGATTGGAGAAGCAATTTAAAATCTAGAAATGAAGAATGGTTAAGGGGTGGGAATGGAGCTCAGTGGTAGAGCACGTGCTTAGCATGGACAAGGCTTCAATTTCCACCACTGAAATAATGCCAACAAAAATAGTTAAGCAAAGTATGATACATTTACAAAGTTAGACTTAAAATGAGGGATGTGAAATTGTATTTATGATAAGATTTCAAGGCATATAAAGACACTGAGAAGAAAAGACTGGAAAAAAATATAACTAACTATAAACAGTGTGTGTGGATGGGTAGAGTTGACATAACTTATTCTCTTCAGATTTTATTTTCAAAATAAGAAACTGTTATCGTAACAAATAACAACAACAACCAAGTATTATTACCTGGCTCTAAACTACGAACTTCCACAGAGAGTTTGGAAGGAGGAATATCTTCAGCAGCCACCAGCCAATCACTAGCTCTCATCCGTTTATATTCCACCTTGAAGGCGGTGATGGGAGAGCCCCCATTCGCTCTGGGAATCCAGGTGACGTAGACTGAGGTCTCTGACGCCATAGAGATAGTAGGTCGATCTGGTGCCTCTGGGACTGAAAATTGGAACACTCATTTTTCCATCACCATGATGTCAGAGACAGGAATAACCTAAAAATGCTCTGAGGGGTAAACCCCAGACCTGGTATTAAAGGTCCCTCATCAACTTTTTGTCATCACTAATAATATTACAGCCCGTCTCCCTTTCCTCTCTAAAAGCTAATGGGAAATAAAATGTACAAGAAAGGAAACACAAGAAACTGGAAGGAGGAAAGAAAAAGTCAAATGATTACAGATATAATTAGCTCACGAAGAAGGAAAAGTTAATGAATGTGAAGGTTTCTGCTTTTCTACTTTAGATTTATGGCTAAAGCAGTGTACAAGTAATTATTTGATTTTGGCTATGACATATAAACAATTCTCACAAATGTTTTCTTATTTGAAACATTTTCCAAATCACATAAACCAAGCCAACAACCTACTGATTATTACACTGTTACTATTACATTTCTTTAATAGGCACCTCAAGGTCTCAGGAATTGCTGATTTGAAACCAAGGCTGTCAGAGAATGCATGGATACAATATGTTGAAATCAATACTAATAAGGTAACAAGCAAGGGAGAGGATGTGAGGAAGACAGGAACAGTACCACATAAAGACCATGACACAAACATAGAAAAGTAAGTCAGAGGGTCCAACAGCTTGCAGGGGGCGCTGCCAAGCACCTTGCTGCCCTACGTGACAGGTTAGAAGGACTAGACCCTGTGGCAGATGGAGCCACTGGGAGTGAGGTCACTCGCATTGAAATCAGGGGCCTAACTTCCCCTGCTGAAGCAGCAGTCTAGTGGTTGTTACTGGCTTCCTTCCTGAGTGCTGTAAGGATGGCCTACAAAATAGTTACACACACCCCAGTAAACTGCCATTCTGCCTCCCTGCCGGCTGCCTGGGAATCCTGCGGAATCCAGTTCTCAGCAGGCCAGTAGGCCTTTTGGTGTGCAGCCCATTGAGCTTTTAAATGGACATGGAAGGGCAGTCTGGGTCACAATGCCCCAGTGTTGGTGAAGACACTAAGGAAAGAGGCCTGTTTTTACCCATGATCCCCAAGCATGGACTTGTTTCATCTCAGCACCTCTTTAACCTTCCCTTCTAAGGCTTAAGAAGGAAATCACATCGAACATGGTTCTTGTACATAGAAAATCAGGGTGTTTTACAAGACAAATGCTTAAGGGATAAACAGAAGAAGGCATTAGCAGACGACTGTGGATGATACTTACTATATTCCTTTCCACTAGAAAGCAATGGAAACAGAACAGGCAGAAAGGTTAATGCAGATCTTTACAGAAAATCAAAGGACTTTCTCAGGGTGACTGTGCAAGACACACACTCACCAAATGCCACAGGTCAAAGAGGAAAAGAAAGTTACAGAGGAGTCCATGTCTACAGAGATGAACACATAAAAGTCTCTGAAAAAAAAAAAGTGAACTTGAACAGCTTTTCCTTATCTGGATAGCAGACATGGTCTCCTCCTCATGGAAGTGTTATAAACAGCAAGCAAATGATTCATACGCATATTTCAGCTTGGAGAATTCGAGAGTCACAATCTTCACCTACATCCACAAGCTTCACCTACGATCTGTCACCATCCATGCCTCTTTGTAAATGTTCCTTTGCCACCCGGACCCAAGCTCCCTCCCTCTCATTCGATGCAGATTCTATTACTCTAACCTCAGCCATCCCCCTCCCTCCTGTAGTCTAACCTCAGCTGTCCCCTCCCTCCTGTAGTCTAACCTTGGCTGTCCCCTCCCCCCTCCTTCATTCACTGATGTCATCTTCATATTTTCTAGGTACATGTTTTGCGTTTCTTCCTCTTTAAGATCCTTTAGGGGGTTTTTAAGGGGGGTAATGTGAATGTAGTTCCCCACTACCACAAACTGTATAGTCAAGTTTCCAGCATTTGAGGAAATCATAGGGGTCAACACATCCCAAGTGTAATAAAGGAAACTTGCCCTGGGGAAACCACTTTCATGATCCTGGGGTATCTCCCTTGCTAGGTTAATACTAGGCTCTTCATAACTCTCAGAAAAATATTACACTTTTTAAAAGTCTTATTTAATTTGTTTATTTATTTGTTGTGACATAAATAAAGCCATATGACACAGCACACGTGTGGAGATGCACTCATATGGAGGTCAGAGGACAGTTTGTAAGAGCCTTTTTCCTTTATTCACCATGTGTCCTTGGGCTGTCAGGCAGTAAGTGTCCTTACTTGCTCCCTGAGATTACACTTTTAAACATATCATAGAAGATATGGGGAACTGCCTGTACCTTATACTATCATCATCTCCACCAGTAATAACTCACAAAATCTAATCTCTACACTGAGTGCATGGCATCATCTGTCCATCTGCTATATGAGGTATCTTTTCTTCACCTGGAGGTATCATTCTTTTCTCCAGAGGCTTAATTCAAGCGCCAAGCAGTTGTGTGATACACCCTCCTTTGTATCCAGTAGGTGAGTTGGGTATCTCTCCATCACCTCTAGAGTACCAGAAGTATAAGCATAGGCAAAATGGACAAGCTGGCTGTCACGGGTATGCCTGTGTATAGTATCCATTCTGTTGTATGCTATCCATTCTGTTGGCGTGCATTCAGATGTCTGTATCACCCACTATAGTTTAAATCCTTGATCAAGGATTATTTCATCCCTGCTGTGCTGACAGTTAGTGATTTCCACATATTGGGTTAAGTAAATAGTAAAGTATTCACCTTTGAGGTCGACTTTACTCTCTTAGTGCTGCCATTCACATAGGAGTATGTTTAAGTAACTGACAAGCAGCTCTGAAGAGAGGCTTCTCAGGGAAGGAAGGTTCATGACACTGAAGAGGGCAGCTCAGAGTACTAGGATCTGTTTGTATTGTTTGATATCAATTCATGGTAAAGTATAAAAATAGGAGAGAACCATGGAAACTTGTAGATCATAGTAGCAAATATTAAATGTTCTCGACATGTCCTGAGTTAGCATAATTACAAAAAGTGGCTTGAAGGCAGGGTATGTAGTTTAGTGGTACAGTACTTGCATAGCATTCACATGGCCCTGGGTTTAATCCATTACACACACTTAGACACACACACAACCAAACACACACACACAGACACACACAGACACACACACAGACACACAGACACACACACACACACACACACACAGACACACACACACACACACTTACATGTGCCCAAACTCATGCACGCACATATACCACATACACATATAAAAAACAGCTCTGCAAGATAGAACACAACCTTAATGACTAACGTTCCTGTCCTATCTCCCCAAAGTGAAACAGGACAGTGACATTTATAAACAAACAAGATGAAGATTCTTTACCTCCACTATGCCTAGAGGAATCCGTAAGCACAACTCCAAAATTGCTGTTGGAAGCCTCTGAAGTAATAGGCCGCTTAGGGATGCCCACAGGTGGAAAGGATGCCTGGGTGTTTTTTGATGATGCCATTTTTTCTGTAAAGTATTTTTTAAAAACCAATAAGCTTATATATGCAAAATAGAAACAAAAAATTACTATGAAACACAAGTAGCTTTGAAAATACATGTGTCTGTGTCTAAACACAGTATCTCCCTTATACTAAACTAGTGTTAAGAACGAGGGCAAATGTTTTGTCTTTCTCTAGCACATTTCAAAATGTGCCTTTGTGGCACCACTTTCATTGATACACGTGATGTTTGGATTTGATATAAGCTTGCCACAAGTTAGGATCACCTGAGAATGGAGCGTCCTGTGAAAAGTTGGAAGACCCACCCTGAGGCTGGTAGCAGTCCAGATTTGCTCAGCTTCCCTATTGCTGCTCTATCCTATATCCTGCTACTGCTGTTCATTCCAGTGTCACCAGTGTCTGCCACTGACTGAGAACCAGCAGCTCTCCAGAAACCTTCCAGGTTATCAATGTCCTTGCCTATGTCCATCTCTGTCTATGTCTGTCTCTGCCTATGTCTATGTCCATGTCTGTCTCTATCTATGTCTGTCTGTCTATGTCTGTGTCTATGTCCTTGCCTATGTCTATGTCCATATCTGTCTCTGTCTATCTCTGTTTATGTCTGTCTATGTACATGTCTGTCTCTATGCCCCTGTCTATGTCTATCTATGTCTATGTCTGTCTATGTCTATGTCTGTGTTTGTCTATGTCTATTTGTTTCTGTCTATGTCTGTCTATATCTGTGTGTGTCTATGTCTGCCTATGGCTATGTCTATCTATGTCTATGTCTGTGTGTGTCTATGTCCTTGTCCATGTCTATGTCTGTCTATGTGTATGTCTTTCTATGTTTATGTCTGTCTATATCTATGTCTGTGTTTGTCTCTGTTTGTCTCTGTCTCTGTCTGTCTCTGTCTATGTGTCTGTGCGTGTCTATGTCATTGTCTATGTCTATGTCGGTCTATGTCTGTCTCTGTCTCTGTTTGTCTCTGTCTATGTGTCTGTGTGTGTCTATGTACTGTCTATGTCTATGTCGGTCTATGTGTATGTCTGTCTGTCTATGTCTGTGTTTGTGTGTGTCTCTGTCTATGTCTTTGTCTGTGTCTGTGTATGTGTGTGTCTATGTCCATATCTATGTGTTTGAGTTGGTTCTCTTCCTCTAGAGAACTTTGACTACTAAAACAACCAGAGCAGGAAACCTGAATGAGGACCTAAGCAGAGACTCTGATTAGCTCATTTTCCTTTTGTTGCACATATTCATTCCAAAATAATAATCATAATTAGGAAGTTTCTGTTCAGGCTGTTCCACAGAAAATAAAATGCTAATTTTAATGTTTTAACAAGCAAAAATAAAACTGGTTCTTTGTTGTTTTCTAGTTTTTAAACTGAAACAGCTCTTCAGTGGTTATAGGTTAGACTATGAATAACTAGGACCTAGTAGTGAAAATTTGACTGATGATTCATTTAAAATGGGAAGTACTCATTTCTGCTGGATTGTAAGTAGATGAAGGTCATTTCCCAAAGTCACCAAATGCACCCATGTCAGGCTTCAGAGGCCATTTCTCTTCCAGCACTGGCTTCTCCAGGGTTCCCTTCTCTACCCCTGAAGTGTTCTCCTTTATCTGAGCCACTCGGGCATAGCCTCGGCTCCCTGGACTCCCCTCTCCAGCTGCTCACCAGGAACACTTCTGTCACGGTACTGCTCATGTTATTCTGCTTTTCCCTACCCTATCCTCTTCCATTATCCTGACTCCATAACTCCAGCCCAAATGTTCCGTCTCCTTGTAGCTCATGAGGTGTCACTAGCAAAGACATGGCAAGTTTCACAGAGTGCTGTGTCACAGAGCCACACTGTCTGTCTGTCTGTCTGTCTGTCTGTCTCTCTCTCTCTCTCTCTCTCTCTCTCTCACACACACACACACACACACACACACACACACACAATCTTCCCAATTTGCTCCATCACAGTGGCCCTTTGGTGTTCCTGGTGTGCACACTTAGCACATCATTCTTCGTGTCTTGGTGTACCCCAGTCAGTCTGCCAGGAGCGAACTCTTCCCTGATGTGTAGAGACCCTCTACATCCCCTTCTTTAAACATCTCACTGCTGACTAATACAGAACATATCCCTTACAGTAACTCAATCCAAACACTCCCTAAGTCCACCCCTGAAGCTATTTCTTCGTTAATACCACCCCCTAAGGTACTTAGAACCTAGGCTCCTCCCACCTGGGACGTGAGTTCTATGGGGATCAGCTTTGGCAATTTTCTACCCTGCCCATTGCACGGTCAGTGTTGATAAATCCCAGAACCGAACCGAATTTTGTCTAGACTTGTTACTTGACTGTGCATTTTACCTTTTCATCAGAGTGTACGCTCTACTGCTGGATCTCAACCTGACTGTCTCTGGTTTCCCTGACTCAGCCATCTGAATGCTGTTCATCATGCACTTCCAAAAATATGTATGGAATATTACACTGGAATAAATAATACAACTACCTAAATGTAGCCCTCCAAAAGGTGCTTGAGTATGCATAGATAATAGATTTATATCTTAGGATTTCTACTATCCAATAGGAATCCTCACAAATTCTCACAAGTAAATTGGCATGATGTAGCCAGTTCACTCTGACGAAAGATGACACTCGCCTTTGCTGGTCCGGAAGGTAAGCATGGCAGGCTGTCCCTCACCAACTGCACTTCTAGCCACCATCAGAACTTCATAGAGACTTGACGGCTCCAGCTCAGTTAGATGCAGCTCATTTTCACTCCCTGGGACACGGACCGTGTGCCAGCTGCCCACTGCACCACTACCATCATCCAGCTGCCCAGGAGAAACCAGAATCATGAGAGGCGGAGGGCAGAAAACATGTCTTCCCAATCACACAGAAAGTAACATTTATCTAATTCTAGAGAGGTTTGCAGAAGTGATCTGTTATTGTGAGCAAGAAATATAATGCCCTCCATCTTGTGAAATGTATTAATCGCATTAAGATTATAAGAGGAGCTTTTAAATTTTGCTTTAGTATAAGCCTGCAGAGAAAACATATATCACCCAAAAAATCACCACATAGAGGTCCAAGCAGGACCAAATAAATAACCAAACCATTTAAGATTCTGGTACTAGTAAGAGGTCAGCCGACAATGCAATGGTCACAGATGATGCCAGAGGACCTTGCCCCAGCAGGAATTATTTGATGAGTATTCTACAACCGTAGCAAACAACAGAATTGCAGTTTTCAAAGTAGCTTACAGAGTTTGATGCCCAGTGTGTTAAAACAAGACGTTTGATAGAAAATGGTAAGTGATGGGGGCCAGAGACAGAGCTCAGGGGTAGTCACTAGCCTAGCTTGAAACCTTGAGTTCCAGCACAGGGTGGAAAGGAGGGAAGAAGGGAGAGAGGGAGGGAGGGAGAGAGAAAGGAAACGAGAGAGGGAAAAGGGAAAAATGTTATGGTAACTTTGGGTTAGACTTTGACTTGGGAAAAAAATTACTTATACTCCATCCTTACTGATATCCTAAGATCTGGCAATCCAGAATAACTAGTGAGGATACCTCTGACAAACTAATTCTGTAACACTCTCGCTTTCTACTCTACCAGAAATGTAAAACATAATAAACAAATGTCTCACACATGTACAGGGTTAAAGAATGAGAACAGAAAAATGAGTTACCTTTCGGTACTTCACAAAATAGGCGTTGATAGGCATTCCGCCATCCCTCCCCGCCCTCCACACCAGGTTGTACGTGTCTGGCATGTGGGTCTGAGGGGGACTCAGTATGTTAGGAGCATCGGGGACAGAGGCATTTTTCTCTTTTGGCAATTCCACTCCACTGGAATGCACCTTCACTGGAAACAAGCTCAGCAGGCCGGACTCTGAACCGTCTCGTGGGTCTCGTTCATCATTCTGAGAAGCTTCAGAAGGTGTGACTGACTCTGCCTTTGTGTTTGTCTCGAAAGGAACTGCATAGAGGGGGAGAGGATTAAGGGGAGACTGCTTAAAGAAGTTTACTTTTCCAGTATCTTCTACCCAGTTACTATCAGCCCCATGCTGACATTAGGAGCAAACTCGAATCTGAGAACTTAAAATGAATAACATTTCACCAATTCATTCAGAGTGACCTCTGATGCCTACTGTCGATCTGTCTGCTCATTGGAAAGCAAAGGGGTTGTTTGGGGAACTAGTAGCTTGATGCTGGTGAGCAGACTTTTATCTTTACTTAGCTCTGCATTAATGTTGAGTTTTTGCGGTAACAATTTACTAACTCGATGTAAAAAGACTTGGTGAGTTTAACACAATGGACAGTGAACGGAATGGAACATCACTGTGAACAAAGAGACAGAAGAACATGGGAGATAGTGTGAGGGCTCAGTCGACAAAGGCACCTGCCGCCACGCATGACAACCTGGGTCCCATCTCTAGAACCCACACAGTAGGCTAGAATTGACTCCTTCAAGTTGCCCTCTGACCTCCACATGTATGCCCCTCCCCACATGCACAATAAATAAATGTGGTGTTTTTATGTTTTTGTTTTGTTTTGTTTTAGTTTGGGTTTTAATGGTCAGCATTGCACTCACACCCTCTGGCGAGCTAGTTTCCAAAGTTCCTTCCCAGAATTCCCATTTACACAGTGCCCTCCAGCCCTGCGTCTCAGCTTAAGCTCAGGAAGTCCTGGCTCATTGGATTACACTTTGCCTTAGGCGTTGGCCGCCACACAGGCGTGTGCCAGCTGGTCTTAGGTAGAGATTTCCCAGACAGAGATAGAGATGAGGTACCATTTCCACAAAAATCCACAGGAGAATGAAGCCACTTTGGCTGCATCCATTGATTATGGCCAAATTACAAATTACTAACCCCTAAGCGAGCAAGAAAAAGAAAGAACAGCCCAGCAGTGTGTAGCTAACAGAACAGAATAGAATGGAACAAAATAGCAAAGGGGCTGCGTCACTAATCTTTCAGGCGGTCAGTACTCATCAATAGGTATCCCACGTATCTGGAAAGGAATTTCTAATCTCCACAGAAGCATGCCTCTGGACATGTTCGTGAGGCACTTTTTAGTCTGGATTAATTACAGTGGGGACCTTACGCTAATCTATGGGCTGGGTTCTGGGCTAAAAAGAAAGGAGAGAGCCAGCTGGGCACCAGCCGTCTTCCCTCTCTGCTTTTTGACTGCAGATGTGAACTGACCAGATGAAATCACAGCATAGAGGAACAAAATGGGCACAAAATCCCACAGCTAGCCAAGGAGCTACTGCCACAGCAGTTGCCGGGAGAGGAACTTGTTTTTTTTTAATGGTGTGGCCTCTGGTAGGTAAACCACAAACCAGGGCAGACCCCACACCCAAAACTATCTGGGCAACACAAACTGGACTTGATAGGGAAAAAAAAATCTCATAGTTGGGTGGGAAGTTGCGGTAAGGTATAGAGGGTCATTATGGGAACAGTTGGGGAAGAGAGGGTAGACTCAAAATAAACGGTATGACGTTCTCAATGAATTAAAATATCACTTAAAAATTTGCTAGTCTAAAGACAGCTAAGTCTTAACATCTACTTCCAACAATATTTAGAATATACAGAGGAAGGTAAAAATAATGTATTTTGACTTTTAAGAAAAGGATGCAAATATCCAAAACTACTTGGTATATTTCTATACCAAGAACTATACAAGATATTTAATATAAATAATCTCATTTAGTTCTCAGGTGAAGAGGAGAGCTTCCTCCTGCTTTGCAGATGAGGAGATGGAGTTCCCAAACTCTAAGACGAGAGCTGTAGAAGAATGTTAGTGGGCAGCTGTGAGAAGAATGGGGAAGGTTTGAGAGCTCGGTGGAGACAGACAGACTGCCAGTGTAATAAAGCCTAAGGACTGACAACTTGGTTTCTCTCCGGTGCTATTAATACTGGCAACAAAAGGTCCCCATTATTCACCCTTCGAGAAGGAAGAGGAAGGCATGACATGGGGACACCACAAAGACTACGACACACGGTGGTTACCTCTATAATGAGGTCAGAATCCTGCTAAAAAAGTGGGTGTGATTTTAGAACCACAACACATTAACAAAAATCCCACAAGACCCAGACTGACAGTGTGAGGTCAGGTCTCTGTGAGTGTATGAAAGAATGTCCTAGAATCATCCTCCACCAAAGAAAATAAGAAGCTAGTGTGAAACAGTGCAGAAGAAAATGAATTAAGTTCACTGAGACAACTTGAAAATATTGCTCCTGGAAGGAGCATGTTTACCTAGTGAGTCAGAGAGGAGGAGACACTCGGGTGGATGTTGTGCCTGCTTTTGCTGAAAAATGAGCTCCAACCAGAGGGGAGCGAGCAGCTGTGGCCTGGGTGGTGGGGAAGGACTCTTGTTTCATTAGTAGTTTCCTGGATCCTCCGGCAGCTGACCACTGGGAAGTGGTATCTGGCCACAAAAGAGTTTCCACACCACATGCCTCAGTTTATAAAGAAGTGTAAGAAGAAACGCTATTCTGCAGCCTGCCCTTGAAAGAGCATCTCAACTCCCTTTTTTGTTACTCCAGGCGCACTGCAGCCTGCCACAACTTTTAAAATGGGAGAAAATAAGTAATCTCTATTGTTGCAAATAATATAATTTGAGTAATTAAAAAATTGTATTAGATACTGTTTAAAGATCTGGTCACACGAATGCTTTTCATTTTAACCCAATAAGCTCACCATCAAGTAAAAATATTAAGTTGGAAAAGTACATTTAAGATTCCCAACCCACTGGACACCATTGTTTTGCAACTGCACACTACAGTATCTATGCCCCTCTCATCTGAAATGGTTGACTGGGAGGAACAGCTCACTGCTACTGCCCAGTGTCAGAGTACCAAAGCTCTTCTTGTTAGGGTTAGGATTAGGGTTAGGAAAAGGCCAAAATTCAAAGAGCTGTTTCTACTGAATATGTATCACTTTCATACCACTGTTTTAAATGGAAAAATTTAAGTGGAATCATCTTCAATTGGCAACTGTCTAGATTTTCAAGTGCTCATGAATAGTATCTCTATCTCAGTTTGTCTTCAAAAGAACTCTATAAGGCAGGCCAAATTCTAGTTCTGTATCTTAAAAATTATGTTTATTCTTTGTAAATTTCACACATTTATAAGTTGTGTTTTGATCACATTGTTCCATCACTACCTTCCCCACCCTCCAATCCTTAGTGCCCCCACCCCAGTCTCTCTTCCAACTTCATGTCCTACTTTTCTTAATTTTAAGGAAAGATTTGCTCTGGTTTGGTTCTTTGAGAGAGGTTCTTACTCCACAGTCTGGGCTAGCCTTGACCTTGTAGCAATATTCCTGCCTCAGTCTCCCAACTGTCGATTCCAAGCATGAACCACCCTGCCTTCCAGCTGAAAGGTAGACTGCTTTTGAATTAGGGAAAAAAATATAGCAATGTTACTGAACTTAATAAGTCTGAGTACAAACTAATATAATGTGAAATACAACTATACCTGACCAACATGTTCCCATGTGACCACTCACATCCACATCTCACTGCAGGGAACCTAGTCCATCCCCCATTAGAGTTTGGAGCAGATACAACTCACTCTATAATACTATACATCCAGAACCTCAAAAGCTCAAGGTCTCTGGAAAGAAGGGAGAGGGAGTTATCACCCACTTTCAGATATAGCTTACCCTCCCCATAATAAACAAAGGAGCTGACAGTTAATGCTGAAGTTTAATGAGGCTCGGGATTCTATGCAAAGAAGTGCATTACTGTGCACTATTTGAGCTTTAACAGACTCAACTACGTCTTAATTCTTCTAGAACATAGAAAAAGCCCAGGTGGGTAGGCTATAGCTAACAGGGTTATTGCTCATTAAAATGGCATTTACTATGACAGGATTCTGGAGCAGAGGAAAATGTTAAAGATCTAATCTAAGCAAGTTAGAAAATGAAATTTAAGTGTTTCAGATTTCTCATATTTAAAATGAAAAAGAAAAAAATAAGTAGTTCTGTAAGCTACAACCATAACAGTTATATCTCTTTGTACTGCTGTGCATTTGCATAAAATAATCATGCCTACTAAGTTCTACCCAGGCATCTCCTACAGACCTGCTAGCAGCTAATAGTACTAAACTGTGCCATTCTTATTTGCCCAGTGTGTGTGTGGGAGGAATATATATATATGTATATATATATGTATATATATATATACATATATATTCATATGTTCATATATCTAAATTTAATAATACTCAACTGTCTCTATCTGAAACTACCTAAAGTTATTAAAGTCAATAACTACCTCTTCCTGCCACAATGAATAACCACATTGCCACAATGAATAAAGATAATTTGTCAGTAATTAGTCAGCAATACTCATAACCTAATATATTAAATTTATAAAATGTTTTCTAGTACCAGACACCATTGTAAGAGCTTTCCTGTCCTGGCCTCTTGGACTTGCATATGAATCCTATGAACAGGACATTAGTGACATCAGGAGGAAGCAGAGTTCAGCAACTGGCCTCTGGTTGGCACCCTGGATTATTTCAGCACAGTCTACAGACTTCATGTCCACACAGTGTACCACCTCTAGCAACCATCAAACAGCACATTCACATATGAGAACGCAGGTCCCTAACTCTGCACACTTCTCTTCTGGCCTCTAGCTTTACTCAGAGCTAGAGACTCCTTGTTTACGAGAGCAAACAAACAGCAAAGTTAACAGCCAACTCTAGCACCAGCACTTTTCTGCCAAGACCACCCAAGGCTACTCCTCTGCTTTAAGGACATCTATGGAGGACAGGACAGACAAGAACACCCATGAGAGCCTGGACTTGGACCTAACTAAAGCAGGGAACTCTGGAGCCCAGAACCACTATCCAGAGAGAAGAATGTGAACTCCAGGATCCCACAGGCTCTATAACCAGAGGAGACATGGGAGGGCCAGGAAGAAAAAGGTCACTTACAGCTCTGTAGAAGTGTCTAAGGCAGGAACCTCAGTGTCCCCATACTAAAACAGTACTGGATATCCTACAACTCAGCAGACAAACACAGCAACAATCTACTCAGCTGACTGACAACCAACTAATAATTAACCAGCTGAACAAACCACTCCACTACCCACTGCCTTAACACTGGGTAACACTGCTCGATATGCTCCATGACGTGAGGTTAGAATTGGAGTACTTCAAACATCATATGGAACTGTTAAGTCATCGTCATGTCAAATCAATGGGATATCAGTACCATCCCATTAGAAAGATAACTGAGGTAGCCATATATGGGCATTTGATAGAACCCTAAGTCTATCTTCTCAACACATGCGAACCCTTCAGACTTTGAATCTTGCTTCTAATGTTTTCCTCTGAAAACTATGTGAAAAACCCTCCTCAATATCTTCAAAACCCAAAGCCATTAATAAAACAGACAGACTGTATTTTGAGATCATTCCTAAGAATTAAATGTGAAATGGAGACCAAGGCCCACCTGGTTCCCATGCAGCAAAATACCCCCAAACAAGGTCCTACATTTCATTACCACAGGGAAAACATACATCCATTAAAATAACCTTTCAAATCATCTTTTCCCCTACTACAAAAGGGCTCTGTTCTACTGAAAACAACTCACCCACTGTGAGGACCGCTTCTGACTGTACGCTGCCATGTTTGTTTGTAGCTTCACACATGTATTTCCCAGCATGCTCCCGAGTAACTGCCTGAATGGACAGAGAGCTCGAGCCAGCTTGAGACATGATGAGGTAGACAGGCTCCAGGTCCAAGTCCCCAGGCCGGATCAGGTGGAACTTTCGGGATTTGGACCTAAGGACCTGAGATGGATGGCTGGTTATCAATCCATGGCGGCCGTACCAATGAATGGCTGGGACAGGCACTCCAGTGGCGTTGCAAGACAAAGTCACAAAGTCTCCGTCCATCACCTCTACGTTTGCTGGTGCGGTGACTATAACAGGCTTCTGTCCACTGTCTATTAGAAACACAATTCACATGATCAAAACTAGGAACATGATAGCATCTGCCCTCCAAAAACTTCATCTGACTACAGAAATGATACTACAAAGATATCCCCTTTACAGTTAGCTCTCTCCTCAGCTTTCACCCTGTAAAACTGACAACTAAAAGCAGTGTGTCTCAGAGCCCACAGAGGCACTTGCCTCCAACCCTAATGACATGGGTTCCATCCCTGCAATCCACATGGTTGCAAGAAAGCTAACTTCCACAAGTTGTCCTCTGACCCCCACATACATGTGTATATAAACACACACACACACACACACACACACACACACACACACACACACACACACACACTCACTTCTGAGAAGCAGAGAAAGTCCCAAGTAAATGTGTAAGGGGAGGGTGAAGTCCTGAGGGAATGTCTGTTACAGACAAGGACCTCAATGCCTGAAACCCATAGGAATTTGCAAAGCATTCCCAGGTGGGTTAGGCTCAGGGAACTGGCAAAGCCTTGTCCTGGTACCTGTGTGAATATTGACAATGCGTGCAAAAAACAAAAAAACAAAAACAAAAACAAAAATCAAACAAACAAAAGCAGCTTTGGCCTCTGGGATGACCACAGGTTGAGTTGCTCTCTGGAAATCCTCCTCTCGAGGTCAGCTAGGTGTCCTCCAGTAGAGTGGGCACAGACCACCCACTGCCAGCTTTTCTGAATGTGTTTGTGTGTGCCTGCCCTTTCTTCATTCCCTTGCCACCCCCTCAGGGTTCCAGCACCAAGCCATGCAGGATGTTCTGTGCAATTTGTGTGTGGGAGGGCAGTTTGGAAAAGGGGTTTTTCTGTGTGACTCTGGTTATCATGGAACTTGCTCTGTGGACCAGGCTGCCCTTGAACTCAGGGATTAAGGGGTGCGCCACCACAGTCAGTTTACACTATGTAATTTTTAAAAAGCTGAATTTTTCATAGTTGTAGATTCATTAAATTTCCTACGTAGACTTCTTGTCCTCCTGGAAGGAGTGTATATAAACAAATCTACTGAGATTCCAATAGGTGTACCATGCCTACTAGACTGTGTAAATATAGAAGGGCAAGTGCAGACATCACATAAAACTACATAATATTCATTCAAGAAAACAGTCAGTTCTGGTGAGATCTCATTAGAGAAAATCTGAGAAAGAGGAAAAAAAAATCGGTCTTAAATGCAATTTGACATATTTTTTTACCATGGACATGAACACCATTTTGTTTCTAAATCAAAATGGCACCAAGCCTTCCCTCCTGGCCCTGGTATTTTCTGGAAGGATTTTTAAGTAAGCCCACAATAAAATATTGATCAACACAGAAGACTTTTTTTCCAGAATATTTCTTTCTCTCTAGACATATTTATCATCTCTGATAAAACCAAGGACACTGGATCTTCAGTGGTTTCTGAATTTTCCCACGTGAATGGGTATAACAGCTCTTGCTGGCTAGAATATGCACATCCCTGAGGACTAAGGAAGCAGAACATGGTTTAGCAGGTTTATGTGCCATCCATAAATGCCATACATGACTTGCTAAAACACTGACTCATAGATCATACAGGTACCCTCCGACATATCCCTCAAAAACTTTCCTTTGTGAATTCATTTTTATGTACCATGTGAGTTAGAGATTCAATTTTACTTACTTACTTACTTTCTTTCTTCTGTTTTTTGTTTTGTTTTTGTTTTTGTTCTTGTTTTTGAGACAGGGTTTCTCTGTGTAGCCTTGGCTGTCCTGGAACTCACTCTGTAGACCAGGCTGGCCTCGAACTCAGAAATCCACCTGTCTCTACCTCCCAAGTGCTGGGATTAAAGGCGTTCGCCACCACTGCCCAGCTCAATTTTACTTTCTATTTCACTTTGATTATTAATTAATTCAAGTCAAAACTTGAAACAGTTATCCTCCCCCATGGAGTACACAATGCCAGTTCATTCAGGTCTTTCTGTGTAAAGAGACTTTTGCAACACTTTGTCATGTCCAAGAGTTTGTTTGTTCCTGTGGCAGTATAATGCTTTAGAAATTATTACTGGCTCTTTACATTTACAGCAAGTTCTCCATGCTTTTAGAGTACTCTAGCTATTCTGGGGCCTCTGCTTACCTTTATAAACTTGATAATCATTTTCTCAAGGGTACACACACACAGAGAGACGCATGCGTTCTCATATAATCCAGACAAAGCAAAGGATGACCCTGAACTCCTGATTCCCCTGCCTCTACTGGTGTTCTTGGCAGGTGCCATTAGAGCCCTGCTAAGGTCTTCAAAATATTCTGATAAGATTCCAACTGGAGTGGCATAAATCTACAGAAAAAGGTTGAAAAGACCAGATCACCATATAATTCCAAATGTTCCAAATTCCATTACCTAGAATGTATCTTCATATGTAACTTTGTTACCAATATGAAGGTGATTTTTAAATAGCATTTTCTGTTTGTTGCTGGTATACAGAAAGGTAAATTGTTTGTGCTTCTTTAGGTCTTCACCTATCTTCTTGCTAAATATTAGTATTTTAATAATAAAATATATAAGTGAGAGATAGCAAGAACTTTGGATATTGTACAATGGCAATATTGACTATAAATTAATAACTGTTTGGATTGCTTCCTTCTAATTTCTTTGTGTCTTTCTGTACTGGCTGGGTTTTCTCACACATAGATACCTGGAGTGAATTTTCATGGTAAGAGATGTTTAATCTAAGTCTTTGCTATATACCTTTTATCAAGTTCTATTTCCATTTCTCTGACTGTCTAACATAGATTTATCTCATTTTTCCTACTTCTAGTGAGATAATCATGGTTTTTCTCCTTTATATAGTAAATAGATGAACAATACATTTTATGGCAGGCTTCTGAAATATCTGCTTCAGCAAGATACGTATTTTTATACATTCCTAGCTTGGTTGTTATTTATGATTCTTATACCTATGTTCACAAAAATAAGACCTGCCTTTAGCTCACTTTCTGATCCCGTCTTTCTGTGATTTTGGACTTCAGATTATACTGACTAGAGACTTTCCATTTCCCCTTCTCTCTGGGAGAGTTGTGTAATATTTGGAAAGGTCTATTACTCTACAAAACCATCTGGTCTGATGTTTTCTTTGTGGGAAAAACTTAACTCCTAATTCAATTTCTGCCATAGCTGTAGAAAAAAAAAAACCTACTCAGGTTTTTTTATTTACTTTAAGACAGCTTTGCTAAGTTCTATTTTCCTTTAGAATTTGCCCATGTTATAGTCTGAATCTGGAGTTCCCCACAAAGTCTATGAGTTGAAAGCTTGGTCAACAGGCTACTTGAGTGATAAGGCATTTTAACAAGATGGGGCCTAGTTGAAAAAGGAGTTAGGTCTCTGGGGGTGTGTCTTTTGAGGGGAGACTGGGAACCTGCCCCCTCTCTGTCCTTCTGCTTCCAAGCCATGACCTAAGCAGGTCTCCTCCAGATTTACTTCAGCCATGATGCTCTCTCTACACTGCCTGCCATAGACCCAAAGTGACCATGTCTGAAGCTATGAGCTAAAATAAAGCTTTCTTCCTTTTAAATTGATCATCTCAAGTATACAGTGGTCCTACTGGTTAGGACCTGGTTTATTAGACTTTACCAGGAACCATTTCTACTCTTTTTATCTTGAGCTTTACCTTTCTTTTCTTAGATGCTTTCTGCTCTTGGCTTTGCTTCTCCTGTCTTCTGACTTCTTCGAACCTACTCAATGTTCCTTTGATTTACTCAATAATTTTCAACTTTACTTGTTTTCTTTGGTAATAAGCACATAAGGCTATAAAAGTCCTAAATTCCATGTTGGCCATCTTCCCACAGGACATGATTGATTGTTCTGGTTAGTCTTATGTCAACGTAACACAGGCTAGTTATCTGAAAGGAGGGAACCTCAATAGAGAAAACGCATCCATAAGATCCAGCTGTAAGGCATTTTCTTAATAGTGATTGATGGGGCAGGTCCAGCCCATTCTGGGTAGTGCCACCCAGATTGGTGGTCCTAGGTTCTATAAGAGGGTAGGCTAAGCAAGTCATAGAGCAACCCAGTAAGCAGCACCTCTCCATGGCGTCTGCATCAGCTCCTGCCTCCAGACTCCTGCCCTCACTGCTTTGATGAACTATTAATATGGAACCATGAGAGAAATAAACCCTTTCCTCCCCAACTTGTTTTTGCTTGTGGTGTTTCTTCGCAGCAATAGTAACAGTAACTAAGACATTGCTCTTTGGCATTTTCATTGCCATTCAGCTTAAAGTATTTTAGGTTTCCACTTTGATTTTGAAGTATAATTTAATGTTTCCAAATACAAGATAACTTTCTTTAAAAATGTTTGTTTTATTATTAACTTCTAAATCTGTCATACTAAGAACAAAGAGGTATTGTTTCACACAGATACTCTGAACTTTGAAATGTTTATAACTAGCGCCACAAACAAGCTCCCTATTATAAAATCAATAAGGAAAATACCCCAAACTTAAATATTCAAATGGGCAAAAGACAGTTAATATGTAAAGAAGTTAGGTATAAATGTCTCGCAGGTATATGAAAAGATACCTAATTTCACCGAGAATAAAAGAAGTACAGATTAAAAAGTATTTTTTTTCCTGATAAGATTTCAAAGACTGGGGGAAAACAAAAATATAATAAAAAACTTGAAAAAGGTGGGTTGAGGAGACAGCCTAGTTGGTGAAGTGCATGCATCACAAGGACAAGTTTGGATCCAGACCACCCACATAAAAGCTGGGCCTGCAAGCCAAGGGCGGGGAAGGGGGTAAGGAGGTAGATCCCCAAAGGTCACTGCCCAGCCAGCTTAGCCCCATCAATGACTTCCAGGTTCAAAACATAAAAGAATTCAGCAAGACACCTAAATTCAACTTCTAGACACCACGAGCACACATGTACATACACACACACACACACACACACACACACACACACACAAACTAATCCTACTATGTGTTGGTTAGAGTATGAGGAATCAGGACATACAAAATGCTCATGAAAGTATGAACTCATGATAACTATGAAGAGAAAGTCAATAGTATCTATTAAAATTTCTAATGTATACATACATAGGTTTATCCTGCAAGTTCAATTTTAGAAATTTCTCTTAGAGATCCACATATGCAGAAAAATCAAAATATTCATCATATCTCAAACAGACATCAACAAGATGTTAGTCAAATTACTGCAAGTATACAATGAAATTGTAAGCAGCTGTTTTTCTTAAAGAATAAAAATATGGTTTGGTGTACCATATGAAAAGAAATTCAAACTATAAGTTAAGCAAAACTTTTAAAGGAAACACTTCTAGCATGATTTACTCTTTTAAAAGACAACAGAAATGCATACACACACACACACACACACACACACACACATACGTATAATTCTTGTATGTGTGCATAAAAGTTTATTCAAGAAACTGATAAAAACCAGTTGGTTGTAAACAAGATGGTGGCTGTTGGATGGTAGTCAGAATGGGGAGGGCAAGAGAGACTGTAGAGTTTACTATATACCTTTAGAAACTATGTGGAAAGTGTTTAAAATGCATATTTTGCAATAGTGTATTATTTAGGGCCTAGAGGAACCCAGTCAATCACACATGCTATTCCACTGGGGCTATACTTACAGCCTAGACACAAGTTTTTCATTAAAATTTTATGTTTGTGGTATTTTGTCTGCATGTATATGTACCATTTGTGTACCTGGTGCCCACGTAGCACAAAGAAGGCACTGGATTTCCTGAGGCTGGAGTTGTAGATGGTTGTGAACTGTCAAACAGGTGCTGAACATTGAGCCTTGGTACTCTCAGCCAACTCAGTTAACCATTAAGCCATCTATCTATCCCAAAACAATGTTTTCTATGCGCTTGATTAAATAAGGTGGCTTCATCAAGGAAAGCTCAGTCTGTCACTACAAAGGACCATGGAAAACAAACTCAGTTCTCATACAGTCATAGGATTATTTTCTCTCAAAAACATGACTTCATTTATAATTACTGAAAAAGTCTACCCATGAAGTAAAATTTCTTGTGATTACATGACCTAAAAGCACACCTTGTTCAATTTGAAGTCTTCCAGTAGATTGCATAAATCCAATGCCATTGTCTGCTATGCACTGATATAACCCAGAATCTTCCATGATAACCCCGGCGATCTTCAGCACATTTCCTTCAGTTAGATGCCGTGAGGACGGGTGGATAGGCTGTGCGTTATGAAACCACGTGCGGTTGGGGGCTGGGTTCCCATGAACATCACAGGTAAAATGTACGGTGGCCCCCAGGGACACCTTCTGATCATGCAGCCCTTTAGAAATTGACGCGTGCTCTGAAAATAAAGCAGGCATGTGTAACTATTACATAAGACACAGAGAAGCATACTCTGATAATTAAGCAGGCACATTTAACACACACAAGGAGAATCTGCCTCTAGCACTGAGAAGTGAAATCTCTGTGTTTCTTACTTACATCCTTCTGTCTGCTGTGGTCAAGAAACACTGAGAGATCTACCTTTAACTTTCACCAGCCAAATATATATGTGGCTACTAGCTTAGAGTCCGCTTTTTTACATGGGTCAACCAATTATACATTCCAACACCAAAGAATACATACACACACACACACACACACACACACACACACACACACACACATTCACCAAGTTCTCCCAGCCTTATATGTAGTGAGATGAGGCCCCAAGAGCATAATATGCCAAATGTTTTACGCCACCCAGAGATATAGTCCATTCACCGTCCCTTTGCAGAAACAAACACAGTTCTGGCTACTGATGTGACTTATTTCTTGATATTCTATGTCTCATTTTTGGCTCACTAATATCCTTCAAACATCAGTTAGACTAGGAAAATGGCCCAATTTGAAATGAAACTCTATTTTGAATAAGTGAGACCTTACCCAGTACGTTGACCATGTAAGTGACATGTTTTATATCTCCAGACTTGTTGCCCACCACACAGGAATAGTTCCCAGCATCTGCTGGGTCGATGCTGGCTGTGGCGAGGTGAGAGTACAGCCTTCTCCAGTTGCTTCCTGACACAGCGTCCTGGCCATCCTTCAGCCAATAAACTTGTGAGGCCGGCACCCCACTCACCACGCACTCTAAGGTAACAGGGCTGTGAGGAAGGACAGCTAACGCCTGAGAAAGAGCAGGGTGAAGAATGTGAAAACCATCCGAGGAAGGACCTGGGAAAGGAAGGGAACACAAAATAACATTAGAAATGACTAGCGTCCACCCTCTCCCTTGACTGAGCTGTGAACACCCCGGGTGTTAACAAACTGCTTCCTTTTCTCCCTCATGTGACAAGGCCCTATTCATAGCAAAATCATTTCTCTATGAGAGCCAAAATGAAAATATTTTGTAATTTTTCGGCATTTTGGAAATGTAGGAGTTTTAAGTCTAAAGCCACCCGTTACTATGCTTTTCCTCAGTTCAGCAATGACAATCCCAAATCAGCCAGAGCTTTTGTCACTGAGAGAAAGCACATTATCTCTTGGTTTCCTACTCCACAGTTAACCACCACTTTGTTTACCTCTGTGTAAGTTTGTGATGTTTTTAAAAATGTTAAAAAATGGGGGCTGGGGAGATGGCTCAACAGTCTGCTGATTTTGAAGAGGATCCAGATTCAGTCCCCAGAAACTACACGCTGGTTCACAACCATCCGTAAATGGAGTCCCAGCGGATCTGATATACTCCGTGGGCACCGGGCACACACATGGTGCATATACATGTATGCAAGCAAAACTCTCACACACACATAAAATAAATAAATCTTTAAAAACTACAATAAAAACAGGTGTAGGACTACTCTATAACACACCGATGGACAGAGTTATATGACTCAGTGGTTAAGGGTGCTGTGGCTGCTTTTCCAGAGGACTCGGATTCTATTCCTAGCATTTGCATTAATGCTTACAACCATCTGTATCTCTACTTTCAGAGACTATGAGTGCCTCTTCTGGCCTTTATGGACTCCAGGTGTGCACCTTGTGCATTGACATACATACCCATGCATAAAAAAAATATAAATTTAACGTTAAAATAAATAAATAAATAAAGCCAGGATTGAAAACCATACTGACTGAGCTTTCCATTGCCAGTGCTGCGTGAGCCAGCCCTGTGGGGACTCTTCCTTCCTGAGCCACCAGCATCCTGACAAATACTTACGACTCACAAGGAGCTTCCGGCCCATGGGCTCAACTTTCAGTTCACTGGTGACAGGATTATAGGCAGCACATTTGTAGGATCCCTTATCCTTCGAGGACACATTCAAAATCTGAAGATTTCCTGAGGGAAGGATTATGTAGTTTCCTGGGGAAGGTAGAAGGATGTAGTCAGGGCCTGGGGATGCAGTTCAGTTGGTAGAACCTTGTCTAGCACAAAGTCCTAGGTTCAGCACCAGTATCCACCACAATATCAGACATGGAGCATGCAATCCCAGCATGCAAGAGGCAGAGGGCAGAGTATCAGAAGGTCAAAGTCATCCTCATCTACAGAGCTCAAGGCTTTCCCTTTCTACAGACCCCCACAACTCAACTGGAACCAACAGACACTGTTGAGATTTACACAGAAGACTAGCAATAAATTCACTGCCAAGGAAGCTTTGTTACAAAAGAGAAAGAAAGCCAAGCCCAACAATCCTCATATAGCAAAATCCCAATTAGAAAACCTTCAGCAGATGGTCAGAGTCAGAAAGTCCCAGAACCTTATTTGGACCAAGACACAATGAGCACAGATCCATCTGGACACATCACAACCTATAGCCACAGTGGTGTTCAGTCACTGGCTGTTCAACATGTTTCTCAACAAATACACAAGGAGTAGCTATTCTCAGGCAGTCGTGGCCTGGGCACACACAGCATGATAATGCAGAGAGCAGACAAAGGCCCTGCATTAATGCACTTAACATTCCAGTATGAAGTATGAGGTGGCAGATAAAGGGGTGCCTAACAAACAAAAATATACATGGCACACACCAGATGTGATACGCCTTGCCAAATAAATGGAAGTGACAGGTCACCCTATTTATGCACAACCCCATGGGCCATTTCAAAGAAGTGGTATTTAAATATGGTACTGGGAGGTTAAGGAGCGAGTCCTTGGAGTAACTTGTCTAATGTAACCACCCATCTCAGCTTCCTCCTCTGAGAACACACCCCAAACAGGACTCACCTGTGGAATACTTCAGCCACTTTCCCCGGATCTTATAGCGCACCTCAGCTTTGGGGTTACTCTCTGGTACCCTGCAGCCAATGAAACCTGTGTTTTTCTCTTCTGCAGTAATAACATGCAATGCTGATGAATCGAAATCACCCAGAGCTGAAATAAATAAGTGAACAAATGAATGCAAGACAATTAAAAGGAAGTGGAAAGCTGGGAAACACGTAAAATGGCCTTCTGTGCCCTCTGAGCCCAGCCCTGAGGATGGCAGTTCTTCTTGGTTTTCGGATTTGGGTTTGTTTTTTTTTGTTTGTTTGTTTTTGGGCAGGTCTCATTATACAACACCATGTAGCTGAAGCTAGCCTTGAATTTGTGATCCTCATACCTCAGCCTCCCACTGCTGGAATGATGGGTGTACCCCACAGCCAGCAATAACATTGTTTTCTGCATGAGAAAGCCAGTGGAGCAGAGGACGTGCTTGGAGACTGACAGCTACATCAGGGTACACGTTTTCAAAGACACTGCCTTCAGGGAACCATGAGGAAAACAAACTGCTCCAAAAAACACCAAAGAAAACTGCAAAGCATATTGACTCCCAATCTGTCAGGATAAATCCTTTCCCATCCAGAGGGGTGTTCATCAAAATTCATTTTCCCTCTGGTGAAACGGCTTCTGGGAATGACCCCAGGCCGCTGTAGCACAGTAGCCCACTGCGTCTGGATGCACCGGCTCGGTGCTGCCTCCTTTCCGTTTAAACAGTCCACTGTGAACCGAGCAGGCTCTTTATTACCCCGCCACCCAAGGAAGCCAGCTGCCTGCCTCCAGGAAATCAACCCTCCAGTGTGTGTCTTGGAGCTGTGCATGGGTCACAGCTCTACAAAAACATTTACTCTTCTCAGTTATGACAAACTCACTACTCCAGGGGAGTCCAGATTGGTTCTGTAAATAGGGGTGCCCTCACAAAGCCGTTTTCCATTACTGGAAGCCATCGCTGTTTGAGAGGCAGATGGCTCAAACGTACTAAGAAAAACCACGCATTCCAGATTTTCCATAAGTTCAATTCTTCACATTCCTTTCTTTACAGTCGGTTCCCCCCACCCCACCCCGATTCCTTGGCCTGGTTTAAATTACATAAATTATAATCCCCTGGTAATCGAGGGAAATAAAACAATTAGATGTGAAAGAAAGATGGAGGACTGCAAGATATAAACGAGTGTCAATACCAACTGATTTGTTTGTACTGATACTAAGGGCTTTAAAAGATGGTCAAAGAGACTGCCCAGAATTCACACTAGAAAACTGTCCTGTGCTAACTTAAAGAAATCATCTCTACACTATGACTAGAGATTAAGCCACTAGGCTTGGATATAGAGGTTCCAGTATCTTTCCCCAGCTATCTGAAGTTAAAGCAAGCTTAGGATAAGAACTCCTCAGATGCATACGTGTCTCATATCAGTGCCCAAGGTTTTCCCACTATAAAAAAAAATGCAGCACAAAATAGAAAGCCCATAGATTTCAAGAAAAACAACAGATAACAAGATTTTAAACTACACTCACCTGCAGCGGACACTGTTGCGGGGCCACTCACAACGGCGCCAACGCTGTTGTTGGCAACACACTGGTAGCAACCAGAAAGGGAAGGGTTAAGAGATAGAATGGTCAAAGTCCCCCGATGAATCTTTATCTGTTCTGTGTTTCTGTCCAATCGTTTTCCATTATGTAACCATGAGATTCGGGCAGTAACAGGTTTAGCAGAACAATGTAGGACCACGGGACCACCAAGCTTCTGGACAGCAGAGACTGGTTCAGAAATGAAATAAGGTGCCAAGTCTACAACGGAACATTCCCGGGTGTAAAAAGGAGATAGAAGGAAGAAGGGTCAGAAAGCAGAGAAAAAATACATTAAATATATTTCATCTGCATCAAGAATCAAGACAGTCTCTCATCTCTATATGTGGTAGTTCTTAATGCTTACAAAAAATTCATAGGTCCATCTTCCCCCCCCCCCATTTTTTGAGGCAGGGTTTCTGTCTGTAAGAGCCCTGACTGTCCTGGTCTTGCTTGGTGGACCAGGATGGCCTTGAACTCACAGACATCTGCCTACCTCTGCCTCCCCAGTGCTGGGTTTAAAGGTAGGCCCCTACAGTTTATTGTAAACAGGTAATAAATGCTGTGCAATGAATTACATACACATATATGTGTGTGTGTATATATATATATATATATATATATTCACATAATATAAAGTAAAAGGATTAAGAAGAAGAAAGTTTTCAGCTCCAACCTCGTCATTCTCCTCTTACCTGAGCTCACAGAAGAACACAGAATCACAAGAACATACATCAGTGTCCATAAGGGTCCGAGGTCTGGATGCATATCGCCCAATTACAGGAGTAGACTGGGAAGACTTTCGGAGAAAGCCCAGGCCTCAGCTTACTGAAAAACATTCATAAAAGAAAGAAAATTTAAATGCTAAGAACCCCTGGCATCTTTAAACTAGTCACCTTATCTTAGGTTCCTTATGATTCCTGTCTTCTCAATCCACATATATAGACACTAAACTAGGGTTAGAAGCTTTATTCCTTCTTCTGGGGACTAGGATGATTCATTACTGGAGAACTACTCAAGAGCTGATAGAGATCACACTGAAGTGGGTCAGGAATGGAAGAGGAAGAACCATCAAGAGACACTGAGTCCTTGAGAGACAGATAGGGTGTGGTGGATGATGAAGATATTTGATTGTATTCAAGTCACCATCTAGAAGCAGAAGCAGAGAAACTACAGAGGCCGGAAGATGAAGTATGAGATGCAGAGCCATGCCAAGGGTAACTCTTGGGTCTGGTGTAAAAGAGTAAAGAATGCCTATTTACTAAAGTAGAAAATCCAGAAAGTGTGATACGAAGTGAAGAAGGGGAGAGTAAGCAGCTCTGTGTGCCTGAGGAACATTTAAGATTATCAACTGGACATATAGCTGCTACCATAAGGTCCAAAGTTGCTTAAATGAGTCACAGGGAGAAGTCAGAGCTGGAAATGGAGATTGCGGATGTAAGAAAACCAGGCACCATCTCAGACTTTTCTATGGAGAATATGCTTGGAGAACAAGAACTTTTAGAAACTGAACAGAGAAGGAGCAACGGGAACGTAAAGGGAGGAGCAACAAATGGGACGAACCCAGGAGAAAGCTCTCTAGTAGTCAGCAGAGTAAGGCTAGCTGCTATCCAAAGGTAGAATACAGAAGACCCATAATGTTGACAAGAGTGGTTCGGCAGACAGGGCCTAACTTAATGGGAATGGAGGACATGCAGAGAGCGGGAGACAAAGGGAGAAGGAAGGACAGACACTTTCCATGCAGCAGGAAAACTGGGCCAAACTGGCTACAGACAGGTGAATGGCTCTGACAGATGTCACCTGAGGGAAAGGTGCTTTCTCTGATTGATTTGTTGCTGTTGTTGTTGTTACTGTTGTTGTTCAGCTAGAAACAGTAGAGTACATTTAGAGAACTTTTAAGAAGTCCATAAATCCCAGGACTGGCAAGGTCATGGAGACAAACCACCACATAGATGATGGTTGAGATAGGACCCGTGAGTTCTTTTTGGAGACAATTTAGAAAAGTGTATCAAAATCATTCATTCATAAAGCAAATGTTTTTCAATAGTAGATACCATTTGTACTGGCTTGTTTCGTGTGTCAACTTGACACAGGCTGGAGTTATCACAGAGCAAGGAGCTTCAGTTGGGGAAGGGCCTCCATGAGATCCAGCAGTGAGGCATTTTCTCAATTAGTGATCAAGGGGGGAGGGCCCCTTGTGGGTGGTAACATCTCTGGGCTGGTAGTCTTGGGTTCTATAAAAGAGCAGGCTGAGCAAGCCAAGCAAGCAAGCCAGTAAGGAACATCCCTCCGTGGCCTCTGCATCAGCTCCTGCTTCCTGACCTGCTTGAGTTCCAGTCCTGACTTGCTTTGGTGACCAATAACAGTGTTGAAGTGTAAGCTGAATAAACCCTTTCCTCCCCAACTTGCTTCTTGGTCATGATGTTTGTGCAGGAATAGAGACCCTGACTAAGACACCATCCTAAGAGCTAGATGTGGGCCAATTTTTATTACAAACATATAAATAAAGTTACACAGACATAAGTTTGAACCTTACATTCTATTGGGAGAGACAGACATTGAGAAGATACAAATAAAATGAGTCGGTTTAATAATGTATCCTCTAGAGATGGGAAACTCCATCTAAACCCCTGACTTCTTTCTCCTTTGTTCTCCCTCTTCTATTTGACTTATCTGGTGATGTGGTGTATCCTCCTTAAAACCAAGCATACTCAATGTTGTAAAATTCTACTTTCCAGAAAAAAAGCATTCTATCATGTCCCTTAGAACAAATGGACTACTTCAAAATAATGAGCTTCCATGTGTGCAATCATATTTAATAAAAACTGACAGTGCATGAGTATGTTCTAACTATCCTGTTTGCTCCTTCACTCATTTATTTATTCACTCCTGTGCCTAATTTAAAAAAAAAATTAGCAAAAGTGTACTAAACCCTTCCTCTGTGCTAGGCATTATGCTAGGCACCGTTATCAGGAACCTCTGCAGATCCTGCCCCATGTTCCTGGCTGGCCAGGGCTGGAGATAGACTGAGGAATACAACATAACAGAATGACTGACTACAGTAACCACACCTCAGCAATGAGCAGTTGTCTACACAAAGAATGGTCATATTCACCACGGACAAAACTGGGCAATGAAAGAGAGACAAGCGGCGAGTCCCCGAGTCAGTGGCCCAGCATCTGCTCATCTGTGCCTCAGACTGGATACAAACGCAAACCAACCTCCATCTCTGACAAACTTTCCATTTCTCTTCGTGGTGACCCTTTTAAGAAGTGGGAGAGGTTGTACTGGCAGAAGGGGTCAGTTGTGTGAAAACCCTTCTGGTTTATTTGAACTATCCTAGTGAAGGCTAAGGGCAGACGCAGCAGTGGTGAAGGCTAAGTAAACACTCGCTGACTTGTTAACAGGAGACACTGAGAAAATGTGGACATGGAGGATTGTTTCTTCCTTTTGCCAAATCTTTCTTCGACTATTTATTTATTAAGAGGCAGCGACACGGACTTCACAGTGAACTTTAACCCTGCCACATGACCTAATTTATAGCTGCTCTTAAACGTTTCACAGCTCATTATTTCTACCTAAATACGATCACATGGAGGCTTCCTTGATAAAGCCTACTTGGCTTTTACACTTTTAGACAAGGTTTCACTGTATAGTGATGGCTACCCTCCAGGCTAGCCTCACACTTGCAATGATCCTCCTACCTCTGCCTCCTCAATACTCAGACTACAGGCTTGATCCATCACGCCTGGCCATGGGGTTACTTTTAACATGATCTCAGGTGATTTGGGAAGTTAGAGAGAACCTATATCCATAAGAGGCACTTACTAAACATCTGTGGGCTTCACTTTTGTGTGTGCACAGCTCAGGTTAGAGGACCATAAGGATAATGTCGTCTATGGGTCAGGTGACTTGAAGAGAGAAACAACAGAATCTCACTTCAGCCTCACCACTAAACGTCACTCACCACACAGAAGGTGAGACCAGTTCAAATCAGAAAAGACCCATGAGCAGCGGGGGACAAAAATCACCCAATGCCATGTCACTTCCAAAAGTATCATCTTTGTCAAAAATATAATACCCTTAATATTAGCATTACTATTATTACTGCCTCTGCCCCTTTCCTTCTCCCCTCCCTCCCTCCACCCAACACACACACACAGACACACACACACACAATTTCCCCTGTATTCCTCCTGCCATGTTGCACACAAATGTCCTTACCATGATGTCATCTCTCTCCCCTACAGACATTTATGTTACCTTCGATAGAAAGCATCCCTCATTCTCTCAACAACATTGTCTGTCATCCCAGCCTCCTCTCACCCTCTCTGCTGACATGGACTAGTGACCAACAGGATGGAAGTCCAGAGAAACAGCACTCCTCCCCCCACCACACACCTCCTGACCATCACCTAAGATTCTTTGACCTCTACTGTAACATACTCAGCATTCAGGGATTTCCCTGTAAAAATTAAAACCAGAATTCAGATTTCAATCATATCAGATGGAAGAGAATTCTAATTTAAAATCATACTATTGTTTAACTTCAGCATTTATCTCATTCAACCCTTTTCAAAACGCCTAGTATTAACATAAATGCTGTGTTAAACAAAATGTGTTCATGTCTTCTCTTTACATAATTGACAATGAGCATGTTAGTTCTATGAAAAGAAAATGTTAAGAGAAGGCTTCTATAAATACTCATTTAAAGCACCCATGCACAACCATTCAGTATAGACTATTTGGGAGATATACAAAAAGCACATAAGGAAAACAAAAATGAACATCCCAGCAAGTGGTGATAACAGCAGTGTCCTGATGCTCACCCTCCCAGTCCTCCTCATATGTGTGCACACATAACTGAGATCATAATGCATAATAACTTTAAATCCCTTTAATAATTTCTTATCTAGTGATCTTCTTACTAAAAACTTATCATGAACATCACTTGTAACATCTGCAGATACTCTGTCTTGGTTAGAGTTTCAACTTCTGTGAAGAAACATATGACCACAGCAACTCATTAAAAAACAAGACAAAACAAAACAATAAACTATTTAATTGGTGCTGTCTTATAATTCAAATATTTAGTCCATTATCATTATGCAGGAAAGCATGGCAGTATGCAGGCAGACAGGGTTCTGGAGAAGAAACCAAGAGTGCTACACCTGGATCTGCAGGCAGCAGGAGAGGGAGGGCAAGACACTGGGCATGGCTTGAGCTTCTGAAACCTCCAAGCCCACCCCCAGTGACACACCTCCTCCAAGGCCACACCCACTTCAAGAGCAGAGAGGATTTCCTAATCTTTCGAACAATGCCACTGCCTATAAGCCTATGGGGGGCATTTTCATTGAAACCACCACACACTCTGTTGAGTGGATACACTTAATCTAGTTAAATTATCCTTTTTGAATACTTTAACATCCAAGTAAAGTTACTTTAATAAAAACTAACTTTAAGTTATACATACTTAAAGTTACATAAAGTCCTATTATGTACATACATCTCATGCATATGAGTGAATATGACCCACAAATCTTTAGATACTCTTTCAGTTATGTGTCCTGAGGTCACATTCTTGGAAGTAGACTTCCCACATCATGGATATGGAAACTTTAGTTTGTTTTTTTTTTAATCTACTTATTTATTATGTATATAGTGCTTTGCCTGCATGTATGTCTGCAGGCCAGAAGAGGGTTCTGGATCTCATTACAGATATTTGTGAGCCACCATGTGGTTGCTTGGAATTGAACTCAGGACCTCTGGAAAAATAGACAGTGCTCTGAACCTCTGAGCATCTCTCCAGCCACAAAGATTTTTTTTTTTTAATACATATCATCAAGGTGTCTTTCTCAAAAGAAGTCAGTGTCCAGCACCATTCCTAACAAACACTATCTGCACAATTAGGTAACTGTCTCCTTGGATTAAGGTGCAGACCCATGAACTGTATAAGCCAAATGTGGATATAAACTATAACTGATCAACTCACCCAAGTACATGAAAACATTTATCATGTTTGACCTTACATGACAAAAATATCATGGATAAAAAAAGTCTGCTTTTTACCCTAAATCCATCAAAAGGGAGGGCAAGGAATCACTGTAGTTATTGTGTAGTTTTAATTTATAACATGTATTTCTCCAAAAATAAAATTATATGCAAAATCTGCTGGCACTCAAAACTTCAAACTGCTGCCCAAGAATATAATCTCCCTCCCATCCTGCTTTCAATTTGTCTATCTATCACATATAAAATAAAAGTACATGCAGCTATTTTCCTAACTTAAAGAGGCACACACACACACACACACACACCAAAAAAGAAAGGAGAGCAGCTACAAGAAGCAGACCCACTTGCCTATAAATCGGGTCTACTCTTTCCTCCACACTGCAGACAGGCTAGATATCATGGAGCAAAATTCTGCTCCTTGGATCTTGAGGTTCAAGGAAGAGTGGTTGTATCCTAAGGGCTGAGATTTAAGCCCTTCCCTTCCCATCCACACAGGTAATTGTGTGTATAGAAGCCATAGATCCTGTGCCATGCTGGGTCCAGCTGGGTTCTTCTGGCAGCAGGGGGCTAAAGGTATGCCTCATCTTAGCTCAGAAAGGAAATACTTCCCTAAAGTTTGCTTAACTCATTGTTCAGGTTGTGAACTTACTGCTTTTATAACCCCTCTTCAACATGCTGCCAGAATGGTCCTTTGGGGAAAGCCCTTCCTGAGATTTTAGATTTGATTACTTTGTTTTTGAAGCATCACTTCTGTTTTCCTAAGGCTGATTGGCTCTTTCTGAATTACCCCACTCTCCAGCACACCCCAAGTCCCCCAAGCCTGATCAAGGCTCTTTCTGAATGACCCCACTCTCCAGCACACCCCAAGTCCCCCAAGGCTGATCAAGGCTCTTTCTGAATGACCCTACTCTCCAGCACACCCCAAGTCCCCCAGGGCTGATCAAGGCTCTTTCTGAATGACCCCCTCTCCTTCTCTTGCCCTAATTGTGAACAAAAACTTGGCTTTGGGATCAGTATGGTTCTTCAAAATAGGAAATACTTTAAGTTAGTTTGCATTTTAAAGGAAATCTTATTCTTCATGAAATGTGATCTTAAATAGAGAACTGATTCCTATTTTCAATCAATTTCAAAATGTTTCATTTAGCCACTGTTGAGCAAAAAACATTTTTCTGCACTAACTAAAATCTAGAATATGCTGAGGGGGAAACCTTGGTTAAGTGCAGGAAGACTAATCTAGTACAGTCACAGAGAATTCAAACACAAGACATTTAAAAAACAAAACCAAGCAGAAGACTATATTTAACTACCTGCATATTAATATACATACAACTCTGAGTCTTCTGTCAAATTTTTCTTCATTCAAAATATTTAAATAATTTAGTGAAGAAGCTAATATCATTTCCTATTCAAAGCTTTCACAGAATCCTTCTCTTATAGCAGAAGTTCCTGTAACTGATTAATCAGCACGCAGGACATCACTGAGTAGCCTCGTCTGTCCTGGAACTTGCTCTTGTAGACCAGGCTGGCTTCAAACTCAGAGATCTGCCTGCCTCTGCCTCCTGAGTGCAGGGATTAAAAGCTTCTGCCACAACAACTGGTTCAGATAACATTTTTTTTTTTGGTCACAGTAAATGGTTCCTTTCTATGCAGTGTATCTTTTAAGAGGCTAAAGCGAAACCCTTCAAAAAGTCCTGTCATGGCATTACACCTCTAAAGTAACAACTACCAGCTTATGATTCTTTTTGTCATAAGCATCACACTGAATTGCATGTTGATTAGACAATCCTCCAAAACAGGGGGCTTTGTGGGCACGGCCAAGTAGGAAGGCAGTGAGAGTGTTCTCATCTGTCTCGAGTCGTGGCCCCATTTCTAAGGGTTATGAAACAGCCATATTTCATCTGCTGTCTTTTTTCTCTGTTGGAACTTTAAATGAACTAGGAACACGAGACAGCTAAAAGTCATTACAAAAACCAAACAAAGCCCTTCGGAGAACTTCTTCATAGTCCCTACTGCCTATCACCTCTACAAATCAGTTTTCAGGGCCCAATAGATTTTTTTTCTAATCTGGCTTTTATTGAATTGGAGCCTAATGTAATGTTTCCACTACAATCAGTGAAGACCACTTTCAATAAGTGACTGATTTTGTAAGAAATGAAAGTTTCCAGGCTGTAAAGCAGTTAAGTGTGAAGAGACAGACGAGTAATGGAATCAACACATAAAGACACTGGAGGGAGGGAAAAATGAGCAGCAGAACCACCTGTACAGGTAACACTGGAAGGACAGAAGGCTCATTCCACCTAGACCTGGGCTTAGGGCTTCTCAGAGGAGGCAGGGGAAAGGCTGCAGGTTCAAGGCTAGCCTAGGCCACATAAATAAGGAAACTGTGTCTCTTCACAGAAAGATAAAATATATTAGATGAAATCAAAGTAATAAATTAGGGAATGCAGTAGGGAGAATGGTGAAGAGAGAAGAAAAGGAAAAAACAGTCTAAGCAGAAAGGATGGACAGTGTGTACACAGAATCTACATATAGAGTGTAAGAAATGGGCTAGAGCATGGGGTTATTATATTCAGAGAGGGAGAGGTACAAAGGCACACAGAAACTATATATATATATATATATATACACATATATATATGTGTGTGTATATATATATATATACATACATACACACACACACACACACACGTCACATTAAGGTATTTGGCTTTTATCCTGACAGGACTGTTTTCCAAGGACAGGGCATGCTTAAACCTGCACCTGTGAAGTGCCATCCACATTACCATGTGGAGAACGGCTGAAGACAAGTTAGGAGACAGGTATGAAAGAGAAAGGGACTCACACGAGAGAAACTGCCCCTAACATCTGGACATATTTAAATGATATAAACGGTAAAACTGACAGGACGATAAAATTTACAAGCAATTCGGTCTAGGAAAGAATGTACAGCTCAGACATCACCGGAATCCATTCGTCTATCCACTTCCTGTCTCCTAGCTGCTCTGAAAAGAAAGAAGGAACCAAAGTGACAGTCTACATTTCTGACGACAAAGTGACTGTGTAAATGGTCTGCATTTTCTCGTACAGGAAATCCATGAGAAACAGCAGGGCCTTTGTGCTTACTGTCTGGAAAGGGCTGCGGGGAATGGGGGGCACCTGTGGAGATGCAGAGAAGAATGTAAGCAGAGATCTAAGAGCTGACTGGACTTGTGGAGCAAGGTACAAATGTGGGGGTCAACAACAGAGCTGCTGGCCTGAACAGAGGAGGGTAGGGCCGGTTGAGTCCTGAAAAGGCTCCCCATCTGAAGAAGTAGGAACTCCTCACTCAAGACTAAGGATCCCTACAAGGCTGCTGCTGGGAGAACTTAAAAGGGGGGAAGCAGAACCGATTACCCAGGGAGGAGACTGAAGAGGCTTGACGGAAAACCGGTCCTGAAATGTCACTACGTCAACCTCAACCCTCCCCACACCTCTCACATACCTCTAAAAGGTGCTGTGAGCGAGGCAATCAAACATGCCCCGCCTCCCTAGACTGTCACTCCATCATAACTACTAAAGGCCTTGCTGGATCAGTCTCCTCACTGTGTGTACATGAGGGCCCCCGAAATGAGGCAGTTGGCATTCACCTTTCAGTAATTTTACAAGAGGGACTGGAAGAGGGTGAGTTGAGGAGAAGAGAAGAAAGTACCATCAATTTAGTCAAAACAAATACATTATCTAATAGATCATCATTCTGGTTGGCATGGAGTGGGAGGAGGAAATACACTTACAAACTAAAGCATCCCTTAAAGCAGTTATGTGCAACAGATAAAGATGTACTCATTCTGTGACCTGCTGCATAGCCTGGAGGTAGGAGAAGGAATCTGCCAGTCTCACAGAAGGTTCCAAGCTGCCAACTCTGGAGTCCTGCTCTCTCAGTGAGCGAAGCACTCTCAGTGTGAAATGCAGACAGTGGCATTTGTCCACGCTTCTTAATGACCCTGCCGTCATTCAGATCCACCTTCTTCTTAAGGCTGGCACCCACAGATTCTGCAGCCTTTCCCCAACCTTCCCTGGGTCTCAGTTGAGCCAGACAAACATACAAACAACCCTGCTGCCTGCAGAAGTGTCTCCTTCCACTGAGGACCAGCAAGAGTAGAGGGGAAAAAAATGGAAGTGATGTAGGAGCCGAGGCACCAAAAAGGCCAAGTGAGCAAAGAAATAATCAACTCCACATGAGCCACTCCAGCACCGACACAATAGAAAGGGCCTAGGACTAACCCCAGGAAAGGTCACAAGGATCAAAGGTCACAGTGAAAAAGGAGGCAACAGCTAGGAGTAGCCAGTTGCAACAGGCATCAATGTGGTCCTAATTAGACACCAGAAGAAGCTCAGAGCGCAGGCTTAGGCTCCACTAACAATATTTGTGTGTTTTCTAGAAAGACACATCAAGAGTTCCTTTCCCTCTTTCTAACAGATGACTCCTTCCTGCCCTTGAGCACAGGAAACCAAGAACTGTGGAGTCCAGATAATTCTGGCATCCATCATGAATGTACCGGAGAGTTACGAATACTTCCGAGCATAGCCACATACAAATGGTAAAATGATAAAAACTTGGGAAAGATCAATAAAAAGACAAAATACAGCAAATTTCAAGGAATTATTGTGCAAAACGCCGAGTCCACCCTTGCCTTAAATGCAACGCTCAATGGATTTTCAAGTTTATTGTTGGCACTGGCTTCGTGGGGAAAAGAAACAGAATTATGGCAACCGCAAAACAAATGCTCAAAGAGAAGTATTTTAAGTTTGCTAAAAAACTAGCTAAACTAGAACAGACTAGACTGGTGTTGTAATGTTGCCATCAGACACTTGGCTAGCCTCCTTTGATGGGGGGATGAGAAGGAAGAACATGGAAAGAGTTGGAAAAGAAAGCTAAGGTAATATTATTAATACTGTTGCTTAAAAGTTCAGAGCTTCACTTAGACCACATGATGCACCAAGCCAAGAATTTCCCTGGCAGTTAAAAAACCTGACCCTCACTGGGTTAGGTTTAGATTATATTTTAATAATGTGGGGAGGGGGGACTTAAGGAGAAATTAATTTCCATAAAGTATATACTAATGTATACAGACAAAACAATGATGAAACAGTAAATGAGGGAGAAAATCAGAATTCTTGGAAAACTTGGGTCAATGCCTGTGAAGGACACATCTATCGTGGTGACTTTTCTGCCTCTGTACCTATTGAGTTATATGATTTCTAGAATATAGAGTATACTGACCTTATTTTCAGGGTTTCTATTTCCTCTTTAAACCTGGCTATACAAAAGAATTGAAGACCCTTAGATTTCTTTGCTCCATTTAGTGACGAGAATTAGATCAGACACAGCTTCATCAAACTTGCCATTCTACCACGGATGAGCAGCTGTGCACTGATAATAGGGCTCTCCAGGCTCATTCAAAAGTTGACACACACGTCAATCACAGATTACCACCTAGTCAGTACTTAAGGGGCCCGACGTGACTGATAAGCCAAAACATGTGTAGAAGCACAGTGTTTGGTAGGGACATACCAAGAAAATCTGCACTTCAGAAAAACTTATAGCATCACAGGCAGTTAAAAACAAAATAATGATCAAGATACAATGCCCTGATGAATAAGAAAATAGGAAAACAGGTCAATCAAGTTTACAGTGTCTTTGTAAATATAGCACTTTATATATAGCACAAAGTGCTTGTCCAACCAGAGAAGCCTACAAGTTCATCAATGACGCAAGACCAGCCTGTCTATAAGAAATGAGGCGTAATTTGCCGGAACAACTCTGTTAGACGCAACCTAAACTAACCAGGGGCTACTGCAGTGTAACAGTACACTGGGCACCAGTAAACAAGGCAGCCAAAAGAAACACACCTGGATACAGAGACATGTGTACGTACACACAGACACAGATACAGGAGCCAGCATGGAAGACCATCATTCCAATGAGGCTATGTGGTGCAAAACATTCTTTTTAATTCTCTATTAATTGTCAGCATCAATGTATAAATGAGGTACAAAAATCATTCTCATTATTATACCTTTGTTTAACCCCATAGAGTCTCAACTTCAGTACCATAACCCAATATTTTCATGAATGGATATTTAAAAAACAAGAGTATAAAGAGTTTTAACATACTATAATCAGTACATGACAAACTCTAAGTTCCTTGGAACAGTGACAGTAATATGAGCGTAAATAAAATTTTAAAATTAGCATCCACTACTGATGTTTCATAGTAGTACTGGATCAGGCTGCCTTACTTTCACATAGAAAATTCTGTGGGTTCTGACACTTCTTGTCCTGGTTGACTTTCATGTATAACATGAAGGGGTTTTGTTTTGTAGCCATTTTTTTTCCACTTACAAAGTTTTTTCTTTTTCTTTCTTTTCTTTTCCTTTGGGGGTGGGGATAGCAAGAAAGCTGTACACCAGATTGATAATTTAACTTTTCCAATATCTCTGACTAAAAACCACAAAAAGGGCCACTGTGAGAGAGATGGTTCCGCCCATACAGTCATGCACAAGCATGACAACTTAAGTTTGATCAATACCTGGAACCCGCACAAAGGTCCAAAGAGAGAACAGACTCCATAGAGTTGATCTCTGACATTCACAGGCAGACCATGACATGTGTGGCCCAGCATGAATACATCATGTGTACACACACACACATAATCCATTTAAAATGTTTTAAATTCTCTAACGAATTAATTTTTTTCAATAATTTTTACAACACAAGGCTGTTTCTGTTGTTATAACAAAATACCTGGGACTGGATAATCCATAAAGAGGAGGGATCTCTTTGGCTCTCACAGTGCTGGAAGCTAGAAAGGTCAAGAGATCAGTGGGGTGTCTGGTGGGGTCATTGTGCTGTAGCATCCCATGACAAAAGGTAGGGAAAGCAAGGGAGTATCAGATGCAAGGAGCATCATCACCAGGAACCCAAATAGGATACCTCAGCCTTGGATGGCATTAGTCCACTCACAGGGCAGAGCTTTCACACACCTAACCACCCACTAGAGAGCCCACTGCTCAAGGCTACTCTGGGCATATATTTAAACCATGCCAAGTGTCTATAGCCAAAGGACCTCAGAAATAAAGGATGGCTAGGGATTGATAGATCTAGATCAGTAATAGGGACCCCATTTTCTAAAATGCTATATATCTAGCATTAACACTTTTATATAATCAGGGGAACTCCAAAGGTTTTTATTATAAGGCAATCAAAGAGACAGAATTTCATTTGTAATTATTTTAAAACAAAATTATTGGTTGATAGACTAAGCTGGTGTGTTTCCCTTTCCTTAATTATGTGCACTCAGAGATTGGCAAGTTAGCTCAGAAGGGAAAGGGTGCCTGCCATCAAGCCTGAAAGATTGAATTTGATCCTAGGTTCCAGATTCTACATAATGGAAAGGTCTGTTTTCTCTCTCTCTCTCTCTCTCTCTCTCTCTCTCTCTCTCTCTCTCTCTCTCTCTCTCTCTCTCCCTCCCTCCCTCCCTCCCTCCCTCCCTCCCTCCCTCCTTCTCTCTAATTAAATAAATGTAGTAAAAACATTTTTAAACATAAGAACAAAAGCACGTCCAGGCAGGGAAGAGTACCAGGCCTCAGTGAGTAAAGACAGCTGCTACACAGCCAGGCCACTGAGTTCACAAGTCCTGGAACCTGAGTAAAGGTAGGAGGAGGTAGCCACCCCCACGCTCGTCTCCAGACCGCCACAGCCGTGCCACAGCATGCACACCCATATGCATACATCACTACTTAAATTTATTTTTAAAAAAAAGAAAGAAAGAATGTTCAGAAGGAACATTCCCTAACTTAGTACCATGGGAATTCTCTCTGCAAGAAAAAAAAAAAAGAAGAAACCTTCCATAATTTCTCCAGTCTGAGTTCTGTAACAAACATTTTGTAATTGCACTATCTAAAGGGAAGAGAACAGGGAAGTCTGCCAAGCAGCGCTCACCTGTCACAATGTATCTTGCCTCATCCTCAGCAAATGCCAAAACTGCACTGACTATAGGAGGAAGGGGAGAGCAAGCCAAAGACACAGAAACCTTAGCCCTAAAACTGAAGTACGGTGTTGGTGTTTCCGTGAACAAGGCAGAGTTTATGCGTCTACTTATGAACCAAACAATAGCTATTTATTAAGGATGAGACATGAAGTTCATGGTTTCATTGTAGCTTAAATGAAGGGAACCCCTTCACTTTATACTCAAAAACAAAGGCCTTGTAGAAATTTGCCTGATAAATCCTTGTTCTGTAAGTGGTACCCACCACTTCATGGTTAAACCGTCAATGAGGCATCCATGGAATTCTGCAAACACTGTCAGAAATGTGTATATTGTGAAAGCAAAGTTCTTCTCATGACTTAGGAGTTATCTTTAAAAAAGAAAACTTCTAAACAAAAAAAGATTACCCATTTGAAAACTACTCAGGTGGGAGAAAGCAAGCTGGATTTACTTCATGCATGCTACATGCCTGTATAGAAATACCACCCAGAACCACATTAATACATGCAACTAATACATGCTAATAAAAGAAATAAAAACAAATGATACTAGTCTCCAAAATTAAGGGTGGGGGAGAAAAACACTCGGGTACCCAGCACTCCAGGAATCTATATCTGAGGCATCGCGTCACGCCACATAGCCGCCTCCTTTCTCTCTGCTGGCTTCATTGCCAATATAAGCAGCTCGGGGGAGAAGCCCAGATGGCAGGTGTGGGTGTTCCAGAGCATCAGATATTGTTTTGTTTATCTGAATTACAATCTTGGCTCAAACGACCTGGGGGTGCAAATAAAACATACTGCTAATTAAAATAACCGGCAGCAGTACTAATAAAACATCTAAAAAAGCAGCTATTTTATAGAGAGAAGCCTTTTAGGAGCTTGCCTCCTTACCTCGGGATACAGAACAACCAGCACGCCATTAAAACTAGCTGAGGTATCCCAGTTTCTGCTGGGGGAAGATAAAAAGCAACTTAGATGTGGGGCCAGGCAGAACCAAACATGACACAAAGACATCATACTGACTTGACGGGCATCCGCAGACGAACACCCAGTCTACAGACCAGCAAAGAAGCCACATCCTAACACCAGCCAATGTGTGGATGAGCTTACACTACAGCCAGCACCTGCCAGGTTAAAAGGAGATACCCAGATGCTGAGACGGTGGCTCAGTCTCAGGACAGATGCCCAACGTAAACATGGCCATGGGTTCAATCCACAGCCCGGGAGAAGACGATGGTGAAGGGAGAGGGGAGAGATGTTTAAACCTCCCATGGATGAATGCCAAAATCTGCAAGCAACAAGATGAATTTTTTTTAACTAATAACTGTTGTTTGCTATGATTGGTTTCATTCAAACAAGACAGAAAACAAGCAGAAAGTAATTTCACAATGAACATAGCTTCAGAAGCAATCACTTTCTGTCTTAGCTATTTGTTTTGTTTCTCATTTTATTATTCCAGGTCAGTATAAAGTTATTGCTAAAAGCCAAGTTGGCTTCAAGATCAATGCTAAGAAAGAGCTAAAGACTTGGGCTTTCACTGTCTTAAATCACTATATAACAGCTCGATGCCACTCTTTATGAAACAGGCTGCCCGCTCTCCCTACACACATGCCTTCGCCCCCATGTTGGCGCCACTGCTTCCCTCAGAAGAACGGGTCTCTGCCACTCACAAAGAACCAGCCATACCACAAGCCCATCCTGCACCTTCATGCTTACCTTTCCCAGCATCCTTCAGGGAAGATGGAAGTTCAAAGACAGGACACTTCCACACCCAACCCTACATTCAACTTGAATAAGCCCCCCACTATCCACTTAATCTCACTACACACAGATCTGAGATTTCCGGTTTTTAAACTTTCCTTCCTCAACAATGTCCTTGACATTTATTTTCATTTTGACTTCCCACGTGTAAAAATTGTAGCTGAAGAGAAGTCTCGAAGGGAATTCACAGCCCTCACTTTACCTGACCTGCCACACTGCAGGAGGAAGGACGGACCTAGGCTAGATTATTTGAGGATGAGAGTATGTCAAAAAATCCTTATCCCTTCCACTCACCTGTACATGAACCAGCTCTGAAAATAAAGAGCTTTTAAAAACCATTTTCTAGTGGGCCCACTGAACCCCTCTGTCAGCTCCATGCTAGAGGAATTTCTATCTGTTTTGCTCACCACTGTAAGTCCAACTTGGGGAAGAAACTGTCGAAAAGTACGTCTTCATACACTTGATAAGTGAATAATCGTACAGTGTAGGACATGGTTACCTGACAAACTACCAATTTCCTGTGTGTTTAAAAAAATCCTGCTAAGCCAACAAGAAACGGTAAAAATGGTTGAACATTATCAGAGAGCTGCTAGCTGCTTTAGAGAAATCTGTATTAATCCTCTGCACCCCACCATTGAATTATGTCTTCTAATAAGGATCTATATTTTCTTCATTACTTATTTATGCCTATGTTTACTTATCTATTTTATATCATTCTTTAAAAACTCACAGCCAACATTTTCATTCCATATAATTTAAGACAGGTGCCAAGAGAATTAATTAGCAAAGCATATTATACAACCCTGAGGAAAACCCAGAGGCCAGAGACTCAACAATGGAGCGCCTGAATCACTTGTCTACAGAACAGCCACCAGGAGGCTTAGAAACAGCAGTGGATACATGGAAACTTCAACATTAGGTTTGTTCATAAGGCCTTGTAGACAAATATACTCAGCACATGTACAGTTATTTTTATGGAGATATTTATGACAGGGATCATCAGGGTGAGTAGCAGGATTTTATCATACACAATGACCAGGTTTCTAATACAAACTATACAGCCATAGTCACGAATCAGCCAGATCTCTGGAGTACATTAGTACACAAGAGAAGAGTAACGCACACATAAAATTCCACCCGCAATGTCTCATTCCTATTGACACAGTGTCACTAGAATATGCCTATAATTATCAGGTCGATCTATTTACCAACACCCACTTTTCAGTCTTGAACATGGCAAATATCTAAGGAAAACCAAGCATAACTTATAAGAGAGGATTTAATTGTTTTCTGTCAATGCGGGCAGCATCAATTTGTTGACTTATTTACATAAAACGTCATCTTCATGAGTGGGTATGAAATTAGGATTTAAAATACCGTCTTTAGGTCGGAGCTAAAAGAGAAACACTAAGCTGTTTTGGTCAGTAGTTCTTGGTTGTTTTCTTAAGGCACCTTCCCAGAGGTAACATGGGTTATGGATGGAGGAGGTGGGGCTACCACACACATCTTGACAACTTCGGGTTGAGAACGATGTTAGGAGATAAAGCAAGAATTCTATTTTCAAAAATACAAGATGTGCATTCCTGAGATTATAAAAGCTAAAATAATCTTGTAAATGCTGCCCAACTCCAAAGCCTCAAGACTACATCCCTACAAAAACTCTATAAATGCAATATAGCCTAGTTTTATCCTCTCTTTTATAGGTCCCAAATGGGTATCTTAAAACCTGTGCATTGGAAGAATTGTGGTACAATGTTTTCTCCAGAGTCCAAATTCAATACCACTACAAAAATTACTATGCTTCTCTGCAAGCATGCATGCCTGGACCTCTGTGTGTGGTGGGGGTTGGGGAATGGGAGTGTAGCCAGCGGACCCAACACTCTGCACAGAAAACAGCAGGTAGACTTTTGGCATACTCTAGTCACACCCTGTCAATAGGAATGAGACATGGAACCTATAGACCAGTACAGAGGCCAGCAGCTACACTCCATGGCCCAGATATGGTACTACAAAGGTCAAATGGGCTTCTTATAATTGGAAAAGAAGGAGTTGAAAATGCCTTAAAGCCAAACATTTCCAAATTAATTTTATTAGTTATTTTCTTTTGTAAGTTAATCCCATTTTACTAAGGAATATATAATACCAAAGCAATCCATGTCAAAGATGTTATGCTAGGAAGCAGGACCTCCAATAAAGGGCTGGGGATGCGTGAAGAGCCGCATACAAGTGTACCATGCACAGGCTCCAGGCTGATCTCCAGCACCAGAAACAGTACAAAGTCAAGTTACCTGCAAACTGAAAACTAAGACACTATTGTTCTAAAACTATTTAACTGCCACCTAAGATATGTCATACATATTAATGCATGTTACTATAGATAAAATTATATCAGACAGTTTATGCTTGGCAAATATGAATCAGAATTAGTATTCATCTTGTTCAGCTTTTTTTTTTCTTTTTAAATTAAAAAACAAAAAACCTCACAGACCCACATCGTCAATCACAAGAAGGGTCTGGTTCTGATATTATATGAGCTCTGTCAGCCTTAATCAAATTGCCTGCCAGATCGTAGATAAGTAATGACTTGCTTAGGTTAAGCCAGGCCAGAGTTTTCCTTCTGCAGTATATACATCTCCGGAGTGAAAATAAACAGCCTCACACCTCACTCTGGGAGCTGCACTGGGCGGTGATTACAACTCAGTTTTCTCCACCAGAGGAGGAGGGGCGACTTGGAGCCCTAAGGACATCTACTTTTCCCTTTCTTCTCAATCATTTTAAACCATGTCACTAAGCAGTTAATGGGTATTTTGATGATCTACACCAAAATAACACCAATTAGACATGGTGAGATGCTTCGACACTGACCTCTGTCTTAGCCAGCATTACAAAACAGAAACTGTTAGCAGTTGTCCAAGGTGATAGTGAATCACTCGGAGCCCACAAAGCCTGAGACTGCACACCCACATAACCAAGAGATGAAAAGCAAAATCCAGACCCAATACCACCAGTCACATGTTAGATATAAAGAATACCAGAGAATAACCAGTGAGAGCATTGCTTTTACTATAACTAGGAAAGCCTTTCAAGTCTCACATTCAGCCAAGATAATATATTGTAAAAGAATGTCTGAGCATACAAGTATTTTCCCTGCTCCAAAGAAAAAGTTTAGAAAGCTAGGGTCCGGGCGGGGACATAAAATACAAGACACCGAGGAGTTGATTTTTGCTTAGCAAAATCCATTTCAGTGTTTCCTGTTAGGTCCATCAACTCTAGAATGTAGAAATTGGGGTTTAGAATTATCAAAAGCAAAAGTTAAAAAACTCAAGAGTTTTTTAACTATTTTCATCTACTAAGGACATACAAATTGACCTAAAATAAGTCTTCAAAAGAAAGCTAGAAATTTCAAATAACACTTTGCTAGCACTCAACAGGGAGAGTTTGAAACGCTACCTGACCCTGAGCTGGATTACAACTTTTACATCTGATACCAGTGCTCACGGATGGCCTTCATGATTTCCTTGCTCACGAAAACTCTATCTCATGCATTTCTGATAAGCAGAGAGACAGAAAAGACAGCTGTGAAATGCTGTGTAAAGTAGGAAGGGCTCTGTGAGGTTATTTAAGAAGTGATGATCAGCAACAGAAACACAGGGAAGGAAGGAGAAAGGTATTCTATATAAGGAATAAAAAGAACCACAATACAAGAGTTTGTAATTGCTCATCAGGGGGGCTAAGGACAGGGTGTCTGTGACTCCTCCTGGGCCTGTCTGTGCATGCAATGACCAGACTAGGTCAATACCTCTCCTTCCCAATCTCCTGGAGGCACCATTCTTAGAAGTCTGCAGGGTACCCGGACAGACAAGAGCCTTGCTCTGCAAAAGCAATACTTCACTCCTTTGTCCCCATCTTAATTTATTGTCAGATTCCCCAAGTGCACAGGCAGCATACACTCTAGGTGAATTGAGACACAAAAGACGCTAGCATTTTTCAGTGAATTAGAAAGCACTTGTAGAAGCAAATGGGGAACTTGTTTGCCTACTAAATGTTAACACTCCCTCCCCCCAAACCTCACATTTCAACATGATGAGAAAAAAGAACTGTATTTGTACAAAAACTGCTCAGAACAGTTTCTCACTCTGGGTTGTTGAAGAACTATAGGATTTTAATATGTGTGACCTTCTTGTTTTGGTTCCATGCCTCCTAATATCTATAATTCCAACTAGTGAAGTATGCTCTCCCAACTCTGTGTGTGTATGCGTGTGTGTGTATAGCTAGCTAAGAAAAGAATTTAACCAAATTAGTATAGTTTCTGCTTTTATGGGGCTAACCACTTCCTTATCTTTCCCCTAGTAATCTACTATATTGAGAAGAAAAATCTCAGACTAAGAAGTAACACACTGAGGCTCCCCAAGGGTGGGGGAGGAAAGTTCACATTTAGGAAGCCCACTTTGGGAGTTAACTAAAATATTCCTATTAACATTAGTAATATGCACATAGTCAAATCCCTGAGCTAAAATTTATTTGATGCCACAAAGGCCTGATAGCAAACCTCTGCAAGCTGCATTGCATAATTTAAAACCCCACTGTGGCCGCTGTCATAGCAACAAATGTGAAATTATTCTAAGACCTAACCACTATGACAATAGTTCTTTTTAAAATACATCCTCAAACACAAAAGAAATAACAAATCATGACAATTGTGTTTGCTAGTTTAATAGGAGACTACGGCTAACAACTAGGGTTACAATGACTCAAAATTAACTTTAGCTATCCAGGAAATTCAGAAAAAAAAAGAATTTAACTCAAATACATGATGAAATTTATATGGAAGACCTATAGATAATGACACTCAGAGCAAGATTAATAAAATTTATTTTCAGGGCAAAATCCAACTAAAATACAAAATAATTTAAAATATAACTAGAGCTTAGAACCTGGACTGGGGAAAAAATGGGTCTGCTTTATTTTTGTTACAGCTTCAAAAGGGACTTGTGTTGTCTTTTTATTATTATTATTGGATATTTTCTTTATTTACATTTCAAACGTTATCCCCTTTCCCGGTCATCCCCCCCCACCCCCCGCCCAGTCCCAAAACTCCCTAACCTTTTCTCCCTCCCCTTGCTTCTATAAGGGTGTTCCCCCACCCACCCACCCACTCCCATCTCCCTGCCCTAGAATTCCCCTACACTGGGGCATCAAGCCTTCACAGGACCAAGGGCCTCTCCTCCCACTGATGTCCAACAAGGCCATCCTCTGCTACATATGTGACTGGAGTCATGAGTCCCTCCATGTGTACTCCTTGGTTGGTTTAGTCCCTGGGAGCTCTGGGAGATCTGGTTGGTTGATGTTGTTCTCCCTATGGGGTTGCAATCCCTTCAGCTCCTTCACTCCTTTCTCTAGCTCCTCCATTGGGGACTCCGTGCTCAGTCCAATGGTTGGCTATGAGCACCTGCCTCTGTACTGGCGAGGCTCTGGCAGAGCCTCTCAGGAGACAGCTAGATCAGGCTCCTGTCAGCATTCACTTCTTGGCATCCACAACAGTATCTGGGATGGATCTGCAGGTGAAGCAGTCTCTGGATGGCCTTTCCTTCAGTCTCTGCTCTACACTTTGTCTCCATATTTGCTCCCATGAGAAGTTTTGCGTTGTCTTATAAATTTGCTATTTTTCAATAACTATAAATAAACTACACTGATTTAGAAATGAGACCAAATCCAATTAGAATATAGCTTGAAAATATGTTTCAGAGATGCGCATGTGTAGAATCAAGTTAGGAAGACACTTAATCTACCCACACCATCTCAGCAAAAATGTGTGTTTCTCAATACACAACACTGTGCACTTCCTTCTTCATGAGCATCTAAAGCTTTAAGGAAGACTAGAACTTCTCTTTTTAAATGGAATCTTAGAGCCCCCAGGAACCCCACCACTCAGGAGAAGGTGGGGGAACTGCAACAAGTCAAAGGCTAGCCTGGTCATACGACAAGATCCTGTCCCAAAAATAACTGACTGATGGTTCGGCCAGTAGAGGTGTTTATACACAAGCATGAAGACCTGAGTTCAATCCTAGATCCCACAAGGTGGAAGGAGATAATAGTTGCCTTTTGCCTCAATGTTTGCCATAGACACGGCTCCTGCATACTGTACACACAGACACAGAAACAGATACGTACACACACTCACAGGCACACCTAATAAATACTGGGATAATAAAATAATAAAATGGCAGTCACACAATAGGATGTAACTGAGGTAAGTCATGGCCACAGCACAGCAGTGAGTCTTCAGTGAGGTGCCACGAGTTTTTAAATGTATTAAGAATCTAAACATTTCTTCTTGGGGTTTTCTAGTTCCTGGGTTGAATGGAGCTAGTGTTCAGATGCTAGGACACCAACAACTAGAAATCATCTCCATCTGCACCCAGACTTCCCTTCTCTGAACTCTACCACACTCACCAAATGCCATTAAGTTGCCAGTTACATATGGAATGGCAAACCATGAGGCAGAGCCCCTGTTATGAGTGTGGGTTCCTGTGGCTCCTCTCCTGCCCTCCTCATCTCCGTCATGACAAGAACATGGGTACTGATTGATAAGTCCTCCTGTTCTAGTTAAAACTGTTCACTCCCTAGTCCTTCCGCCTGTGACTCATCATGTTGTTATTTTGTTCTACACACTCCCTGAGGCCAAAATCAGGAAGAGAAGCCAAAAGAAATGGGCAGGGGGAAGATGTCTTCCCCCATTATGATGCTTTTTCTTTTTATTGGACTGAAAAGGGGCTGCCAAGTTCTGGCGTCACTAGAGTAATCTCGTGGCCTGATAAAAGTAGTATTTTATCCATTAAACACTCGTTTCCCTTGCCAAATTTACCTCCGGCCAGGCAATGTGTACCAAATTATTATAAAACAGAGAATACTAATTACTGCTGTTCTGATATCACAAAAGCCTAGTAACTGTCAGACATTCCCCTGGCAAACAGACAGAAGCCAGGGTGTATGTTTTGCTATTTATACACTCAAGGGAACCCCTGTAATAATAACCAGTTAAAACACAAACAAGAAAACATGACCTCAGCTCCCAGGCATTAATGATGTTACGCAGAATGAAGCAAGTTTCAAATACACAAAATTGCTAAACTGTTCAAAATAACTGACACAACTCAAAGTACCAGCAGTCGTTCCTGACGTTCACCTATATTTTGTTATTTTCTGAAACTTTCTTCGATTTTCATGAATAGGAGCTACGTGATCTTTCCTTGAACTCGGCATTGAAAATCCATGTTTTCACTTGGCTTTTATAAGAAGAACTCTGTGTGGAAATCACTCAAGGATCTAGAGGAAAGAGCCTAGCATCCCAGGACTCCCAGTACTCCACCTAAGTCCTCAACATGGTGTTCCTCACCACTGAGACGAAACACCTCAGAACACAAGTGAGACTCACTGTTGGTGCATGACTTCAGAGGTTTCAGTCCGTGGTGGTGACCAGCTCCTCCTCCACAGGCCTGAGGTGAAGCAGTACATGACACTGGAGGCCTATGACACGGGAGTGTGTGCTCTCAAAGCAGCTAGAAAGCAGGTGAGGGAGAAAAGTAGAGCCCAAGAACTATATTCTTCAAGGGCATGTCCTAGTGACCCACTTTCCTCCATGAGGCCCTGCCTCCTCATAGGCCTCTCTGTAAGAACTCATTCTATTCATGAATTAACCCACTGATAAGGATAGCTTCCTCATGACCCAATCAAACCTTCAAACTGGAATTTATGCTTTATATTCCCCTAAGAATTCAAATGTACATCAGGGTTTTCAAGGCATAGGTAGGATGAAAATGGGTGATAGTGGGGGAAGCTGCATTGTCTTTACAGGGCAAGCTTGACAGCAATGGCTACAATTACAAGGTAAATGTTAAGATAGTTGCCAAGCTGGGGAATACAGCTCAGTTAGCAGAGTGCTTGCCTAGTAGACATATAACCTCATAAGCCAATAGCACATACCTGGAATTCTATACCACTTGGGAGATGGAGGCAGGGAAATCAGAAGATTGTGAGTTCGAAGCCATCCTAGGACACAAGGAAACCCTGGCACAGATAAGGGAGGGGGGAAGAGATCCTGAAGTGTGGTGTATTCACAGGACACAAAGCTGGGAATGGCAGAAGCACTGGGGTGTGTCTGCACACCCCAGAAAGATTTGAGCCCTAGGGAACACAGCTCAGTGACAGAACATTTGCTCGGTGTATATGGACCCTAGGTTCAATACCCAGCACAACAAACTACAATTCTAAGAGGCCGTCGGAGAGATGGATCAGCAGTTAAGAGAAACTCACTGCTCTTGCACTGGACCTGAGTTCGGATCCCAGCACCGTTGTCAGGAAGCTCACAACCACCTGTAACTCCAGCTCCAGGAGACCTGATGTTTTCTTCTGTCTGCTTGCATGCCCATGCATACATCCACTCATAATTAAAATAAGACAAGTAATTATAATAAAGGAAAACTTTTTAAAATGTCAGACTTAAGGATTTTTAAGGGGAGCAGGCACGTGATCAAACTTAGGGTTGAGGAACATCATTAGGCAAAAGATAGATGGTTTGATGACAGGAAGGTGGTGATAAGCTAGTAGCTGTTTATAAAAGGGTCATGAAATTTATTTCTTCGGGGGTTTTATTTGGGGGGGGTTTCCTTACATTTTTATCTCCCCTCCTGATTTTTGGTATGGAAGCTGGAGAGATAAGGCGTACTCGCAGAGAAAAGACCATGAGGGAGACCTGCTTCCAGGGACTGGAGAGGAGGGAGGGTAGCTATGTGCACACATAAATATAGAACCGCAAGTAAGTCCTTGGGCTGGTATTGGCTCAGCAGGTCAAAATGCTGGCAGAGAAAACCTGGAGACTGAGGTTCAATCCCAGAATTCACAAATACTCACATAGAATCGTCATCGTCATCATCAATTAAATTTAAGAGTAAAAACTAAGCTGGGCAGTGGTGCCGCGTGCCTTTAATCCCAGCACTTGGAAGGCAGAGGCAGGTAGATTTCTGAGTTTGAGGCCAGCCTGGTCTACAGAGTGAGTTCCAGGACAGCCAGGGCTACACAGAGAAACCCTGTCTTGAAACCCCCCCCCCCAAAAAAAAAAAAGTTAAAAAAAAGAGAAATTGGTTTATAAACACCACTTATTAACATAAAATGCTACTTTACAGATAGGAGTTATACACACAGTTAAAAGTAACTGTGTATGATGCCAACCCAGATAGCTTTGTTGTTGTTACATCACTGGAGCTGGCCTTTCACCCTCTATGAGTTTTTCTTTCTCTTGAAATTAAAGTTTAGAAAACTCTGGATGACAAGAGGAGTATTTGATACTCTTCACATCTAATTTGTAGGAGCAAGTATGTAATGAGACTGACAGAGATACAGAAATACCATACCTGCCAAGTACCATCATTTTGATACTGATAACTCCAAACATTAGAAAACCCCATTTGATCTCCATTCTTGCTTGTTTGTTTGTGCTGTTTTTAAAGACCGTCTTTCTGTATACTGCTTAGGCTGACTTACAGGTGTACACAACCATCCGTGGTTCCCTATTCTCCCTTACAATATTTTTTTTAAGCCGGGAAGAATAACTGATATAATGGTTATTAACACATTAGGAATCTTACTTGAAATGCAAAGAGCAGGCCAAGTAGAAGCAGGCTTAGTTTGGGAAAACATATTGATTTGGGAAGAGGATACATTTTCCCCCCTTTGGAATCATACTATGACAAGTATGTGACCCAGCTACATCATGAAAACCCATTTCATGGAACCTTGGCACAAAGGCTCTTAGAGGTCACTGGTCCAGTCTCTCACCCACAACACAGACTCTTTATACATCATTCTTAGCATATACAATTAGAACAGAAGGATCCACAGCCTTTCAAACGGCATGGTGCACATGAAGTGGCTCTATCTGTTGGTCAGCTCTTCTTCCCTTTGGAACATAATCTGCATCTACAATTGCCCCTACAAGAAAAGATGTAGGCTGGAGAGATGGCACTTGTCGCTTCTGTAGAGGACTTGTGTTTGTTCCCAGCACCACTGGTAACTGTAGTTCAAAAGATCTGACCACCTCCTCCAAGGGCACATGCATACATATATACAAGCAAAACATTCATATTCCAAAAAATAAAATAAATCTGAAATGTAATTTTAAATAAATGAGTCACACATGGCCACTACAGCTGTCCCCAGATCTAATGACATCCTGGCCATAACGGACTCCTTGGGAGTCAGGGGGATCCTTCCTTCCCCATGGCTGTCTGTAAAAAATGACCTATGTCAAGGAGCTATGAATAGAAAGATTTAATAAACTTACAAATGCTGAAAAATACAATGTCTCCTGAGGGGAAAAGATTGGCTAATGTCCAAGCAAAACATCCAGAAAACCCTCAATCAACATTTCTAATAACACAGTATAAACGATTCCTCTCAACTACAGTCCCCAACAAATTTTGAAGAAAAAACAAAATAAAACAAAACAAAAAACCCTTCATATTCATTGCTATCACTTTGCTTTTTGTTTTACTGCTTGTGAGATAAATTTCGTTCTCCATATTAAGGAATTTCAAAGAGCATAAACAGAGAGTCTCGATGTACAGACATGTTCAGACTGGGTAAAACTGTTCTCCACGACAGAACTGTGTGGCCTTGTTCTTCAACATCTCCCTGGACCAGAACATCTTAGCTCTACTCCCCTCAGTTTCTGATAGACTTTCTTTTAAGTCAAATAGCAGTATCTGCACACAAAGCTACATATATGTGTGTACAAACATTCTGCTGTTACATTTCCAACTCAACAAGCAGGGCACTATAGTTGAGTCGGCCATTATTTCTGCCAAATTCTATGTGTTGATAGGGGAGCTTCATCCCAAACAGGAAAATCACATCTTATATACTCCCTTCTCTCTATCTTGAAGCTCCTTCCTTTACCTCCAAACAAACAAAAAACAACAAAACAAACAGAAAATGAATCTATAATCGGAGGACTTGGTATATGGAATTGGAAACAAAGGTAACTGAGTTACCTCCAACTCAGTTTTACATTTAAAAAAAAAAGATGTAATGGTTATTTTTTTTCTAAAATAACCACTAGGATCTAGTTTTCTAATAATGTGTGAAAAAATGTTATTTTTCTTCTTTTTTTCTTTCTGCCAATGACCATATACCCCAGGTGCCAATAAAATAAATTTCAAAACACACAAAAGACTGTAACAACTTGAAACGCATGAATAAGTACTGCACACAACAGCACGGGTAAACTGCACAGGCATAAGGACTTGTTCAGGAATGCAGCCAATGTATGACTCTATTTCACCAAGTTCAAGAACAGGAAAAATGACTCCATGGCAAGGCTGATCAGCAGCATAGCTGTTGCCTGCAGGGGAAGAGGAAGGTCGAGGAAGAACCTTCCTAGACAACTGAATGCAACTAGTGATGGATCAGGTAAGTGCTTACCTAATGTGCTTACCTAATTGTTCAGCTACCTGTTGCACACAGGAGTGTACCCTTGTGCACATCTTTGCCTAGATTGGAAAAAGCTCTACACATTGTTTCCAAATGCTTTCTACCTTTCAAATGGAAGTTGAAGAACTATTTAACAGATGAAGTAGCAATTACACAGGACACATTGTTACAAACTTACAAGACTTCCTCCTGATTTAGAACTTGAAAAGAATCACTTTTGGACCAAAGTAACACGCAAACAGACACAGGAGGAATCAATAAAAATGATAGCAGCTAACGTTTATACAAGTTTTACTATCTGCCAAGTGTTTTACTTTCATTTACTCATTTAATCCCATGAAGGGAAGATATCCTATCCATTTAATCCCCATTTAACAGATAAAGGATCCAAGGCTAGGTCAAGACCATTGCCTAAACTCAGATAAACAATAAGAGGAGTAGCTGTTCCATGTCACAACCCCTTAATTCAATTTCTATTACAGTACCATAAAAATAAAATCAAGTACACAGCTTCCAGCAAGGGAAGGAGCAGAATGTGTAACCTAAGTTCAATAATGTAGCCAGCTTACACATTCTTTTTCTCAATTAAAAGGCACATCCTTGGCATTCAAGAATTGAAAGCGCCTACTCATATTCCAACTCACATACAGCAGAACAAAATGTTCTATAATGGTGTTTTGTTTGTCTGTTTTTTAATTCTCTCTGGCCATCAAAATATATTATACAGCAACTAAACCGTGAAGGCCAATAGGCGCTGACTTCAGAGTTTAATCTACTTCTTAAAAGGCATGTCCAGGGTGATGGAGGAAAAGGAGTAAACGCATTCTCAAAGGGGTTCATTATATTCTAAACATGTGGTATTGTAAAAACCTGTTACAGGGCTACATGGGAACAGGAAGAAAAGAACGGCACTATCTACATGATTTTAGTTAGCAATAAAATATATAACAGCAGCCATCAAACATGCCGCTGCATTTGAAATGAGCTGAAAACTGTTCACATTGTGATTCACATTCCCAGAAGATGAGAATCAATTAACGATACCACCCACAAACTCCAAGCAGTCCTCTGTGAAAAGTACGCAAGAAGTGAACTGGGCTAGCACGCTGAAAAGTTATTCCCAAAGCAAATCGAAGGCAGAGGAAGAGGCGGACAGAAGGAGATACACTAAGGCTTCTCCACAAATCTGTTCCAGAATGGTCTTGGAAATTGTATTTTCATTTACTTGGGGCTGCTGGTGAGTCGGAAGAGCAATGGCTCAAAACACTAGAAAGTCAACAGAACTGTTTTAAATGCTAACAGAAATGAGAGACAAAATGAATTTAAATTCAATAATAAGAAGAAACAGAACAAGATCATATGGAAACAAAGCTATGAACTAAAATATGCCTATTCAAACAAGCATTTCATTTCTGCACAGGCAATTGACTTGCCATAAAAGTCTGACTTTGCTCTCAAATTTTAAATTATTACACAATACACCAGCCCTTACAGGCAAAAGCACACTGTAATACACTTTCACATATTCCTCCAAAGAGCATTCAAAAAAACTTACCAAGGCTGCAAATATGTATACGTTTGAACTTAGAAGGAGTGCAGAAAGCAGCGCCTCTCTGTGCTTACACTAGGGTTCGCTTCAGTGCTAAAGCACACCACCACAGCCCTGCCTGTAATAAAGTCCCCACTAGCAGTCTGCCTTTGGGTTGGGCTTTTCTCTTACAAGATAAGCTGTTAAGTCATGCCTTGATTTTAGATCTGCTAACATATGGAGCCTTCTAATGCAGCCTGCTCTCCGCCCCCTCTACTCCCCCTCCCATTCACTACTCAGCTCTGCTCCCTCTCCACACATACACATACACACATACAAAAAAGGCACTGCAGGGCAGAAATTCCTCAGGTGCTCGCTAATGGAATTCCCAGGGTCTAGGAGCCGCTTCGGGGATCAAGAGATCTCGCAGCCCCTGCTGGGGTAAGGAGCAGCAAGTCTGTTCCATTTAATCAAATACAGCATGAATTTTCAGCTCTATTCACTAGCTTGTCTCCAGGGCTCTCAAAAGGCACCAGGCAGCTAGAATCACACACATGTGGCCCTTTTAGGCAAGTATAATTAGTTTGATTTTAAAAAGCCACATTAATAATATCACCTCAGGACCATTATTCAAGGGACAGATGACAATGATACTGTATGTTTTAAGCCTGACAAAGGAGGGAGAGTGCCCAAACAATGAGAGAAAACTTGAAGGATTTAAAAACAGCAACAATAAAAAACCCACAGCTTTTCATTTCAATGTAACCCAGGATTCCAGTATTTAAAAGTGACATTAAGTATATTCTTGTGCCCCATCCCTTAATTTTAACAGTAAACAAATACAGCCCTCCCCGCCTGTGCATAGTGCATAGTGGATGAAGGCCACCTACACAACAAAAGTTGATCATGCCGAATGTTTGGATACAATATAAAAGTGTAAATAAAAACAATGTAACATTTTCTAATTCAATCTAGATGAGTAAAAAAAAATCTCTTGAAAAAGTCATCAGTCATAAATAAACAAATAAAATATCCGGATATTAAAAACAACTCTTTCAGAGAAGTACAGTTAGAGTTCAAGTTCCTATTTGAATTAGTTTCTCTTAAGTATTAACATTGTTAAGCTAAAGAATGACTATCTGGTAGGTAATTGTACTAACCTAGCTATAATTCTACAAAGTAGAGATGCTGATCACACGGTGTTAACTAATAACACATTAAAACAAATTTCCTAATTCATTATCCATTTTATATTTTTGATTTCACAAAGATATTGCTTAATTCCTGAAATCGCTTCCCTAGTATTTTACTTAGAAACAGTCATCAAAGTTTAGTCTACTTGTTCACCAAAGAAACAACCCCAGAGAACAAAAATCCTACTGCCATTAAAAAGAAAAAAAGAAAGGGACTGTCTAGAGAGCGATGAGAGTACACACACAAAATGGGAAAGCATAAGAACCAGTTATTAAATTTTACCTGACTCTTGTGGAGCACCGCCCTGTGACACAGGTTTCTATCCCTGGACACTGCTCAATCTATATATGCCTTGAGGATAGGGGAGGGTCCTATCTTAAAGTGAAGTTAAAACCTTCCACAAAAAAAGCCACCTGCAAAATCCGCCAGAGGTAAGGGAGATGCAGGAAGCAGCCTGCACAAGTTAGACTGGTGTATGTCAGATCCTCTGGTTCTTTGTACTTCCTGCTTGAAAGTCAGTGCTGTTTAAGTACTTTGCACAGTAGAAGCTGATGGGAACCACAGCAGTCAATCAAAGCATCCCTAGTGAGTTACTACACAAACAATAGGACAGCACCTCTAGCAACTGATTTTGCTAGGTGATTAAACTATCAAAGAAAGACTTCCCAAATACTACATCGGAGTTTTTGCAAGAAAGTTAAACAATATACATTTGTGTGTTTTATAGAAATATAAATGTTTCTCCTTTACACACTGCCAAACACACACCCAAGGCACGCCTTTACAAAATGAAACAGGTTTTCTCCATCCTTCTCATATAACTAAAAGTATGTGGCAGTTTACTTCAACATGTGCATAACAGAGACTACAGTATTCAGTGCCTCTCTGAGTTGCTAAGAATTCTTTCAAGATTAACACTAATTTGAAATTTTCTGAAGATTTTCTTTCATCTTATCCTAAAAATTCAACTATCTATAGCCCACATTTTCATCTAAGAACAGACTGGAAAGTTAGAGTTATTTAAAAAGTAAGAGAATGTCTAGGACTATATTAAAATTAAGGCACCTCTTCTCCAGCCACTTACCCTCCTCCCGGACGACAGTCCTTGAGCTATGCTAAATATCCACTGAGAATCAGAGGGGTACAGTATCAGTGAGGAATGGACTCTGAATTAACTCGGCCTCTTTCATCATTCTTGGCATTGACCTGAGACAAAATCTCACATTACCTTTTAGTCCAACCTCCTGTTTCCCAAGGTGTCTGATTTAGGACACAAAGGCTGTCTTTCTGTTAATGAGGTTCCCTAAATTTGACAGTCCTACTGGGGAACAGCCTGCCCTTAAAACACCTGCCACCCTCTGTGGTCCCGTTGAGGAAAGGCAGACATTCCTGTAGAGAGTTCTTTTCTCGAGGGCCTTCCACCTGATTTGGTGGTGTTAGTGGAGAACAATAAAACGAAGGGCAAGGGAGTCTATCTATCCCCCTTGGTGATTTATTACTGAAATTCCTAAAAGTGCAGAGAAAGCAACAAAGGTCTGAAGCTGCAGGCTGAAATAAATAGCGATGTATTTAAAGTATTTAGTAAATGATAATGCGAACCACAGAAAGCTTTATAGAAAGAGAAGGAAAAATACACTCCCTGGGGCTGGGAAGTCACTGAGTCTGTGAAGGCAGAGAAAGATACATTGTGCAGGAAATTTCACTTGCTTTTCCCTACACATAAATCACTGTCTCTCTCCAGCACTCTGCGGGGATTGAGAGGGACGACAGAGTACGCTCCCTTGGGAAAAGCGCCGGCGCCCCCTGCTCCCCGCTACGCTGCAGCCCACCTGCCCTGGCAGATCACCGAAGAAGACCTCAGCGTGTCACTGACACCTCACCCCGCCTCCTCTTACGAGGTGGCTCTGCGCGCCCAAGGAAGCGGCGGTGAGCCGGCTGCGGGGCATCCCTCAGCCGCCTTTCCACCCTAGACCCAGCGTTCTGCGGGCAAGTCGGTCTCCGCTTCCCCAGGACTTCCCGCTCCCGAGCCGCGCGGCTCCGAGCTCTCGACCCCGGGCCACCCTCGGGGACTCTGCCGAGGGACCCCCGCACCTCTCCGCAGGGCTGGCTAAGCCCCGAGACCTCCTGCACAGCAGCCGGCTCCGAGAGCCACCCCCAGGTCATCCCCCCGCACGCTGGCGGCGGCGGCGGCGGCGGCGGCGGCAGCAGCTGCGATCCGAACGGGCCCCTCCATGCACCGGGCAGGACGGCCGGAGGGCGCGGCGCCTCTCACGCGGGGCGGGGGCACTGGGGCGGCGCGAGGTCCCCGTCTCGTACCGAGCCGCGCGAGCCGGGTACCCGGGCTCCGGGAGGGGAGCTGGGGGGCGGAGTCCCGGGGCGCGCCCCCGCGGCCGCGCTCCTCCCCACGAAGCGCGCGGACGCCCGGCACCAGAGCCGAGGGAGGAGGGCACCGGCGGAGACGGAGGCGGGGCGCAGAGGCCGGGGCTCCCCGGCCCGCGCCCCGCCGCGGGGTGCGCGCGCAGCCTGCCAGATCAGCGGCGGGCAGGGCCGTACCACTGCGCCAAGGGGGGACGCTCCGAGCCCTGGCGCCTGTGCGCCACCTGTCCTCCCGCTCTGCACCGACACCCCTGCAGACAAGTGCGACCGAAGGCTCCGGTGCTGCAGACCCGGTGAGGACGAGCTGCCTGCGCGAGACACCAAGACTCCCGTTAGATCTGCACTCACTCTCCCCTCACCTTCGCTCGCCCCGGAGAGGCGGCATTCCTAACCGGTGCACCCTCTGCACGTTCCCGGGTTCCCGCCCATGCCCCGCCCCGCCTGCCTACCTTTTGAGAAACCACCTTGTGTTGCTCTTCCATAGTGACCCAGCGGTTGCGATTCCAGCTCCGAAACGTGTTCCTTTGCCTTTTCACAAATCCCTAGGTTTAGTTCCTTAGGGATCTTCTTTGGATTCCCCAGCTCACCCACTTTGCCTTCACTGGGACAGGTGACAAAGTTCTAAGATCGGGAAAGGCTGGGTCGCCTGGTGCAAGCATTTCGCCTTTTGGCCCCGAAGTCTTCCCAACTCATCCGTTGGACCTTTCCCCTAGTTATCGGAGTTCAGTGAACATGAGTTGTCCAAATAGAAAAGGGGGAAAGTAATTCCTATGTAGGAGATGGTTGTGGAAAAGCGTGATTATTATATCCTGTGGTTATTACCTACCACTCCCGGGGCATCTTGGGATTGTAACTTTTAACAATAATTATTATTATTAGTTTTTTTTAACCCCATGGCCAGTTTAACTTCAAAGAGCTTTAATAATGATCCTTCGTGATCATAGCTACTCTGTACTGAGTATCAAAAGAATAAACCCTTAACTTTCCTTTGGTTGGGGTTCAGGGTCTTTCTGAATACCTTGGAAAGAAAATCGGTATAAGAAAGGAAAAACAAAAAAAGCTTTAAGTCTGGCTTATCCTTTTTTCCATAGTTTTAAGTCATTTGGGTAAGCTATAGAATAAAATATTTTTATTCAGCAAAATCACCTTCCTATAGAAAAGAGATTTAACTAAAGTTTATACACATAGAATAGAGGTCTAGTAGTGTTCTAAAACAATCCTCTTCATTCCCTAGACACTAGCTCCGCTACAAACACTTCCAGCTTCTTTTGGGGTTCAGTTGACTTTGGGCACATCCCACCCCAAAATCTAACAGTCCTGTTCAAATATCACTATGCCCATTGTTACTTGGAGTCAAACCTGAGAGACAGCCACAAGCTTCTAGATTTTTCATTAATGAACCATTTGTTCGTTTGTACGTGTATGTTAAAATTATTAAGTACATAGAAAAATATCACATATCTCAAGCCTCAGAGAACTCACAGTCTTATAAATAGACAAGTACATGCCTTCCACACAATGAACTGTGGCATATAAAGGCAGTGTAGCCAACTCTGTCTAGAGTTTGGGAGTGTGACTCTTTCCAGAAAAAAGAAAGAGAGAGAGAGAGAGAGAAAGAGAGAAGAGGAATCCCAACAGAAGTGACTCTTGGACCTAGCTTTAAAAGAGAGAAGGAACTGGCCAGTTAAAAGTGATAAAGAACGCAACGATGATCTCAGCCCGGAACACAGTGTTAAAGGGGTAAAAGCAAAAAAAAAAGTAATACAGCTCAGAAAATTCAAGCTCTCTTTTGTGGCTTAAACTTAAGGAACCAGGAAGGAATTGATGGAGGCAGTGCAGAAAGAAGCACAAGCCAGGTCACAAACCACAAAGACTATATATACCAAGGATACAGGACTTACTTCCAGGCATTAGGAAATCAATGCAGTGTTTGGAGTGAGGGGGAGATATAATCAGATTGTATTTAAAGCAATCATCTAACATTGATACAGGAACGGGTATGAGGGACTTTGGAAGCTTTCTGCTATGGCCTGAGTGTACCCCAAGGCTTTGTGTATTGTAGTTTAATATCTTTTGTGAGGTATTAGGATGAAAGTGTATTATAGCTGGTGTTTACAGGTAGGTGCTTTGGGGAGTGGTTATGTTTGGATACTATCCTGGTGACTATGAATGCAGGGAGAAAGACCAGAGAGAAAGAAAGGTGTACATACATTTCCATCTCTGACTATTCCAACCCTGTGTCCCCTCAGGACCCTACCTGATAAAGCCCTTAGCGGTCATATTCCAGAACCATGAGCTAAAAGACCCAGTCTATGACTCTTTGTTATAAAAACAAATATGGACTCTTGTGCTGCTTTAGAACCAGCCAGGCAGCCTGATTAGAGGAGACTGAACTAGGACTAAAGTAATAATTAAAAAAAAAAAATAGAAATGGAGATAGATTCCAAAATAAAATGATAAAACACGATAAAAACTCGGTGTAACTTGGACCACCGAGAACTTAAAAACTCAAGGATGACAATAGTCTTCTAGCTTTGTGGATCATGGCCACACTCTCTAATCTAGTGCTAACTGGAAAGAAAGAGCTGCAAAAATATATGTTCCAACTAGGGATTGTACTCACCTAGCAGCACAAGTCCCTGGATTCAATCCCAAGCACCATAGACATGCACATAGAAGAGCACGTGTTATGAACAAAAACAGTTTCAATTTTTAACCTTTAGCATTTGGGGTGACGTATATGTGCTAGTTACTAACCTTGTTGTTGTGATAAAAATACTTAACAGGCTATAAGAAAAGAAGAACTTGTTTTGGCTCAAGATACAGATTTTAGTTCATCATTGCGAAAAAGGCATGACAGAGTGGCCCTGTTAGCAAATAAGAAACAGGCTTAGGTCACAGCCAGAGGTAGGCAGGACCTCAGTCTACCTCTGCCAGCTAGGCGAGTGTCAAGGGACCCCCAACCTCCTGGGACACATTGAACATTCAGACCATTGTACTGTGGATCCCTACCGGGGGACTAAATCCAAGGTAGAGACAAGTTTGAAATTGATAAGTATGTTTTAGGCAGTTTTCCATTATTATAACAAAGACCTTAATTAATCAACTTTAAAAGGGGGGAGTTTTCCACAGTATGGTTGGAATGAGAAGGGCCCCATATGTCTGAGTACCTGGTCCTCAACTGGTGGAATTGTTTGGGAAAGTTTAGGACTTGTGGTCTTGTTGGAAGAGGTATGTCAACGAGGCTTTGAGGTTACAAAAAGTATGTTTCCCTCTGCCTCCTGTTTGCGGATCAAGTTGAGAGCTCTCAGCCATTCCTGCTGCCAGGCCTTTATTTCACAATCATGATCTCTAAACCTCTGAAACTAAGAATTTTATTTAAGTTGCCTCTGCCATGATGTTTTTGTCACAATAGAAAAGTAACAGTGACAGGAGTTTACAGCCAATGATTGACTATCATCATTGCTGTAGACTTGTACCAAGACAGCAGCACTTCATGGGCCAAGAAGCAAAACCGGAAAAGGAAAACACTGGGGTTCCAGAATTCTCTTTTAAGTTTTGCTCCAGTTGCCAAAAACCTTGTCACTGGGTCCTATCTCTTCTTGCAGGTGCTACTACCATTCTTTGAGGGCATTCCATATCCAATCTACAGCAAGTATAGAATAGTGTTTACATCACAAAAGTTTAAGAGACCACTCAGGAGTAACATGGAGTTCTAGAAAGTTCTAGCTGGTGATAGGTCTTTAAACCTCCAGTAACTAAAGCCCCCTAATGAATTTAAAATAAAGATTGTTTGATGAGCTCAAGCTGTGGGAATAATGTTTGAGGAAGGTGTCAAAAGCTCAGAACATTCATTAGGATAAATAAGAGTTGAAGCATGAAATCTAAAAATCGGTCCTAAGATGGCTACTGATAATGGAGCTGTGGTTGCCAGTGAAGATTATGAATTTATAGTCTACATGCCTGTGTGGATTTTTCTCCATCAAAATTTAACTACTCAGACAGAGAAAACAGAGCATTCCAAATTTAAAGTTTTCCTGAGGGATGTGTAGGAAGAGACTACTGCAGACGAGGGGCAAGAAAATAATTAAATCATCAATCATAGAATCCAGACTGTGAGCTGGAAAAGGTTAAGAAAGAATGTAAGACAGGAAGAAAATGGCAGATTAAAGACATGGATGTTTCTTTCAGGTTAAAAAAAAAAGCAGTTATTACAGGATTGTGTTGGGGGGGGGAGGGACAAAAGGTCTTTGTTATGATCAGAGTCTACATCTCAGAAGCAGAGGCTTCCCACATATTAAAGTACATCGATGGTACCGTCGAATGGCTTAGTGTTAAGGTTGTCAAAATGGTACGGTCAGGGGACACTGGAATCAAGCGATGGGAGAATACTAAGAAGACCAACAAGAATGTGAGAGACGTACCCTGGTGCCGAGCAATTAGGTGGGAAGATATTCAGATGGTAAGATCATGCATCCAGGGAATTCTAGACGGACCTGTGTGCTTTGGTGAGACCAAGTAAACGTTAAAACCAGTTCCCCAAACATGACAAGGACTGACTACAATCGGATTTTAATTCTACCTCATTTGTTTGTTTTCTGGGGCTTTGGGGTTTTGTTTGCTTGTTTGTGTTCTGTTGTCTTTTGAGACAGGGTCTTACTGTGTACCCTAGGTGGCCTTGAACTTGTGACCCTCCTGTGTCAGCCTCTCAAGCACTGAGATTAAAGGTGTGCACTATCCAACTGGTAGTGACTCTACCTCATTTGACTTTGGTAAAACCTTTGCTAAAGAGTCTTGGATTCTCAGAGTATCATTTCATTGTTTGCCAAGTAGGAATAACAATAATACCAAGAGTTAATGGGAAATTGAGATGAAGCACAGAAAAGCATTTAATAGAGCATTTACTTGGCTGATAAAAACTAGACATACTAGTGGTTCTAATGGAATCTGTGAACGCTGAAGGTCCTGTTTCCCAATTAGTTCTTGATCGATCAATAAAGATACCAGCGCCCAATGGCTGAACAGAAGAGGTGAGACTCCCAGGATCCCACAGGCAGGCTAGGAGATGCAGGATTAGGAAAAGAATTTGTTGTTCTTCAGAGGGTGATAGAGACACCAGCCTTATGAGATCTCGGGTAGAGTGGCCATTGGCGGCTTCCCTGATTGGGCCTGAGGTAGCAGCGGGGAGATTCAAAGCATAAATAAGCTAGGGCAGATTTAGAAGTGTTGAGCAAGGGAAAGGTAACTAGGCAACTAGTTAAGGATAGATTCAGAAGTGTTGAATAAGAAATAAAGAAAAGGGCATGCTAGCAGAGGGAGGCTTAGAAGAGCCCAGCCACTGAGCCATAAGACAGGTTACAAGTTGTGTGTGAGTGTGTGTGTGTGTGTGTGTGTGTGTGTGTGTGTGTGTGTTTATCTGTGGATCCTAGGGAACCTGGGCGCGGACTGGTAGCTTGATCCTCCCGGAGCTTAAAGCCGGGTAGTAGAAACTACACACTACAATGACAACTGCAAAAGCTAGATAGAATCATTATGGTGCTTATATACTTTGGTAGGTGGCAAGTATTTGCTTAAATACTAGCTCCATATAAGATTGGAAGAACAAGCACAGAAATACAAGGTCCCTTAAGTTCATCTCCAGCTAGTCTGTGTCAGACCTGGTATGCAGACCTAGGACATCAGGGTCTAGAGGCCGGTCTCCTACCATACAGTAATGGCTCATGACAGTAAGAATGCCTTTTCTGTCAGATCAAATAAATTGCTTAATTAGAAATTTTATTGAATATCAAAAATGTTCGACATCCTTAGCCCTCAGGGATGTGCAAATCCAAGTGCACGAAATTCCATCTCATCCCAGTAAGAATGATGATTGTCTTGAAAACAAATGAACAAAAAAAACGCCGGTGAGGAGGTAGGGGGCAATGGGAGGGGTGGGAGGAGTCAGAGGAGTGGGAGGGAAGAACACTTACACAAGCTGGTAGCAATTCAACTGATATGGAAGTATGGGTTGGGAATTGGTTCTAATGCTGTCTTAATTCAGCTCCCAAAAGCCACACTTCCAGATGCTGAGGGTCTCTGTCCCCAGCTGGTTTTGATTGGTAATAAAGAATTGCCATACAGCCAATAGCTGGGCAGGGAGATGGAGGCAGGACTTTTAGATTTCCAGGGCAAGGGACAAAGGGGAAGAAGAACAGACAAAATAGCCATGAGGGGAGAGCCGAGAGATCAGACTTAAGGTCCCACTGACACATAAGAATCAGGGCAAGTGGCCACAAGGGCCACTCCCCTGACTGGGACTGGGACAGCAAAGACAAAATGTAGATTTAGAAAATGTTAACTAAGGATTACTGGAGGGGAGTGTGTGCTAGCTGCAGGAAGGTTCAGGAAGTACCCAACCATTGAGCTAGAATTAAAAGTATTGTGCACATGTGCGCTCTCTCTCTCTCTCTCTCTCTCTCTCTCTCTCTCTCTCTCTCTGTCTCTCTGTGTGTGTGTGTCTGTCTGTCTGTCTGTCTCTGTGTGTGTGTGTGTGTGTCTTTTATTAGTGAATCCAGAGCTCTTTGGAGGATGCGAACCGCATGCAAACCACCAGGAGTCAGAGCAGATTAACTATTTACCACTACAAGTATGTGTGAAGGTGCCTCAAAAGAGCACAGACATACAGAACTACCACATGGTCCAGTTATACCAACCACTATTGGATATATAAGCAATATAACAGCAGAGAAAACAGCACACCAATGAACACAGCTCTATTCAAAATAGCTATATACCAAATATAGGAACAAACAGTGTCCCCCATTTTATACACACACACACACACACACACACACACACACACACACACAGAGGAGGGGTGAACTTTATTCAGCCATAAAAAGAAACAACACTATCTCCCTTCCTTCAGGCATGGGTTTCAGGGAAATGGATTGAAATGGAGGCCATTGTATTAAGCAAAACAAGGAAAACTCAGAAACACAAATATTACAGATTTTCATCTCTCTTTTTTTTTCTTTTGTTTGTGGCTTCTAGTGGGGAACAGACAGCATGAAAGTAGAAGGGATTATTAGAGAAGGGACCAGAAAAAGAGGTAATATGGGTGATTTTATATATATATATATATATATATATATATATATATATTATAAGAATGTATGAAAATGTCAGATGAAAGCCATTATTTTCTACAGTTAATTTATACTGATGAAAAGATCTAGCAAATCCACTTCAGAGATATGCACACATGAGCACATGCACACAGGCATGCATCCAACAGGATTAAAATCAGTATGTTGGACTCCATGATCATTTCAACATGATAGTTAAGACATGGAAGTAACATAATGTCCACCAATTGAAAGATGTGCAAGAAATCTGTGGCAAATGTACACAACAGAATAAAACACAGTAATATATACATATAAACATAGTAATATATACTTATATACATATGTATATATAAATATATATTAATTTGTGAACTTTTCGTGTTGTCTTTGTTTTGAGAAAGGATCTCACTGTGTGGCACTGGCTGGGCTGGAGTGCACAGAAATCTACCTATCTCTTCCTCCTGAGGACTGGGATTAAAGGTATACACCACCACTTCTGGCATAATAGACTTTCAGAAAGAAAGGAATCCTGTCATTTACAAGGATATGAGCAGAACTGGAAGAAACCAGGTACAAACAGTTACGTGAAATCTAAAAGTCAGTCTTAGAGAAACAGAAACAGACGAAATACCTGACATCATCATCTTACTGAAAGAAAGAGTTGGTTTTGCCTCACAGTCTTGGGGGTATCAGTGAAGCATGCCAGTTGGCCCTGTTGTTTTAGGCCATTGGTGACATTGTTGAATCATGGTGTGGAATAGTTTTCCTTGCAGTGGCTGGGAAGCAAAGGGAAAGACAGGAAGAAGAGGGCGGGAGTTCTACTGTCACTTTTAAGGACATTCCCCAATGACCTAACTCCTTTCCACTAGACCTGCCTCCTAAGGCTCCAACAACTCCCAATAGTGCTAACTGACTGGTGATCAAGCCTCCAGTTTATAAGTCTTTGGGCATTCAAGATCCAAACTAAGGCAGCCTGTCTTTCAAGGTTGAAGTAGGCGTGTCCAGTTCCTAGCACAGCCAGGTCTCAGGCGTATGACTTCAGTGGAGGAGGAATGCCTTCCAGAAGGACGGAGAACTTAGCTTCAACCAAGGAGGGAAGAAAGTGGGGAACTTTTCAAAGAGGAAGGACTGGAAGTAAGAATTGGAGCCAAGGAGTACAGGCAGACGGAGGAGAAAGCTCAGGACCCTGAGTGGCCCTGTGGTTGGAGCAAACGGTCACAGAGGAGAGGTGATAAAACAAGTTAGCAAGAAAGAGTGGAGCTTTGCATTGTGGGTAAGAGCTCAGGAGTGTTCTTGGAGTCCTAATCATAATAATGCATCTTATAGCTTATGAAACCTTAGTTATGTGTTCCCTTTATCTAGTAGGAATACAAAATTTACTACCTGAAATTGGATGCCAATTCAGATTAATGTCGTGAGCCTTTGGAATATTCTTGGACTACAAATGATGGGGGAGGGGGTGGCAACTATCAGAAGGTGTTCCAGTTAGTGACAGTAAGTGTGGTCACAGGTGATCATTACCAAATTGATTCAGTCTGTTAATAGTATACTATCAAAACAGCAATTTCTCTTGTTTAACTCTTGGTCATGACTTTGGATTTTACTTGATCTTATATATATAAAGAAAATAAAAGCATTAATCAATTTAAAGCTGAAAAGGGGGAAGGGAAACCATAAGTCAATTGGTTTATGGCCTTTCTTTTTCACTCTTTGCTGAAAGTACCAAAGTTCAAAACAACAGCGAAACCCCGCAGTAAGTTAGACCCAGAGGGCTAAACAATAACAGAAGTCACTTGTCTCCAATTTGGACAGTTTCCAAATTTATACAACAAAGTTTCTGCTAAATATGGAGGAAGTTCTGATTATTTATGATGTAACTTAATATTGACATGTTATTAAATGGCCTGACCCCTCCCACCCCTAGCCATTGGAATTCCGTGACTAATGACTGCTGAATCTTTACTGCAGGATAACCCTCCTAACAAGGCTGGAGCTGGCAATCAACAGTTTGTTTCTGCAATCATCATCTTCTTCTCTTTCTCCTCCTCTTCCTCCTCTTCTTCCTCCTCCTAGTCCTCCTTCTTCTTTTCAAAAGAAATCCCAATAGGTTGGCTGTATACTTGCTGTCTTGTATATTTCCTGAACTGCAGGAGGATTTCACGGAGAGAGGGATTTCTATGGCCTTTTTTATGCTGAACAGGCTAAGCTCCGGAGACTCACTGCCTAAACCTATTACACACAGCTCACCTAACGCTGTTATGGGTTTGTAATGCTAGATTAATTTACCCATATGCCAGGTTGTAGAAAATGACTTTCCACATCTCCTTTGCACTAGCAAAGAATGTGCAGATCATTTTACAGGAAAGAGAAAGACAGGTCCCTAACCAAGCCTAGGGCTGAACAGACACAGATGCCACCTTCCATGTCACTCAGAATGTTCAGCAAAGGAGCCCCTGTCTGAAATATGAAAGAAAGCAAGGGCCTGAAAGAGAATAGCAAGGAACTGGGCATATTTGCAAAGGATAGGCAGCTAACGAATGAGTTACTTGAGGCTGGATGGCCTCATAGAAAAAGCATGGAGCTGAGAATTGGGAAACCTGTCTGGTATAATTTATTCCCAACCCCCTCATTATCCTCCTGTCTGCTGTGTGGACTTGGGCCAAACCCTTAGTCTCCATGGTAGAATTTCTCCTTCTTCCCTCCCAAAAGGAAAATGGGCTACAGTATATCAACGTCTCTAAGGGTCTGGCATTGTCAGAGAAAATTCCAACAGCCACAATGGACCCAGTGTAGATTGAACCGGCACAATTTTGGATTTTGGTATGATGTCTTAGCTGTGCTTAGAGAATTTGAATGTAAGGCCCTCAGGATATCTACCATCTAAGGCAGCTCTGACCATACGAGCCCTGGGAGTAGAAGCAGAGATTGTCTGATGGGCCCACCATTTACTGTATTTATTCAAGCAAGTTACTTGTCAAGAAATACAAGCATGTTTTGAGGTCTGAAGGTGTATCACACAGATGTAACAGACACTCCATACACAATTGCTCTGACTATTAACAGCCTGGTCTGGAGAACCACAGTTTCTTAGTCAGTGTGAATATGTCTTAGTTCAGAAGCAAAGAGTGCCATTAAAGCTAAATTGCATCAGGGACAAATCCCTTTATATGCTTTGTGCTTTGTTGTGCTCATCTGTGAAATAGTACTGACCATCTATAACTGTCCTGAGAACTAAATGCAATGTTTCTGAAGCATGCTGCCCAGATGCAATCTATAATAAAGCAATACATTTAAAAATACTTAATTGATAATAAAAAAAATACCTTCATTTTACAATTACCACCACCCCCACTTGTGGTTTAAAAAAAAAAGCATTGTCTCTATCAGTAATATGGATGTTTGCTCTATTTAGCAATATTAACCCAAAGAAGACATAGCTTAACAGTTATGGAGATTGGATAAGTATGATGCATGGTAAGCACTATTTAGGTGCTTAGAAACATAAGGAACATACATGTATATAAAAAGATAAAGTCATCTCATGAATTTCTATCATTCATTTTGTTTTTACATTACTTAACCAAGTATTTCTTCTGGGAAGAATAATATCAGTACAAATAATATCAGTACCAAGAATTCTTAAAAGGAAATTGACCTCCCAACTCAGGGGCTTTGTCTATCTACTGCACCATTCCCTCCAGCCAGCCCATCACTTCCCGGTGTTTATTGTTTCCTCTTCTCTGACCAGGTCCTTGAACAACTTGCTTGCTCACTATCTGCTTCCCAGGGACTATAAGTCCAGTCATAGAGTTTCTTCCTAGAGAAATGCAAGTGTTGCATTGCTAACTTCACACTTCCTTCTGAGCAATCCTGGAGGCTGGGGAGAGCACACTAAGGCTCATGGGTAATGAGGGGATGCTTCAAGAATGTAAGGCTCTCTCATCAGGGGCAAAGGTGGAAGACCCAAGAAGCTAGAGAAGCTCGAAACTCAGTGTCTTCTTCCATTCAGTTTGAATGCTAGTGTCCCCCAAAATTCACATTGGTACCTAATACCAATGTCATAGTACTGAGGTGGAGCCTTGAAGAGGTTGTGAGTTGAGAAGTTGTAGTGTCTCATGAATGAATGAGTGGGATTAGTGCACTTATTTAAAACAAAAAGAACAAACAACAACAACAAAATTCAAGTGAACTCTCTTTTTCCATCATGTAAGGAAGAAGGAAAAGGTGCCATCTTTTACTACTTTATTATTCTTGGACCTCTAAATTTTGGTTTGAAAACTGGCCTTTCTAAGTTGAGTTTTTGTGTATGCATGTGGGTTGAGACATGATCTTGCTCTACATAGTCCAAACTAGCCTCAGACTCCTGGTCCTCCAATCTCAACCTCTTGAGTACTGTGATCACAGGTGTGCGCCACAACACCACACAAGTCTCAGGAATTTTGCGACAGAAACCCAAATGAACTAACATTTTACTGTGGCTTGGGACACATCCTTTCTATTCACATTCATGCTAGAGGAAAGGAAGTATGACACATACACATATGTACACACAATACATATATGTACACTCATGAACTCTAGACTCCTGAGTGAGGGAAGTTTACAAGAGGTGTCATGGATTAAGAATAGCCATCCATTGCCGCTTCCAGCCCACTCCTTGTAATAGGTGTCCTTCCTTGTCCCCTTGTACCAATCGGGATCTGCTTTCTTTAATGAGGGAGTATCACCAAGCCAGATTTCTCAATTATTTCTCCAGGAGAGAGCTGGGACTTGTCTATAGGCTTTTTCAGCCTGTTTTCTGACTGGAAAGTCTTACATAACGGAATTTAAGTTAACAAAACTGCTAATGGCTTTACAACTTGAACTCCTAGCATCTAAGGAGGTAGATGTTCACTGCAGGAGTACATTCTACACACTGTAGATCCCTGCATGGGGAGCTTCTGACCACCTCTCAGAACACAGCACCTCTTTGGCATTCATTCTGCGCTGCCTACATTTAAAACATGATGCTTCCACTGCTTGCCCTAAAGCCTCCCTAAGGACCAGCTGTGCTTTGGGGGCAGAAGTGAGCAACCCTGCCTGTGTGGAGTGGAGTGGTGGGAGAAGATCCTGAGAAGGGCCTGTCCACGCGCTCCTCGTTCCTTTCCAGGCTCCCACCTGGCTCCCCCCACCTCTGTCCCACTCCTCCGTGGTCTTCATTTCATGGATTTGTCAGGAGCTAAATGCTGAGCCAATTCATTCCTCCTGCAGCCAAGCTTCTCTTGGCCCCTCACAAAGGACTTCCACCTTGATTAAAGGGCTGTGCCTGAGGAGAATGTGCTTAACATTCTTCCCAGAAGGCAGTGGGGCCCTAAGCTTAGAAGGAAGGAATGGCGGTGAGGGAGTAATGAGCTAAGCCCCAAAGAAGCTAAACTCACACAAAAGGTTGGGACGGGGGACTTTGTTGCAGAGTGAGATTATTTTAATTGTTTACCAGCCATTAGGAGCTGTGTCTTGGAGGACAACCTCCTGCCTCTGTGAGTGAAGACAGCTCAGGGGAATCTGGCTGCACTCTGGAAGGCTTTATCTCTTCTCTCTCACGTGCTAGTGTCTGCTTCTCCAGACATACAACTTGGATGGTCCTTTCCAGACACAGAAGTCCAGCTTCGTCATCTTTTAACACGGGTGTTTGGAGACCTCTTAAGTGTGTTCACCTCCTCTGAATTCCTGTCTGCAGACAGATGTTGCCAGGAAGATGCCTATTTCTGACTTTTCTGGTAACACTAACAGCCACTGTCTGAGATTTGGCTTATCTTTTCCTCTAGTGTCTGAATGGGGTACAGGCTTCTACTCTACGGATTTAGGCTTTCGGCAAAATGGCTTAGTTGGTTGTCAACAAGCTGAGCCCCCAACCCAAAGGAGGCAAGATTCCAACCTATTTTTCTGTTCTCTTCTACCTTTAAAGCTCAGAAATCACCATTGTTCTTAATTTTGGTCAAAATGCTACAATCTTTAGTATAAATTATACATGGAGCTGGAGAGGTAGTTCAATGGTTAAGAGCACTAGTTGACACACCTTTTTGGGTGAGATAAATGTGTACCTTCCTAGATGTGGTGCCTTTCACTCGTGATCCCAGCACTCAGGATGTGAAGGAAGGAACATTGCCAATTTAAGGCCAGTCTGGGCTATATAATGAGTTCCAAGTCTACCTTGACCACATACCAAGATCTTGTCTCAAACAAACATAAGAGAGAATGTTCAGAGTATCTACTAAGTATCAGGCATGGAGACATTTTCCATAAACATTTATTTTGTACTTTTGAGAATTTGGAATTAAGCATCTTGTCATTTTTACTTCAGAAATGAAAAGGCCCATGTTCAGAGAGGTTGACTGAGTTGTCTGAAGTGGCTCAGCTATGGTGGGGAGCTGGTTGAGTTCCAGCATCCACATACTTAGCCACTGTGCTGTTCAGCCCACCAAACTGTCAAACAATAAAGAGACTCTGCATTGCACAGCATAAATAAACATTATCAGAACCACACTGAAATGAACGGCATGGAAAGATTCTCTAAAGAAGTCATTATGGGAGTGACAGAGGGGCTGTAATCCATAATTGACATGCTATGGTAAAAAGGGAAGGGAGGAGCCATCCATATAGGCAACCTCAAGGGCAAAAGAAGTCAACGGTTTTAAAGGCAAAACAGGCTGTCACCTAAATACTCTTGGAACAGCCTTGTCACAATAATTGATAAGATGAGTGACAGTGGCTAATGGGTGTCTTTGCAGAAGTATATGTTTTTGTTCAAGGCTGCAGTTGTCTTTGAGCAAGGTTGTCATTTTGGAAGAATCATTATTATTATTATTATTATTATTATTATTATTATTATTATTATTATTTATTTTTATTAATGGTAATAAACAGCTACAAAGTGCCTGTAGAGGTCTGAGAACAACTTGAAAGAGTAAGTTCAAGTCCTACCATGTAGGTCTGGGGATTGAACCCAGAGGATCAGACTTTGCAACAAGAGCCTTCACCCACTGAGCCATCTCTCTGCTTACCCCTGAATGTTTTTGATAGTTCCTGTTACCAACATGAAGACCCCCTCTACACCCACTTCATGATTTCCTGGCTTTGTTTTGGTTAGAGTTTGGTATAAGTGAGTCCATTTTGATCATAATAAATTTCATAACACTCCTTGGCTATGAGGTTATGGGTTTAAACCTCATTCTTAGGGAAAGAGCTACAGAAAGAGCAGGCTCAGACTGATGAAAAGCTGCTTGAAGACATCACTCATAGATAGGATGGGATGGACAAAACATAAAGAGAAGCCGAGAAGCAGAGTGGACATTTTGCCTACGTTGAGAAAAGTGAAACCAGGTAATTTCTTCTCTGCAAAATGTCAATAACAATAGTACGACTAATTGTCTTCAATCTGAAAGTCCCAAATGATCCAAAATCCTGAACATTTTCATTGCCTTTGTGATGCTAGGTGTGGACAATTCCACACCTAAGCTCCGATGATAGGCAAGATCACAGGCACACTGAAAGTTGTATAACATTGCCTTCAAGCTATATGTAAAACGTATCAGCTTCATATTTAGACTTGGGTTTCATCGACAAGCTACGTCATTATGCATGTGCAAATGCACAAATCCAAAACACATCAGGTAAGGGAGTCGCACTGGGTACATGTCCTACAGTTGTTGTGAGTTGTAGAACATTGCCTCGCACCTAGCAATTTCAAGTAGTTTCTATGCTGGTGTTGGCTGCTCTCTTACTATTATTGTTCTTGGATGACTTGCTTCATTTCAGGACCCATTACAGTTGGGGAGAAGGGAGCCTGGCTTATATTATAGTGTCTTAGGTTAGTGACTGAAACACACTGAAAATCTTTGTTCCTGCCAAGGCAGCTCCATGCTCTCATTTCAACCCCACTTATAAATTCTGCAATGGAAAAAACGGAGCTAGCCCTTAGGGAACTCACTATAAGGGCCTGAGACTTGAGCCTTGCTCTCTCTAAACCCTCTGGCGGAAGGCCTTTGGGCCACTCAGCCCCACCTGGAGGTGGAAGGCAATTAAATGGATGATCTCACCGAGTCCCTTTTGACCGAGGAGAGGGCTGTCTGTGGTCCTGTAAACAGACTGCTATGCGTTGCAAACCATGGGCGTTTTTGTGGATTGTTCTTTGTTCAGAAAAAACCAGAACAGTTTCGAGAAAGTCTGCAGAATGTTAGAGCTGTCACTTGTAAAGTAACGTAACTCCCGCTGCACCACCGATCAGCAAAGCAAGCAAGGTATATGTCTCCATGAGTCAGGGTTTATTTAATATTCACGAGCCTGGCAGGTTTTTGACTGATGAAAATGCTCTGCAAACAGGGCCAGGTCCTGTTTTTCCCCCATGCTCCTTCCCCCTGCCAAAGGCAGAGTGAGAGGTCCGCAGAGGCGGGGCTAAGTCGGTAGGTTGACGGGATGCTATCTCCTTCTCCACT